>VXAD01008071.1:4468-23894 GCA_013399195.1 Dicrurus megarhynchus
AAACCATTCCATAATTCTGTGAAATTTATATTAAATGCTGCTTTTGCCAATACCTTTGATGGTGGCGATGACGGGACAGTGGTGATAACCCAGCCCAAAAATTGCTTCTCAGGTGTTCAAAGCACTTGAAAACAGACAACCCCTAAAGCATGAGCTTGGTGGATCCTTTTGGAAATCCAGATGCTGTGCCCAGCCCTAGGTTTTCTCCCTGCCCCAAGGGAGGGATGCTTTAGGATCACATCCTTTTCCTGGTGCTGGATGGGAAGGATCCTTTGATGCTGTGCCTCGGGGGGCAGGGCACAAAGGACTCCCTGGGTGGGATGATCCCACAAATCAGCCTGTCGGGGAAAATTTCCTGTCTGGCCATCCAGGAGCTGCTCTGAAACTCACAATTGCTGAGCTGGGAACGAAGCCTCTTCCCAGCTCCACCCCCACACTCACAGGGTCAGACCAAGCTTTTCTCACTCCAGACTTCCCATGGCAGAGGCTCAGACATCTCAATCCTTAAAATAATTTAATCTCAGTGCAATAACTAAATAACAAAACTACAGCTTGAGCTGGTGCCTCTCAGGATGGCCCCTGAACAAAGGACACCCTGGGTTTTTACACCTTCACATTCCAAGCATGGAAAAGTGTGGATTCCTCCACTCCTGCCATGGCTCCGAGTGTCCGGTCACTTGGCTGGACTCCAGGCCCCTGTGCCCTTTGCTGGCCAGTGCCAGCTCATGTCTTCTTGTCCCCAACTCACATCCTCTTGTCACCACCCAGAGCTTGCCCTGCAGCTGCACCCCCAGTCACCAGCAGTGAGTGCATTCCTCAATCATTCCCTAGCTCTGAGTTTTCGTGGAAAGGCTCGAGGATTTTTGTGGAAAGGATTGCTAATGTGCTGTTCTCAAGGATCACAACCCTCCGGTTCAACCAGTATAAACTCTTACCCAGTTGTGCTTATCTTCTGGAAGATTAACAGCTGCAGGGCTCGTTTGCACCAGGAGCACCCAAATCCTCACCTGGAAATTTAGGACACGATTGGACTTTTTAAGTCATTCAAAGGAATTCTTGAAAAGAAGGGCAAAGTCTTCCCAGACCAAATTTTCTTTGCCAAAACTCAGGATTATCACGCTCAGCTCTTGCGTAAAGTGTGAACCCTGCCCTGCTGATTCTTTTGTCACGCTCATCGTGTGGGATCCCAGCCCGTCCAGAGTACAGCCACAACCTTCACCAGCCAGCCTCAGGAATCTGGAATAGCGCTCCCCTTGGAGTGGAATCCACCGAATTTTCATCTGGAATGTTTCTGAGCACTACCCTCAGGCGTCTCCTCCTTGTTCTCCAGGCTCACGTTGCTCTCTCTAAAACACATTTGGCCGGGTCAAGTGGTTTGTCATGCGTGCAGCCTCTCTTCTGCTTCAGGAGGGGTTAACTGAGGTTAATTCTCTTTCCTTGATGGCGGAGGGAGAATTTATTCACCTCTCACGAAGCTTTGGTGATTGGCCATGAAATGTTACCATGCAAATAACCCTGTGCTTTCCCTTTTCTAGACCCGTGGGGCTATTTGCTGGTGCTCACTGACAAAACAAAACGATGTGAGAATAAACAAAGAGGCCACGAGCAAGGAGCCGAGTTGGGGAGGATTTGTTGTGTGCAGGATTTGTGGGATCGGAGTCCTGGGAATGCTGCGGGATGGAGCCCGACCGCAGGAGCTCTGCAGATCTTCCAGGGCTTGATCACAGCTTGTCCAGTTTTGAGGTTTGTGTGGGGACTGGCATGTTCCAGCTCCCGCACTGGGATTCCTGCATCCCAGGGACACGGAATCCCCACAGATCCATGGCCAGATCCTGCCAGGCATAGGAGGGAGGAACAGCATCCCCCCAGGACACCACGATTCCCTTGGATACCACATTCCCCTGGGCAGGGAGTGCTGCCTCATCTCCTGCCAGGATTGCATCCCTTCCCAAGGTATTGCACCCCTTCCCAGGATATTGCATCCCAAGAGTACCACGACCCTCCTGGGCATTGCAGTGACCCCTGATATCGCATCCCCCCAGGCACTGCTTTCTCCAGGGCTATCCCATCCCCTCTCCCCCACCCCTGGTACTGCAGTCCCTGGGTCCCCTGCAAATATTTCATCCTCCTGGTATCCTTCCCCTCCCAGGGGATCTCCCATCCCATGAATATTGCATCCCCTCCCTGGTTACTGCATCTCCCTACACGCCGGGAATCACATCCCTCTTTGGGCACCAAATTCCACACCCTCCCTGCTCCCCCAGGATTTGTATTCCCGGGTTTTTCCATCCTTTCTGCTATTGCCTCCTGCCCGGTATTGCAGGGCATTGCAGCGGGAATCTCATCATCCCCGCGGGCCATGAATCCCCCTCATCCCCCTTTACTTCATCCCGTTCCGGGTATTGCGTCCCCGGGTATCGAACACCCCCGGGGCGTCAAACCCCCCTCTGGTACCGATTTCCCCTCGGGTACCGAACTCCCCCAGGTACCGAACTCCCCTCGGGTAGCGAATCCCCCCCGGGTACCGAGTTCCCCCCGGCATCTCACCCCCCGCTCGCCCCTCCGGGCACCGCATCCCGACCCTGCCCCCGGCTCCCGATCCCAGCGGGGCGGTGCGTCCCTCCCGGTGGCCCCGGCTCGAAACCGAAAGTGAAACCACTCGGGCCGCACCGAGACCGCGACAGCGGCAGGAAAGAGCCACGAAGGCCCCGCTGGAGCGCCCGCTGGAGTCCGGAGCTGCATCCGGGCCGGTCTCATGGCACGGCCGCTGCTGCAGCTGCTCTGCGGTACCGTCGCTCTCCTGCTGCTCCGCGCCGCCGCCGACACCGGTAAGGGGGGCTGCCCCGGGCTCCCCGGCACGTCCGAACTCTCCCTGGGGTGCCCGCACCCTCCCCGGGGTCCCCACACCTTCCCCGGGCTACCCACACCCTCCCCGGGGTCCCTACACCTTCCCCGGGGTGCCCACGCCGTCCCGGAGGTGCTCGCTCCGCTTCCCGGGATGCCGGTGCTACTCCCCGGGATCCCCGCTCTGCTCCCTGGCGAGCCGGCTCCGCTCCCTGAGGAACCTGCTCGACTTCCTGGGGGAACCACGCTACTCCCTGGGGTATCCAAGCTCCCAGTGAGGTGCCCACACTATCCCTGGGGTGCCCATGCCACCCCCAAGGTGTTTACTCCGGTCCCTACGGTGCTCGCTCCGCTTCCCGGGATGCCGGTGCTACTCCCCGGGATCCCCGCTCTGCTCCCTGGGGAGTCTGCTCCGCTTCCTGGGTTACCCACGCCGCTCCCTGGGGTGCCCGAGCCCCGCTCGGGGTGCCCACGCTGCTCCCTGGGATGCCCACGCCGTCCCGAAGGTGCTCGCTCCGCTTTCCTGGGATGCCCGCACTATTCCCCGGGATACCCGCTCTGCTCCCTGGCGAGCCGGCTCCGCTCCCTGAGGAACCTGCTCGACTTCCTGGGGGAACCACGCTACTCCCTGGGGTAGCCGAGCCCCTTCTCGGGGTGCCCACGCTGCTCCTCGGGGTGCTCATGTCCTCCCAGGGGGCTCGCTCTGTGTTCCCGGGATGCCCATGCTACTTCCCGGGATGCCTATGCTACTTCCCGGGATTCCCGTGCTGCTGCCCAGGATACCAGCTCCGCTCCCTGAGCAGTCTGCTCCACTTCCGGAGGGAACCACGCTACTCCCTGGGGTAGCCGAGCCCCTTCTCGGGGTGCCCACGCTGCTCCTCGGGGTGCTCATGTCCTCCCAGGGGGCTCGCTCTGTGTTCCCGGGATGCCCATGCTACTTCCCGGGATGCCTATGCTACTTCCCGGGATTCCCGTGCTGCTGCCCAGGATACCAGCTCCGCTCCCTGAGCAGTCTGCTCCACTTCCGGAGGGAACCACGCTACTCCCTGGGGTATTCAAGCTCCCACTGAGGTGCCCACACTATCCCCGGAGTGCCCATGTGCATCCCTAGGTGTTTGCTCTGGTCACTACGGTGCTCACTCCGCTTCCCAGGATGCCCACAGGGATGCCCACGCCGCTCCCTGGGGATGCCTGCTCCTCTTCCTGGGGTACCCACGCTACTCCGTGGGGTACCCAAGCCCCCACTCGAAGTGCCCAGGCTGCTCCCCAGGGTGCCCGTGCCATCCCTGGGGTGCCCGTGCCATCCCTGGGACGTCCACTATGCTTCCTTGGGTTCCCAGGCTGCTCCCTGGGGTACTCGAGTGCCCACTCAGGGTGTCCTTGCTGCTCCCTGGGGTGCTCACTCTGCTCCCTGCGTTCCCAAACCTCTCCCTGTGTGCCTCATGACCCCCCCCCCAGAGTGCCCAGGCTGCCCCCTGATGTTCCCTGGGTGCCCACCTCGCTCCTGGCATTCCCACACCACCTCCTCAACAGTGTCCAGGGAGGCTGGGGGTGATTTTTAGGATCCGTGTGATGGACCCACGGCAGCTGCATCACTGTGGGATTTCGGCCTGGGTGGGCTCTGTGAGTTTTCCATGGCACTGGGAGTTGTCCATGGCTGCTGACCCTGGAGTGTCACATCCTGTCTCGCCTCTCCAAAAGCCCAAAATCCCAGAATCCCTGGAATGTGAAAATTGAAAAACTGTAAGATCACCGAGTCTAATGATTAACCCAGAACTGCTGAGGCCACCACTGACCCCAAACACTTTTAAATCCCTCCAGGAATGGGGACACCCTGGGCAGCTGTGCCAGGGCTGGACAGCCCATTCCAGGAAGGAATTTTCCCGATATCCACCCTGCCCCTCCCCTGGCCCAGCCTGAGGCCGTTCCCTCTCCTCCTGTCCCTGTTCCCTGGGAGCAGAGCCCGAGCCCCCCGGCTGCCCCCTCCTGTCAGGGAGTTGTGCAGAGCCACAAGGTCCCCCCTGAGCCTCCTTTTTTCCAGGCTGAGCCCCTTTCCCAGCTCCCTCAGCCTCTCCTGGGGGTCCAGCCCCTTCCCAGTTCCGTTGCTCTTGGACACAACAGCTTCGGGGAAAATCTCATCACAGCTCAGACATTGGAACCATCCTTTGGTTCATCCCCTGGGAGCCCCTGGCAGCAGCAAGAGCATTATGAAATACTTAATTCACTGAAAATGTGGAAACTGTGAAGGATTCTGTGAAATAAGGCTGGAAGGGAGCGCAGAGCTTTGGGACAGCTTCAGTGCCCTTTCTTCTCCAGGCTCCTGTGTGCTCCTGAAGCCCTGGAAAATTAATTTATCCCTATTTATAAAGGGATGATGGGAATGGTGAGGACTGTAAAATGTCTTGGGTGACAAAAATAAGCCAGAAGAGCCACATGAGCTGGGAAGACACGAGCCCTGAATCTCAGGAATAGGCTAAAAATAGCCCTCCCTGAAGTCATTCCCCCTGACCACTGATCCCAGACCTCCAGACAATATTCCAGGCAGCAGTGGTGCCACAGGATCGTTGTTTGGGGCAGAAAGTATGGTTTTAGGGGCTGTTAGAGAAAATGAGTAATATTTATTTCTTTTAGTTCTGTTGATGGATCATTTGGGATGTGCTGCTGCATCCCATGATGTTCCCACCGGGTATCCCATCCTCTCCTGCTTTCCATCCCTGGTCCAGCTGGTCAATTGGAAATATTTTTCAGTTAAAACATGAAGTTTTAGTTATTTCTGTGATTTTGGCATTCGTCATGGATTTTTCTTGGCTCCAGATTTGTGAACTTCCTCTTCTCTCCACTGTTTTTTGCCTCACGGCTTTTAAATTTTGAGCAGAAAACCCCTCACCTCTCTGGGCCTTTTCCTGATAATTTTTTAAGGAGAACACCCAAGTTTTTCCCAGATTCTCCAGTGTCCAGTTGTGGTTGTGCCTCCTTGGGAAGCTGGATTTGGACATGGGATGGCATCACACGGCAGCAGCTCCATGCCTGGGATCATCCTGGCTGTATCCCCAGTGCTGGCACATTCTGCTTCCCGATGTGCCGGAATTAATTCATCCTCCAAAATCGGCATCGTTGGAGATCACTGGTGGAGAAAGACAAGAAAAAGCGAAGTAAGAAATTCATGGAAATGCAAAATCCATGAATATTGGGCACATTCCAACCTGGATGTTTGATCCCAGCAGGATGCAGGGAATCCAGATGGAAATGAGGCAGCTGGAGATGTTTTCCTGGGAAGGTTGGCTCCCGGCACTGCAGCTCCCTTGGCAGGTGGGCCAAGGATGGGATGAGTCTTTGAGCACCTGGGATGACGCATCCATGGGAAATTCCAACTCACTGCAGAGGGATAAAAGCCTAAATCCTGCATCTCCAGGGCTGTTTCCTCCCCTTTGCTCTGTTGGAATGTGTTTTGTCTCATCAAACAAGCTGAAATCCATGGATGGCGTGAGATGCTGGATCATGATCCTGGAGAGTGGCGTCACTGGGATCTTGCTGAACAACTTGGGCATTTTTTGGAAGATTCCAATCAACTGGGAAAAAAAATTCTTTGGGATGAGGAGAACAGGTTTAAAAACTGGAAGGCATAAACAGAGCTGGCAGATCCCTGTTATTCCTGGATGTTTTTGGTGCTTCCAGCTAGATTTCCTGCTGTGCTCCCTTCGGAGCACCTGGAGTTGGCACCGGGAGGGATTTTCATTCACTAAAGGCACCATTTCAGGTCTGAGGCTGTTACAAAACATCCCCAGGCGTTTCCTTGAATCCCGGTTCCAGGAGTTGCTGCTTCCAGGAACATTGACCATGGCTTGAGAGAAGGCCAAGAGCTGCTGTGCTCAGTACATGCGTGGTCCCCGTGTCACTTGTGTGGCCTCTGGCCACACCAGCTGCAGCCCTCGGGGTGTCCCGGTGCCAGGATCACACTTGGATCCAGCCGGATCCAGCCGAGCACTGAAATGGAGCAAACTCCCCCCGGGATGTTCTGGGGATGCACCACAAATTGGGGCAGGAGTTTTTGAGGATGGATCTCTGGGTGTTTTGGGTGCTGCAGGAGCACGCTGTGTTCCTGTCCCCACTGCTGCTGTGCCACTGGCCCCTTCCCCTCCTGCTCCCATCCCCACTGTTTCCATCCCCATCCTGCTCCCATCCCCACTGTGCTCCCAACCCCACCGTGTTCCCATTCCCATTGTTTCTATCCCCATTGTGCTCCCATTCCCACTGCACTTCCATCCCCATCATGCTCCCATCCCCATCCTGCTCCCATTCCCACTGTTTCCATCCCCATCCTTTTCCCACCCCCACTGTTTCCATCCCCATCCTGCTCCCATCCCTGCTGCCACCACACTCCTGTCCCTGGTGGCTGCTGTCCCTGTCACTGGCACATTCCCATCCCTGTGTGCTCCTCTCCTCACTGCCATGGCATTCCCATTCCCACTCCCATTCCCATTGTTCTTCCATCTCCATCCCACGGCGATCCCAGTCCAACAGTGCATCCCTCCTGGCTGGACACTGCTCCATCCCAGCTGGACATCACCCCATCCCATCCCATCCCATCCCATCCCATCCCAGATATCCATTGCTCCATCCTGGCTGTATTTGGTGCTATTCCCATTGTACATCTCTCCATCTCTCTGGGCTGGCTCCTGTTGGGATATGGGAGCTTCCAGCAGCCAGGATCATGGATGAGCCATTCCCTCACCACCACGGGGATCCAGGTGCTGGCAGTTTCGGAGCATCCAGGAAATTTTTCCCCATTGCACCAGAAAAGAAAGGAAATTTCACCACCCTGGTGCGGAACCTCATCTCGAGGCTGAAGGGGAAGCGGGAACTCCTTTGGGAAAAAGCAAAGCCGTAACTCATAGTCCATCGCTGTCCCACTGCCTGGGATACTTGGATTTCAGCTGCCACCTTCCAGAGGGGAAAAAACCCTGGGAAGTGGCTGGAGGACTCAGGCAGCGCCTGGAATTTTTCATGTTCAGCTGTGAAATGAGTGGAGAAGGATGGGGGCAGCAAGTGCAGCCGGAATGCAGCAGCTGGAGACAGAACACAGCCGGGACCGTTGGCCTGGGACAGTCACTGCAAGGGGATGGAATTCCATAAAAACTCCTTGGTGGCGGGAGGAGCTGCTACAGTGACCGCAAACATGCAGGAAGTGGAGCTGTCCCTTTCTCCCGCCACTGCAGGAGCTGCTACACGTGATCCCAAACGTGCCGGGAATATTTTCCCTTTCTCCATCCCCTGTGTCAGGCACAGGGCCCCTTTATTTTTGCAGGCTGGATGAGGCTCTCCCAGCCCCAGGGCAGCACCAAATCCCTGCACCCATCCCTAGGCAGGATTTCACAGGATCATGGAATGATTTGGGTTGGGAGGGAATTTAAGGATCACCTCATTCCATGTCCTGCCACGGGCAGGGACACCTCCCACTATCCCAGGTTGCTCCAAGCCTCATCCAACCTGGCCTTGGACACTTCCAGGGAGGAGTGGGGAATTCCCCAGCACAGCCAGAGGTTGTCTGATCTCCCTGCTGTGATCCCATCTTTTTTCCAACCCATTCCCATTCCCATTCCAATTCCAGCGCGATGCAGCCACCCCAAGGCCGTGGCCAATGCTCACATCGACGCTGGGAACGGCATGGAGCTGAATTCCCTCCTGCGCTACTCCTGCAACCCGGGATACAAACGGAAAGCCGGGACCTCCAGCCTCATCCAGTGCATCCTCTGGAACGGCTCCGAGCCCCGCTGGACCGACCCCACGCTCCAGTGCATCCGTAAGTCCTTGGTAGCGGGGGGATGTCTCCAGCACTGGAGGATGGGAAGAGATGTGGGAACCGTCCACATCCAAAAGAAGCAGAAATGGGAGGGAAATTATGGAGAGGAATTTAATCCGTGGAATTCCTAACGGATCACGGGTGATGTCCATGGGTTGGAAACACAAAAGTTTAGGGCCTCACATCCTTCAGTGCTGCCAGACCTGGGGGAGGAAGTTAAAACCTGGGAGAGGATGGAACACCAGGAATGTGGAATTTATAAACCACAAAGAGACTCTGCACAGAGCAGAAGTGCCCAATCTGGGAAAACAAAATTAAAAGGCTGAAAATACGGATTAATTAGGATAAGAAGGGAGAAATTACTAATCAATAGAAGATAGAATGGTAATCAATAACTTGTAGCCAGTGACCATTAATTCCTTTGTTCGCTAAAATGTAAAAACAGTTAAAATTTGACAACTGAAATCTGGGATTTGTGGACTTTCCCCCGGACCTCAATGTTGGATAAAATAACGTTGACTTTCTAACCCATTGAACAAGTCAAGAGTTCATTTCCCAGCTGATGGTGTCTCCCTGTTGTGTATTCCCAAAGGAGATCCGGCTCTTTCCCAGGAAACCCCCGGCCCGGAGCTGCCGCCAGCGCCACGCACGGAGAGCACGACCCAGAGGGGTGAGGAAGGGGCTTGGGATGGGGTTTGGAGCTGCCACGGCCACAGGAAAGCCAGGATTCCCAGGGTGTGGAAACCACAACGTTCCCATGGCGGGATCAAACTCATCCAAGGGTGAAATCCCAGCCTTTTGTAGCTGTTGGATGGAGGCGCGGAAATAACAGCGCTGCCTTTTGATTTTGGGAATTTAAAGGTTTCCTGCTGTTTTCCCAGCAGGAACCACCGGTGCCAGCCCGAATTCCAGCCCCTCTCCAGCTTCCAGTCAGTCACCTGTGCCACCAGCACCTGATGGGCTGTCCCCAGACAGATCCAGGCCACTGGAGACGCTTCCAACACTGGACACATCCACACTGGGAGAGGGCACAACCCCGCTGCCCATCCAGCCCACGGATTATGCCGCAGGTTGGGCCAATTCCCAAGGGAATCCAACCCTCCCCTGGGGCTTGTTTCACCCACAAAGGCTCTTTTGCTTTTCCAATGGAATTTTTCCTTCTCTCCAACCTCCTTTTTAGTGAGGCTCCTCCCAGCATCCACTCCTTTCCCATCTTCGCAGCTCAAAATCTCCTTTTCTCTCTTCTTTTCCAGTCTCCATCCAGTCTGTGGCCTTTTCCATCGGTAAGCTGGGAAAAAGAATTTATTTGGGAAAACAGGGGCTTATTTTCTTTATTTTGTTAAGCTTAAAAGCCCTTTTGGGGGCTGTGGGAGCTTTATTCCATGGCCAACGAGAATGCCACCGAGGGGGGGGAAGGATTCAGCACCCAAATTTCTTCCCAGAAAGAAGAATTCCCAATTCCATCCCTCCAGGAGTGGGGATGGCACCTTGTGATGGTGCCGGAGTGGCTCCTCATGGAGCTGTTCTGGTGGAATTCATGGGTTGGGAGATGCTCCTCACTCCGTGTGTCCATCCCACAGGATTCCTGGTGCTGCTGGCCACCGGAATCGTGGCTGTCTGCTGCTGCAGGAGGAAGTAAGTGTGCCAAACCCCAGGAACGAGTTTTCCAAGGCTCCTGTGCTTTCCAAAGAAAAGCCTTGGAATGCCATTGACGCTCCTCTTCCCTCCACAGGTACACCAGGCAGGGCTACACGGTGACGGAGGTGGACATTCCCATGGTGGCTCGTCCCTCTGGGAATGAGGAGGTGGCACCTCCTGTCATTGTCCCCACGGGCTGAGCACCCCGGCGGGGACACTCGGCGCACCCACCATCCCGAGGGATGCCGGAGGATGGAATGCCGGAGGATGGAATGCCAGATGCTTCCCTGAGGGGTGGCGGAGCCCATCCCGGTCTCCGCGTGAAGCAGCCAGGGATGTGTGGCTGCTCCTCCCGGCCTGAACACGGATGACTCCCACGGATAATCCAGCTCCAGCGCCCAAAGGTGGGTGGGTGTCCTGCACCGGGAGCTGGGATTTCAGGGAATTGGCCCTGGGGATGCTGGGTGTGGGCAGGGAGAGGGTTGGGATGCTGGGATGGGGTTTGGGATGAAGATGAGCTGCCCTGCCCCAGGTAATTCCCATTCCCTGTCCAGGAGCATGGATATAGTTGGATTAGCTGGACACCAGTCTCATCCCCTTCCTGGCTTTGTCCATAAATCCCAGAAAATAGATGAAGAGGGACACAGCCCCAGCCAAGCCTCCTCCCCACATCCTCATCCCTTTCCTGGCTTTGTCCCCAAATTGTCCTAAATCCCAGGACTTAGAAGAAAGGGACCCAGCCAAGCATCCCCCACATCCTCATCCCCTTCCCGCTCTCTTCCAGCCACTGAGCCGCAGCCAAGGGTGCTGGGACCATCCCACCCTCACACAGCTCAGGGATCCTTTGGAAGCACTTCCAGTGCCGATCCCGACTCTGGATCCTGATCCCCAGCGGCTCACAGGGCATCCAAGCTGGAGCAGTCTCACTACAGACACCATCGAGGACCAAAGGCAATTAACACAACTTAGGGACTGTTTTCCTTTGTGTGTTTTTCCTTTATCCATCAGCAATTTTTATCCACTTGTTTCCTTATCCAGTTTTTATCCAATTGTTCCCTTACACTCCTGAAAAGGCAGCTATTTTTATGTACAAATAAATATATTTTATATAGAAAATAGCACTCGGAGCAGGGGATTCCTTAACTGGACATCTCAGCCGGGATGGTGGGAAAGACTGGATTGGGATGAATCCATTCCCACGACACCAAGGGTTCATCGGACACCACGGGAATGAAAGGTTCATTCCCATCCTCTGGAGGTGACAGCACAGTGGGAATTGCTTGGGAAGCAGGAGGGGTCCAACAGCTGAAATTCCATAGCTTTTCCTGGCTGCTCTTGTCCTTCCTGTTTGTGCCTCTGATCCGGAGATGTGAGACAGGCACGGTTCTGGGCACATCCCTGTTCCAAAGGAACCCGGGATGGTCAGGAAACAGGAGAGGCTGGAAGGGAGCACTGGAAGTGCCTGATCCAATGCCCACTCTAGGCTTTGTGGTTCCACCCAGATCCAAGTGTTTGGGGGAATTCCTGCCCATGTAGGAATGCGTTCCTGGAGTTGGCTTCGAAAGTGAAAGGAGAGGGAGGGAAGCGGCTCCATGAATGACCATGGAAAAAAACAGGATGCACGAGAGCTTCCTGCAGCAGGCACAGCCCACAGCTCCGGCCAGATTCCTGAAACCACTTTCAGTTTCGAGTCCCCATGGCACAGGCTCTGGAATCGTGGCACAGAGAACGGGATCCACCGGGATTTACAAGAGCGCTCCTAGGAGGGCTGGGAAATATTTAAGGATATTTAAGGGAAGGGAAGAGACAAAAAGGAAGTGTTAAGGCTTTTTTTTGGCTATAAATTTAATTTTAGGGTTAGAAATCCCTCTCCAGTTTGTCCCTGAGTTTGGCTGAAACAAAACCAAAGGAATTTTTCTACTGCTGCCTCTTTTCTTCCCTCCTGGCTGGCTGCAGGGAGAAGGGAAAGAGTCCAGGGAAATCCCCTGGCTGCAAGGACGGAAACTGAATTCACTGGGAGAGATTAAGGATTTCCTCCCATGGCTGGGCAGGAAAAGTTCATTTCCAAAAAACCTTCTTTGGATACTTTCCAGCATTGTGTTTCCTCTTTTTCCAGTGGCTCAGAGGGATTTCCAGGAATGATGGGATATTCGGGAAGTCTGGACACTGGTGACAGGGAGAAGAGGGGGAATGCTCCAAAACGAACCCTGCTCTGTCCAATCCCATTCCTACAGTGCAGATTCCTCTGGATATCCTCCTTCCCAGCTCCTGGAGGATGAGACAGGGTTGGAGGGAAGGCATCACATCTTCCCCAGGGAGCCTGGAGGTTCCTCTAGAGCTGGGCTGAAATCCCGCTCTGACATCCACCTGATTTTGGAGCTGGGAAGTGCCAAGAGGATTTGTCCCACATCCAGGATGGTTCTGGGAAGCTGGAGGGCTTTGTTAGAGCTGGATGAGCTCTTCCTGGACCGTTGGGAAGGAGGTAAGCGGAGTCAGGGAGCCGAAGCACTGCCGGGTGCAGGCCTGGCACAGGAATCCCCCAGGATCCCGGCTGCCGTCGCTCTGCCGGAGGAAAAGAAGAAATTCCAGGGAAGAGGAAGCTGCAGGAACACAGCCTCTGCTTCCAAGCTCTGCCACAACCCCCTCACATCCAGGGAAGGGAGCCATGATGTGCCCAAAGCAAGGAAATCCCGCACAGAATCATGGAACGGTTGGAAAGGATCTTTAAGGACATTGAGTCCAACCGTTCCCAGCACTGCCAAGGCCACCCACGTCCCCAAGTGCCACATCCACAGGGATTTGAAATCCTTCCAGGAATGGGGACTCCACCCCTGCGCTGGGCAGCCCATTCCCATGCTTGAAAACCCTTTCCACGAAGGAATTTTCCCAATATCCAACTTGAGCCTCCCCTGGCCCAGCCTGAGGCTGTTCCCTCTTGCCCAGTCAGTGCTCCTGTCCCTGCTGATGGCTCGGAGCTGTTGTCCCTTGTCCTGGACACGGAGCTCCACAGACTGACCTCATGTTCCCTACGGAGCTCGGCCTTCCCAGCACCCTCTGGACAAGAATCCCGGTGGGATCGAACCCAAACCTGACCCCAAAAGTTGGATTGTCACTGGGGCCAGCAGTGCTGTGCCAATCCCAGATGGATGCTCCATGGGTTCCAAGAGTCACACACAGGATCTGACACAACAAAACCCCAAACCCAGCTCCAGATGGGATGCTCGGGATGGAGTGGATCTGTGGGAAGTGCAACACGACCCAGAATCACCCTTGGAATTCACCCCTGGTTGTGAGCACAAATAAATGGATGGGGAGCTGAGATCCCTGCTCAGAACAGGCATTGGAATGGCTTGGGAAGGCTCCCAAACCCCAAATCCCAGGGAAGGGACGTACGTGAGTCAACGGGAGCTTCTTCACCACCAGCCCGGAGCTGAATTCCAGGGATTTTGTACATCCCGACATGCAACAAGTGACGGGAGCTCCGTCCTTGTCCTTCCCAGCCTCACTCAGCAGCTCCACCCGAAGGAAACGCTCCTAGGAAACACGGGAAAAAGGGAATATCACCCGTCAAGAGGGAGCTGAGGGGCTGGAACAGGTTGTTCCATTATTTTTTTAACCCCTAAGGATGCGGCTTGGAACGTGATGGGATTTCAAGAAGGAACAAAACCCCAAATTCTTGGAGATGAAAAAGCTCCGGCAGAAGCCAACGGCAGGAAAGAAGGAAATAAAGGAAGGAAATAAAGGAAGGAAATAAAGGAAGGAAATAAAGGAAGGAAATAAAGGAAGAGCTGGAAGCCACTGCAGGCAGGGAAAAGGGAACTACACACTTCCATGGAGATAAGAACTCAGGATCTGTGGAAAACAACACCCAAACGCAGGAAATGTGGGAAAAACCCCACTGCAATCTTGTCTCTTCCTACTGGAATCTCCGCATGGAGCAGCAAAATGCAGGAATAAAAGTGATTCCTGCTATTCTGGGGTGTGCCAGCACAAGGAACAGCCCGTGGCATGAATCCTAGGATCAGGGTGGATATCAGGATAATCCTTCGGTGCAGTGGGCCTTAAATGAGCCCACAGCAGGATTTCCCTGCCCTGGGAAGGTTTCACTTACTCCAGCCAAGGCTAAAAGGTTTTCCAGGGATTTGGACATCAGCAGGCACTTCTTGGCTCGGGTCACGGCCACGTAGAGCAGGTTCCACTCATCCTCAGGGGTCCTGCCTAGGATGGAGGAGAGATGATCCATGGATTTAGGGAACAAGGATGAACAGCTCTGTGGTTCTCCCGATGCTTCAACCAGCTTAGATGAGGCTTGGAGCAAGCTGGGATAGTGGGAAGTGTTGCTGCCCATGGAATTGGATGGGCTTTAAGGTCCCTTCCAACCCAAACCATTCCAGGATTCCATTCCTGGAAGGACAGCGGGCGGTTCTCTGGGACAGCAGGAATTGGCAGGCCCTGAGTTTGCTGTGCAGGTCCCCACACCATCAGCAGCTCCTGCCTCATCCCACATTCCTCCCTCCAGGCAAAGGCAGGACTCTGCATGCCCGGAGAAGCCACTCCCAGCTTCCCGTTTTCCTGTCTGGGGCACAGGCTTGGCTCTGGAGGAGCTTCCCAGCCCCTGGATTCACTCTGCTCCCTGCGAAGAGAGCAGCTCCTCCAAAACATGAGCAGTGGGAAGCTGTGCCTTTCCCAAGGCTGGGTTGGCCTTTGTTGCTACACAGCTCCAAGCGGGAATATTCATGGAATTGGAGAACCCCATGGGTTGGAAAAGATGTGCAGGAGAATGGGGGAGGGGGAGTGATTTTAACAGGAAAAATCCCTGGGAGGGCTCTGAAAACAGCTACAAACTCTCCCTTTCTTCTTCTCATTCTGTTTGGACACAGGATCCGGGAATCAGGGAATCATTTAGGTNCCCATGGAATTGGATGGGCTTTAAGGTCCCTTCCAACCCAAACCATTCCAGGATTCCATTCCTGGAAGGACAGCGGGCGGTTCTCTGGGACAGCAGGAATTGGCAGGCCCTGAGTTTGCTGTGCAGGTCCCCACACCATCAGCAGCTCCTGCCTCATCCCACATTCCTCCCTCCAGGCAAAGGCAGGACTCTGCATGCCCGGAGAAGCCACTCCCAGCTTCCCGTTTTCCTGTCTGGGGCACAGGCTTGGCTCTGGAGGAGCTTCCCAGCCCCTGGATTCACTCTGCTCCCTGCGAAGAGAGCAGCTCCTCCAAAACATGAGCAGTGGGAAGCTGTGCCTTTCCCAAGGCTGGGTTGGCCTTTGTTGCTACACAGCTCCAAGCGGGAATATTCATGGAATTGGAGAACCCCATGGGTTGGAAAAGATGTGCAGGAGAATGGGGGAGGGGGAGTGATTTTAACAGGAAAAATCCCTGGGAGGGCTCTGAAAACAGCTACAAACTCTCCCTTTCTTCTTCTCATTCTGTTTGGACACAGGATCTGGGAATCAGGGAATCATTTAGGTTGGGAAAAGCCTCTGAGGCATCGAGTCCAACCATTCCCAGCACTGCCGAGGCCACCACTGCCCACGTCCCCAAGTGCCACATCCACAGGGATTTGAAATCCCTCTGGGTGGGAATGGCGACTCCACCCCTGCCCCGGGCAGTTCCAATGCTTTCCAACCTCTTCCATGGAGAAATTTTCCCTAAAATCCACCCTGAGCCTCCCCTGGCTCAGCCTGAGGCCGTTCCCTCTCCTCCTGTCCCTGTTCCCTGGCAGCAGAGCCCGACCCCCCCGGCTGCCCCCTCCTGTCAGGGAGTTGTGCAGAGCCACAAGGTCCCCCCTGAGCCTCCTTTTCTCCAGGCTGAGCCCCTTTCCCAGCTCCCTCAATCACTCCTGGTTCTCCAGCCCCTTTCCCACCTCTGTTCCCACGCTCCAGCCCCTCACCACACTTTTCTTTCCCAATTTTTGGGGACCACACGGAGTTGTTCCCTTACCAGAAGCGATGTTCCTTCCCCTCAGGAAAGCCCCACTGACAGAAGGGATTTGCACAAAATCATCTGCAACGCAAACGGTGTCGAATTCCAGGCCTTTGGCTTGGTGGGCAGTCCCGATGAGAAAATCTGGATCCAGCACGTGTGGGAAAAAGAAGGAAAAGGGATCAGTCCCTGCAGTAAAAATGGTATATTTAATTTAATTTAATTTAATTTCATTTCATTTCATTTTTCATTTCATTTTTCATTTCATTCTGCATCCAATCCCCTTCTCCCAAATTTAAATTGGGAGCAAAGTTCCTCCATGGGGAATCCAGATGGGTGAAGGGAACTTTGTGCCAAGGGAGATTCCTGGTTGGCATCCTGAGCTCCAGCCACGTTCCCAAACAGGAATGCTCTGTATCTGAGGAATTTTGTACTTGATTGCTTTGTCCCCTCCCCAAACTCCAATAGGAATCCCAAATGGGCAGGGATTCCACCTCCCACTGTCCCAGGTTGCTCCAAGCTCCATTCAGCCTGGCCTTGGACACTGCCAGGGATCCAGGGGCAGCCACAGCTGCTCTGGGAATTCCAGCCCAGCCCCTCCCCGCCCTCCCAGCCAGCAATTCCTTCCCAAGATCCCATCCATCCCTGCCCTCTGGCACTGGGAAGCCATTCCCTGGGTCCTGTCCCTCCAGGCCTTGTCCCCAGTCCCTCTGCAGCTCTCCTGGAGCCCCTTCAGGCCCTGGAATGTGCTGGAAGCTCTCCCTGGATGCTTCCCTTCTCCAGGGGAACATTCCCAGCTCTCCCAGCCTGGTACAGAGCAGAGGGGCTCCAATCCCAAAAGCTCCTGTTCCACCTCCTTTCTCCCTAAAAACCCAACTCAGCCCAGCCCCGGCCGTTCTGCAGGATGAGGCAGAATCCCAACGGGAGCCGCATCGGAAAACGACCCCAATTTGCTCCTCGGTCACGGACACGACGTGGATCCACCTGCCAGCGATTCCTGGGACACGTGGCTTCCCTTAATCCTCTCCACCAGCTCCGGGATCCGCTCCCTGTATTTCTCCACGATGGAAATCCTCAGCTCCAGGTCTCTGTCGTCGACGCGCTCCGCGTATTCCTTCAGGCCGATGAATCCCTCTCCTTCTTCCCATCTTTTGATGAAGGAATCGTTAATCACGAGGTTTGCTGGAAGGGAGGATCCGTTGATTTGAGATATTTTGATTTTAATTAAAGGTTTAATTAAGATTCTTCCATCCTGCATGAATCTCCCTTTGTTTTCCAGCCGCCAAAGGAATTTTCCTGGGAGTTCACCTCCCGAAAGATTGGGAATGACGTCCATGTAATCAATCATTTGTGGTAAATTTGGGAATCCTTTGTTTTCTCCATAAAAAACTCGTCTGCTGCTGCTGGATTTTAAAGGAGGGATTTTTATCCTGAATTTTTTCCTGAATTTTAATCCTGAATTTTATCCTGAATTTTTCTCCTGATTTTTTATCTTGAATTTTATCCTGAATTTTTCTTCCGAATTTTTCTCCTGATTTTTTATCCTGATTTTTTTTCTCCTGAATTTTTATTCTGAATTTTTCTCCTGAGTTTTTATCCTGAATTTTATCCTGATTTTTTTTCCTGAATTTTTATTCTGAATTTTTATCCTGAATTTTTTTCTCATGAATTTTGATCCTGAGTTTTTTTCCTGAATTTTTCTTCTGAATTTTATTCAGAATTTTTTTCCTGATTTTTTTTACTGAATTTTTATTCTGAATTTTCATCCTGAGTTTTTATCCTGAATTTTTTCCTGGATGTTTTTCCGGATTTTTTTTCCTCCTGAATTTTGATCCTGAATTTTATTCCGTATTTTAAAGGAAATTTTAAAAAAGGAGCTTTACAACCAAAACCATCCAGGCAAAGCTTAAGATAAATCAAAAATGATCTAAAATTGAAAAACAGAGGGAAAAACATCCCAAATTCTGGGTTTACTCACACTGAAAAGAAGGAATCACAGTGGAAAGCTGGGAAAAGGTGCCTGACAATTCCCAAATTTTGGCATTTCTGGGATTAAGCAGCCAAAATAGCCCAGCCTATGATAAAACCATTACAAAAAATCAGGTTTCGACCAAAAAGTTAATGAGGAAATATGAAATTAACCATCAAAAAGGGCTGGAGTTTCCAGCAAAACCCAAAAAATCCCGGGAAAAGGAAGGATAAGGAAACACTCACAGTTCTGCCTGACATCTGCAGGCTGGCTGAGCTTCCAAATGTCATAAATTCTGCTCAGGCCGAATCTCTCCAATCCCTAAAACACAGAAAAATTATTATTATTAATAATAATACTATAAATAATAAATAAGCAACAACAATAATAATGATCCTATTATTAATAATAATTATACTATGAATAATTACAATATTAGTATTTTAATATTAATATTATTAATATTGTTGTTATTATTATTAATTATAATTATTCAATATATCATATTTTAAATTCAATTTATCCCAGACTGCAAAATATTTTCAGTCCTGAGCAGTTCAAACCCTCCTGGAATTGGAATTTGGGTGTGAAAAGGATGGAGAATTTGAAATATCAGCCTAAAATTCCCAAAAGCAGGCTCCAAACCTGGTAAAATCCCCAAGGATCCGGCTCCAACCTCTCCAGCCTCCACCAGTTTTGTTGTCTCTCAAGAGAACATGGAAAATAATTGTTCTTTCCCTATTATTCCAGGCAGCCAGCAATTCCAGCTGATTTTTATTCCCATAATGCAGGAATCCTGTGCCAAAGGCAGCCAGAGCTGCCCCAAATCCTTGGAATTACGTCTTCCAGCCATCCATCCTTCTTTCCCTGCTCCATCCCTGATAAAAATGGGACAAAGGAGCTTAAAAACGGGATGAGGCCTGGTCAGGTTGGAGAATAAAAGCTCTAAATACCATCCCTGGGCACAAAAAATTCCTGCTTTTTCCTGGAATGTTCATTTAAATCCTTGGAGAGGCTCATCCCAGCTGTCCATCCCTTTTTTCCTGCTCCATCCCTGATAAAAATGGGACAAAGGAGCTTAAACATGGGATGATGCCCATGTTGGAGGGTAACAGCTCTAAATATCACCCCTGGGCACAAAAAATTCCTGCTTTTTCCTGGAATGTTCATTTAAATCCTTGGAGTGCCTTTTGCCAGCCATCCATCCTTCTTTCCCTGCTCCACCTTTGATAAAAATGGGACAAAGG
>VXAD01008071.1:24967-39490 GCA_013399195.1 Dicrurus megarhynchus
ATAATATAATTATATATTATTAATATATTTATTAATAATTGCCTTTTAAAGTTCGTTTTATGCACTTAAAGATTTCACATTTGAAACTTAAATTTCACTTCAATTTTAAAAGTTTTTTAATTTCATTGATTCCTGACATGTATTTATTAATAGTACTTATTAATAATATATATTATCAATATTCATTATTGATTTCATGCCATTATTTAATTTTAAACTTTAATTTTAATTCTTAAACTAATTTTTAAAATTTAATTGTTAATATTTATTACTAATAGTCCTCATTAATTTAGTTTAATACATTTAAAGTTTTCATATTTTAAACTTAAATTTAATTCTGAATTTATTTTTTCATGTTCTTAATTTCATTAATTCCTGACTAATACTTATCAGCAGTATTTATTCTTAACATTTATTATCAATATTTCTTATTGATTTAGTTTTATAAATTTAATTATTACATTTTAAATTTTAATTTGAATTCTTAAACTACTTTTCTTAATTTAATTGTTAACATGTCTTATTAACAATTATCATTAATAGTTTTTAATTCAGTTTTAAAAATTCAATTGATTTTTTAATTTCAAACTTAAATTTAGGTTTACATTTTAAAATTAATTTTCTTACTTTAATTAATCATTATAATTATTAATATTAATTATTAATATTTCTCATTACCTTTATTATTTCGTTTAAAATTTAATAATTTTTTTTCATTTTTAGCCTTTAATATTTACTTTATATGCCTAAACTAATTTTCTTAATTTATTTATTGGTTCTATTTATTACTTATTACAATTAAATTTTATAAATTCAATAAATTTTTATAAATGTAAACTTAAATTTAATGTTAAATTTAAATTTTGAGACTAATTTTCTTAATTGTTATTACTTTTATTCATAATATTGTTTATTCAGTTTTATAAATCTAATTTGTTTCAAACTTTAAATGTAAATGAAATTTTAAATTTAAATTTTAAAATTAAACCCTGAATTTAATTACTGATTAACATTTATTACTAATATTATTGTGTTAATTTCAGAAATTTAATTAAAGTTTTGACTTTTAAAGGTAAATTAATAACAAATTTGAACTTTTAAATCAAATGGTACCAATTTAGTGATTGGTATTTATTAATATTATTAATGATTGAATTAATAAATTAATAAACTATTAATTTAAAATAATTTATTTTATTTTGATCTTTTATTATGACTTTAATTTCTATTTTCTTATTAATTTAATTTTAGGAAATTAACTATTATTTAGATTTTATGATTATTTTATTTTATATTTTATAGTTTTCTATTTTCTTATTAATTTAATATTTACATTGTAACTAATTTAGTATTATTAATTTAATATTTGCATTTTTATTAATTTAATATTTACATTTTTAATTAATTTAATGCTAGAAAATCAATCCAACATTTATTTTAAACATACATTTGATTTTTAATTTAAAAAATTCAATAGTAGCAATTGAATGACTCTTTAATATTTCTCGTTATATTATTATTTATCGTTAATTAATTAATTAATCCTGATTTGGATCCCAAACCACTCCAATTATTGGGGAATCTCTCCGGAATTCCCAATCCCACCTCACCCTTTTGGTTTCTTCCCACCAAGGTTTTATTCCGGATCTCTTTGCACACATCCAGGATCGTGGCTCCCACGTAGGCGATTTCGGGACCGAACCGGAAACTCTGCACGGAAAAATCCCGGGATCAGCAGGAAAAGGACAGGGAATTGTTGGAACCTATAAAAGTATTGCTCTATAGGGGATGATGTGATTCCCATCCAATTTCTGGACAACTTTTTCATGGAAAAAGCATCAAATTCCCCTAAAAATATTCCTAGAAATCCTGGTCATTCTTAAATCCAAATTACAGGATTCCCACCAACCTTTTGGACACCTTTTTCATGGAAAAAGCACCAAAATCCCCTCAAAATATTCCTAGAAATCCTGGTCATTCTTAAATCCAAATTACAGGATTCCCACCAACCTTTTGGACACCTTTTTCATGGAAAAAGCACCAAAATCCCCTCAAAATATTCCTAGAAATCCTGGTCATTCTTAAATCCAAATTACAGGATTCCCACCAACCTTTTGGACACCTTTTTCATGGAAAAAGCACCAAAATCCCCTCAAAATATTCCTAGAAATCCTGGTCATTCTTAAATCCAAATTACAGGATTCCCACCAACCTTTTGGACACCTTTTTCATGGAAAAAGCACCAAAATCCCCTCAAAATATTCCTAGAAATCCTGGTCATTCTTAAATCCAAATTACAGGATTCCCACCAACCTTTTGGACACCTTTTTCATGGAAAAAGCACCAAAATCCCCTCAAAATATTCCTAGAAATCCTGGTCATTCTTAAATCCAAATTACAGGATTCCCACCAACCTTTTGGACACCTTTTTCATGGAAAAAGCACCAAAATCCCCTCAAAATATTCCTAGAAATCCTGGTCATTCTTAAATCCAAATTACAGGATTCCCACCAACCTTTTGGACACCTTTTTCATGGAAAAAGCACCAAAATCCCCTCAAAATATTCCTAGAAATCCTGGTCATTCTTAAACCCCAATTATGTGATTCCCACCAACATTTTGGACAATTTTTCTCTTGGAAAAAGCACCAAAATCCCCTCAAAATATTCCTGGAAATCCTGGTCATTCCTAAACCCAAATTATACAATTCCCACCAACCTTCCCTTGGAAAGAGCAAAAAATTCCCCTAAAAGTATTCCTAGAAATCCTGGTCATTCTTAAATCCAAATTACAGGATTCCCACCAACCTTTTGGACACCTTTTTCATGGAAAAAGCACCAAAATCCCCTCAAAATATTCCTAGAAATCCTGGTCATTCTTAAAACCAAGTTATACAATTCCCACCAACCTTCTCTTGGAAAGAGCAAAAAATTCCCCTAAAAGTATTCCTAGAAATCCTGGTCATTCTTAAACCCAAATTAAGTGATTCCCACCAACCTTTTGGACAATTTTTCTCTTGGAAAAAGCACCAAAATCCCCCAAAATATTCCTGGAAATCCTGGCCATTCTTAAATCCAAATTACAGGATTCCCACCAACCTTTTGGACACCTTTTTCATGGAAAAAGCATCAAAATCCCCTCAAAATATTCCTAGAAAGCCTGGTCATTCTTAAACCCAAATTATACAATTCCCACCAAACTTCAGGACATCCTTTCTCTTGGAAAGAGCAAGAAATTCCCCTAAAAGTATTCCTAGAAATCCTGGTCATTCTTCAAGTGAAATTATAGGATTCCCACCAACCTTTCGGACACGTTTTTCATGGAAAAAGCATCAAAATCCCTCCCAAATATTCCTGGAAATCCTGGTCATCCTTAAACCTAAATCACACAATTGCACCAAAAGAGAAAAAGCACCAAAATCCCCCCAAATTATTCCCAGAAATCCTGGTCATCCTCAAAGTACACAATTCCCACCAACCTTTTGGACACCTTTTTCATGGAAAAAGTACTAAAATCCCTCCCAAATATTCCTGGAAATTGTGGTCATTTTTAAACCCAAATGATACAATTCCCACCAATTTCCTGGACAATTTTTCTCTTGGAAAGAGCAAAAAATTCCCCTCAAAATATTCCTGGAAATCCTGGTCATTCTTAAAGTGAAATTACAGGATTCCTACCCATCTTTTGGACACCTTTTTCATGGAAAAAAGCATGAAAATCCCCTCAAAATACTCCTGGAAATCCTGGTCATTCTTAAAACCTTCTGGACAACCTTTCTCTTGGAAAAAGCATCAAAATCCCTCCCAAATATTCCTGGAAATTGTGGTCATTTTTAAACCCAAATGATACAATTCCCACCAATTTCCTGGACAATTTTTCTCTTAGAAAGAGCAAAAAATTCCTCTAAAATTATTCTTAGTAATCCTGGTTGTCCTTAAACCCAAATGATGCGATTCCTACCAAACTTCTGGATAATTTTTCCCTTGGAAAGAGCACCAAAACCCCTCAAAATATTCCTAGAAATCCTGGTCATGGGCAGGGGCACCTCCCACTGTCCCAGGCTGCTCCCAGCCCCAATGTCCAGCCTGGCCTTGGACACTTCCAGGGATCCAGGAGCAGCCACAGCTGCTCTGGGAATTCCAGCCCAGCCAGGAATTCCTTCCCCATATCCCATCCATCCCTGCCCTCTGGCACTGGGAAGCCATTCCCTGTGTCCCGTCCCTCCAGGCCTTGTCCCCAGTCCCTCTGCAGCTCTCCTGGAGCCCCTTCAGGCCCTGGAATGTGCTGGAAGCTCTCCCTGGATCCTTCCCTTCTCCAGGGGAACATTCCCAGTTTTCCCAGCCGGGCTCCAGCCCTGGGAGCAGCTCCGTAGATTCCTCTGGATTTGCTCCAGCAGCTCCAGGTCCTGCTGCTGTTGGATCCCAGAAGTGGATCCAGCATTCCAGGTGGGATCTCCTCAAAAGAAAGGATCTCTCTGAAACGAGGTCTCTATCCCAGCTCCCACTTTTCCAGCCACGGGATGGGAATCGCTCCACTAAAGGCCCACGAGTGCTGGATTCCCCAGCGATCCAGGGAAAAGCAAACCCTCCACGGTGCCAAACTGCAGGAATGTGGCTGTGAAAACTTTTCCACTGGATTTGGGATGTATCCATGGAAAAGGATCCCCTCACCTGGGTCAGGTAGTACAGGTGGGTGTGAGGCAGCGCGTAAAGGGTGTTGACGGCCCCTCGGAAGGTGTAAATCTGCTGGTGAGGGTCTCCCACCAGGATTTTCCCACATTTCTGGGACTCCACAATATCCACGATGGCTGCGGGGAAAAACATTGGATCGTGAGGGAAGAACCTGCTCCCAACCCGGGGCCGACCGAGGAAAAGCTTGGCTGCGATCGGGAGGGAGGAACCCGCTCCAAACCCAAGGGCAAGCTCAGGTAAAATGTTAAAACCTGAGGGGTAAATTTATTTAAATTCCAAGGATTTAAGTTCAGGTGCTTCTCCCGCATCCCTGAGCACATGGAAATCCCCTCTGGAAGTGAGACTGGAGCTGCAGCTGCTGGAATAACTCACCTGGAGTGCAATCCTGGGCTTCGTCCACAAAAATGGCGTCGTACCCTGAGAGCTGGGGCTTGCTGAGCTGCCAAAGCTTCAAATATCCTGAGGGAAAAAATCAGGAATTTCAGGGAGAGGGGGAATTCCCTCAGCATAAACCACCAGGATCTTTCAACCAAATCCCTGTTTTCTTTTTTTTTCTGGTTGTTTTGTACCATTTCTGGCCCTACTTCCTGCTTGGAATTTCCAGGACATTTGGAAGGGGTTGTAAAAAAAATCTCTGCCTCCCTCGGCAATCCCAAATTTGATGACTCCAAACTTCTTAATGCCCCCAAAAATTCCAAGAAAAAGGTTTTTCCTAGCTATCTCCAGCACTACCCATAGGAAAGGATGCGCTGGAAGCAACTTCCAACTTTTGGGCCTGAGCTTTAGCCACTAAAACAACGGAATATCCTGAAAATCTGCACATTTTTGTCCTGAGGGGAGGAAAATTTGTTCATTTTATGCATTTTATAGATGAAAAATTGAGCCAGAGGGATATTATCTGGTGAGCCAGTGGGAGGAAAAAAGGGATTTTCTCCTTCTGGATGCTCAGCCAGAAGCAGGAAGCACAAATCCGTTGATTTTTCCACTCCAGCCTTTTATCCTGAAGGATTTGCCATCTCTTTTACCGTCACAAGTCATCTTGTATTTCTTCTCTGCGTCTCCATCCAGCTTCTTCATGTTGTGCCAAATCTCTTTGGCCTCTTCCACATTGATCTGAAATGGGAAAACACAAGGATTGGGATAAATCAGGGATCAATCCAGAAAATGGAATGGGTTGGGTTGGAAAGGGCCTCAAAGCCCATCCAGTGCCACCCCTGCCATGAGCAGGGACATTTTCCACTGTCCCAGGTTGCTCCAAGCCCCATCCAACCTGGCCTTGGACATTCCCAGGGATCCAGGGGCAGCCACAGCTGCTCTGGGAATTCCAGCCCAGCCCCTCCCCACCCTCCCAGCCAGGAATTCCTTCCCAAGATTCCATCCATCCCTGCCCTCTGGCAGTGGGAAGCCATTCCCCAAAAAGCTCTGAACACTTTTTTTCCCATCCCAAGCAGCTCCTTGGATCCACAAGGATTTGGTGAGGAGGTTGGCTGGAAGCATCCCTTAGGGAAAACTGGGATTATCCCTTTTTTCCCAAACAGCATCATCTTCCTCCCAATCTTTGACTCTTCCTCCCAACTTCTTTGGAATGTTCTTTCCAGCCTCTCCTTTCTTCCAGAGCTCAGGATTTCCCCCAACCCCTGCTCTGGCTGACGTTTTCCCCAATCCCAGCCCTTCTTCCCAAATTTCACTGAAACACGGGAACATCCCTGCGAAACATTTTGGGAGGGGGGACGAACACGGATCGTTCTACAAAACCATGGAATGCTTTGGGTGGGAAGAGACCTCAAAGCCCATCCGGTGCCACCCCCTGCCACGAGCAGGGACATTTTCCACCCTCCCAGGGTGCTCCAAGCCCTGTCCAACACCTTGGACAATTCCAGACATTCCATCCCACAAACTCACCTGATTTTCCCGTTGGCCCATAAGCTGCATCTGCCCATGAGTGTTTTTGAACCACAGGGGCACGTGCTCCTCACAGATCTCCTCGTCTGAAGAGGAAAAGAAGTTTTCCAGAGTCTGGGACACCGTTTTCCCTCTTACAAACAGGGCTTGGCCCTCACGGTTCTGGAGGAGGAAGCTGATGGAGAAAACGGACATCTTGGAGAAGTTCAGCTTGCCTTTTTCTTTGTAGCTGTGCCAGAGGGGATAAAAAGATAAAAGAGATGTTAAAACACCCAGAAATCCTTTTTTTTTTGGTGCACTATCCCCAGAAAAAGCTCCAATTGATATCCCAACTCATCCTAATTATATTTATATTTATATCCCAACCCATCCTCATTATTCCTATAATGGAATATCTTTCTAACCGGCACAGATTTGTCCAGGTGGAAGCAGGAATTTGTTGATTTTAGACATTTTAGAGATGGAAAATTGGGCTCATCCCTGGAATTCCAGACTGTTTGCAGAGCCAGGGAATGGGATTTCCCCCTTTTATTTCCCTCTTTTTTCCAGGTCACGGCTCGTTTTTTCCTTCCTACCCCCAGCTTAAATGGACAGAAATTGGATCATTAAAACAACTCAGGGCAAGGAAATGGATTCCTCTCTTTGGGAAAAGCAGCACCTGGAGCAGTTGTGCCGCTCCAGTGGAAATGGGAAGCGGGAAAATCTCATTCCCAGTGGATTTCCATCTCCCTCTGAGGAGCTCCTCAGCTTCAAGCTGTCCCCAAAACAGCAACAGGGTCTGTGTCAGCAAGAGCAGGGCAAGGAGGGATTCCCCAGGCTCCCATGGATGCTCAAATCCCTGGAGCACCTGACTGGATCCATTTGGAAACCACAAAAAACAAATTTCCCATTATTTCTGCTGCCTCAAATCCCGGAGGTTTCCTTCAAAACCACTTCCCTTTCCTTGTCCTTTCCCTGCTTCCACAAAGAATTCCCCACTCACTGTCTCCCGACGCTCCTGAATGCCAAGGAGTGGAATGTCTTGCACGTGACATTCCTTGGAAAAACCTTTTTCCCCTTCTCTGCCACAGCTTTGTTAAAAGCCACGTAAAGGAATTTCAGCTCCGGGAATTTCTCTGCGTACTTGACCAAGGTCGAGGTTTTCCCTGTGCCTGGAGAGGAGAGGAAAATAAGGAATAAAATATCCAGAGTCAGGAATTAAAGATTCCAGAAATTCTTCTTTTTAACCTCCCTCTCCTGTTGTCCAAACTCCACTATTCCACTTCACTCCCGATTTCAGAGAATCATGGAATTATTTAGGTTGGAAAAGTTCTTTAAGGTCAAGCCCAACCATTCCCCAGCACTTCCAAGGCCATCCATGTCCCACAGTGCCACATCCACAGTTTTTAAATCCCTCCAGGAATGGGGACTCCAGCCCTTCCCTGGGCAGCTGTGCCAGGGCTGGAAAAGCCTTTCCAGGGTGGAATTTTTATAATATCCAACCTAAAACTTCCCTGGCACAGCTTTAGGAACTGCCCGCTCTAGCCTGGGTCCCTTTGTCCATGGGATCAATCCTTCAGGAACAGATTTGCTCCAGCTTAGGTCCCTTTTTTTCCAAGCTGCTCCATGTGGATCCCTTTTCCATGGGGTCAGTCCTTCAGGAACTGCTCCAAGTGGATCCCTTTTCCATGGGGTCAGTCCTTCAGGAACTGCTCCATGTGGATCCCTTTTCCATGGGGTCAGTCCTTCAGGAGCTGCTCCAGCCCGGGGTCCCCGTGGGGTCACAAATCCCACCAGGAATCTGCTCCAGCGTGGGCTCCTCTCTCCATGGATCCACAGCTCCTGCCAGGACCCTGCTCCAGCAGGGATTCCCACGGGATCACAGCCTCCCTCAGGCATTCCCTGCTCCTCCAGGGGTTCCAGGGAAATCTCTACTCCAGCACCTGGAGCATCTCCTCTTCCTCCTTTCCCAACGTCAGGATCTGCAGGGCTGTTCCACCTTTTCCCACTCCTCTCTCCACTGTTTTTATTCTGCCTCCACTTTGGGGGGATTTTCCCTTAAATTTGTTATCCCAGAGGCACAAATTGATCCCTTTGGGATCTCACAATCCCTTGGACAGAGGGATCAGGGAGGAAAGGAGCAGACTGGGAATTTTCCATTGATTTTTCCAACATCATTTTGGGCTCTTACCTGCAAATGCCATAATTTTCACTGTTTGGCCAGGCTCAATCTTGTGATTCAAAATCCTCTGCTGCTCATGGGTCAGTCTGACATCAGGCCATCCACTAAAAACAGGGAAAAAACTCCAACCAAAAGTGGGAAAGGAATCCCTAAAAGAAATTCTCATTTATTTTAGGGATTTAAAAATCCCTAAACTAAATCCTCCCACATAAAACAAATTAACAGGGAAACCAGGGATTGACTGATCCCATCCCATCTTGGGAGCAACCTGGTTTTTGGGAAAAGGAGAAAAGCACAGGATGAGAAAATATTGGAGATAAGATAAAAAAACGTGGGAAAGATTTTTAGGAAATACAGGAAAATATCAGACACAAACATAGGAAAGGATTTTTTTAAGGGACTAAGCCGTGCTTTAAGAATGAATTTGGCACCTTAAGCTCATTAAAACCAGTTTTATCTTTGCTAGACCTCAGTGCTGGATGGATTTATCCCATTCCCCTTCTCCAGGTAAGGATAAGGAATGGAATGACTCAATCCAGGGGAACTGCAGCAGAAAGGGAACCAAGCCTGGATCTCCACGGGCCAGGGAAGTGTTTTATTCCTTATTGGCTCTGGAGCCAGGCTGGGAAAACTGGGAATGTTCCCCTGGAGAAGGGAAGGATCCAGGGAGAGCTTCCAGCACATTCCAGGGCCTAAAGGGGCTCCAGGAGAGCTGCAGAGGGACTGGGGACAAGGCCTGGAGGGACAGGACCCAGGGAATGGCTTCCCAGTGCCAGAGGGCAGGGATGGATGGGATCTTGGGAAGGAATTGCTGGCTGGGAGGGTGGGCAGGGGCTGGGCTGGAATTCCCAGAGCAGCTGTGGCTGCCCCTGGACCCCTGGCAGTGCCCAAGGCCAGGCTGGAGCACCCTGGGATGGCGGGAGGTGCCCCTGCCCATGGCAGGGGTGGCACTGGATGATTCCAAACCATTCCATGATTCCATGACCAACCCAGCAGGGAACGTAAACTCGGCAGTTCCAGTTTCACAGATTTAAGGCCCCATCCTGATTTTCCTACGGGAACTCCTGGAGAAGGTGGTGAGGAGCAGGATCAGATCCTCATCCCTATCCACCTTTTCCTGCTGTGGAGCATTTTGCTCCCCACTCCATGGAATGCTCAGCATTCCCTCAGGGCTCCGGGCACTGCTTGGATCACCTGGACCAGGATTACCTGGAAGCTACTCTTCCCTCTTCCAGAGGCTGCACAATTCCAGAGGCATTTTCCATCAGGTACAAACAGTAGAAAATATTGTAGTGAATCCTGGGAAAAAAAAAAAGGATAAACCATCGCTGAGAAATCATTCATAACAAATTACATCTCTGCAGCCACTTCAACACCACCAATATCTTGGATATTTCCCAAAAAAAACCCCCTTCGAGCTCTGCAGGAAATTATGGATATTTTAAAGTGCTTTTACCTGTTTCCTTCATCCTTATCTCATCCTCACTACAATCCTGAAGGAATTTGTGGGATTTACCTGCACCACCAGGAACCTTTGGGAACAACAGGATCGTGAGCAAAGGAGCTCCCGGGACTTGGAACGAAGTAAAATAAATCAATTTTGGGGAGGTGATAAAAGCACAAAATTGTTGCGAGCCGAGCAGAAAGTTCCTTGAAATCCTGCTTTTACTTTGGGGAAAAATGGGGTTGGTTTTTTTTTGGAATTCTGCCTGGAAAAGTGACCGTGGGGAGAGCTCGGAGTGTGGCCTCTCCCTCAGCCCTGCCAGCTTTGAGTTCCAGGGTCTTCCATGCAAACACGACCTGGGATCAGAGTCCACGGGATAATTCTGCTCTCCTGAAGCACGACCAACAGCAGAGCCTGGGGGTGGGGGGAGCTGAGAGGGAATCTGGGGCTGCTTTGGGATTTTAAAAAGTGAAGCAGTTCTTGTTTCAGGATGGTTTCGTGGGAGGTTTTGAACTCGGGAAAGAATTCTTGGTGGTTTTTTACCGCAGAGGGAAGAGCAAAGAGACTCTTTGGTTTGAATTGTGTTGACAACAATTGGTTTAAAATTAACCTGGATTCTCCATCAGGGTTTTCCCAGCTGTGGTTTTCCCTCTTTTAGGGCACTTTTGTTCCTTTTTTCCCCTTTTCCAGGACAGATTTTGTGTCTCTCATGATGATTTGGTTTAAAATTAACCTGGATTCTCCATCAGGGCTTTCCCACTGTGGTTTACCCTCTTTTAGGGCAGTTTTGCTCCTTTTTTCCACCCTCCAGGACAGATTTTGTGTCTCTCTTCATGATCTGGATTAAAATTAACCTGGATTCTCCATCAGGGTTTTCCCAGCTGTGGTTTTCCCTCTTTTAGGGCAGTTTTGCTCCTTTTTTCCACCCTCCAGGACAGATTTTGTCTCTCCCATGATGATTTGGACCCTCAGACTCATTAATTACCGCAGGAGCTGCAAACAGGGATCAGGCAATCCCTCCAGGACACATTTCCTCTTTATTCCCTAAATCACAGTGTGGTCATTCCCAGCTTTTCCGGGCTGGAGATGCTAAAATCCCTGGATTTTGCCCTTGAGCACAGCTCTCATTGCTGGCCAGAGCCATCCTGCCACATTCTCTGCAGGTGAATGATCCAGCAATTATCAATCATTAACAGCCCACACAAACATCCCAAATTCCCTGAGGAAGCAGAGGATGAACCTTCCCATGTGCCACAGGTTGGATTAGAACTCCCAGCTTCCAGAGCCATCTAATTCCTGGCTAGTTTCATTTTCCAGGCCAGTTCCTTGCCAGTTTTCTCCCAAGAAGGATTTACCTGTGTCCTTCATCCTCACTTCAATCCTGAAAGCATCCAAGGGAATCTGTGGGGAAGATCCTTTTGGTTTTGGGAACAAAAGGATCGTGAGGGAAGGAGCTCCCAGGACTTGGAATGAAGTAAAATAAATCAGTTTTGGGGAGGCGATAAAAATGTGAAACTGTTGGAGCTGAGCAGGAAGTTCCTTGAAATCCTGCTTTTATTTTGGGGAAAAATGGGGATTTTTTTTGGAATATTGTATCCTGAAAGGAGTGACATGATAAGAAGGACAGGGATAGTGGGATCTTGGGAAGCAATTCCTGACTGGGAGGGTGGTAAGGCCTTGGAATGGAATTCCCAGAGAAGCTGTAGCTGCCTCATCCCCTGGAAGCATCCAAGGCCAGGCTCGGAGCAAGCTGGGAAGGTGGGAAGCGTCCCTGGGCGTGGCAGGGATGGATTGGGAAGCTCCTGACCTGCTGGTGATGGGAATGCTCCTGTCCCTCATGGCAAACAGCAGCGTGGCCATGCAGTAAAGCACCTCGGTCACCTCCACCATGGCCAGCTCGGAGCGGGGGCTCCGCAGGCATTCCAGGAGCCTCCGGATGTCGCCGACGCCGTCGGAGAACAGCACCATGACAGCAAAGATGGCCCACATCTTCTCAGGCTGGGGTGGGCAAGAACAAGGAAGGGTGAGGAAAAAGCTTGGAGAAACCCCCCCCCCCGCCCTTGGATGCTGGAAAATTCCATGAGAAGCTGTTAAATTCTCCTCAGTCGGCCCGAGTTATCCCAGAGGGAGAAGCTTAGGACATAGGAGGGTGGATTGATCTCGAAGCAGCAGGAAGTTGTTAAAAAACCCCACAAATAAGAATAAAACCCACCCCTGCCTTGTTCTTTAAGTCTGGGAATTTGTGGAGGACGCAGACTTGAGCCTTTGGGAAGAGGGGATGGCTTCCCAAACTCCGGAGAACCTCGCTGGGATCCACCTTTGGGCCCGTGGCCGTGGCCAACACCAACCTGTGCAGGAGGAACGAGGGATTTACTCTCCAAGGAAATTGTGTCTCCTCCAAAGCCCCCCCAGCGAGGCTGCAGCAGGTTTCATTCATCCCTGCTCCGTTTCCCATGGAATTGCAGCGGCTGGAACACGAATTTCCAGCCCATTCCTGTGCCAGAAGTCATTTAGATGAGTAATTCCCACTTTTGTGACACACAGAACCTGGAATAACTTCCTGCATCCAGCCCTTAGCCTGGAAGTTCCTTCTGGCTGTGTCCAAGTCTCCTTTAGTGGAACTCCATGCCCAGGGGTTGGAATGGGATGATTTTAAGGTTCCCCTCCAATCCAAACCATTCCATGATTCTGGAAAGCAGATCCACCTCGCTCCTAACCCAATTCCACCCTTCCCTTTGGCACACAGAACTGCCCTCTGGATCGCAGGGATCTGAGCAAAGCACTCGTGGTTCTCAAGGATTTGTCTTGGGATTGGGCTGGTTGGGAGCTGTGAGGGATAAATCAGTGCAGATCCAGGAATTCTGCTTTCCAGGAATGGGAAAAGAGGAAAATTCTATTGGAAATAGAATCACGGAATCGTGGTCTCTACAGCTCCGCATCAGGCAGGGCAAGACTAATTCCAGCCCCTTTCCATCTTCCCAGGTTTCATCCTCTACCTGTACATTCCCTGGAATCCTGGGATCAGTTTTGGGCTTGGGAATGGAGGTGGGGAAGGGTCTGGAGCCCCAGGAGCGGCTGAGGGAGCTGGGAAAGGGGCTCAGCCTGGAGAAAAGGAGGCTCAGGGGGGACCTTGTGGCTCTGCACAACTCCCTGACAGGAGGGGGCAGCCGGGGGGCTCGGGCTCTGCTCCCAGGGAACAGGGACAGGAGGAGAGGGAACGGCCTCAGGCTGAGCCAGGGGAGGGGCAGGGTGGATTTTAGGGAAAATTTCTCCACGGAAAAGGTTGGAAAGCATTGGAACTGCGCAGGGCAGGGATGGAGTCGCCATTCCTGGAGGGATTTCAAATCCCTGTGGATGTGGCACTTGGGGACATGGGTGGCCTTGGCAGTGCTGGGAACGGTTGGACTCAATGTCCTAGAGCCCTTTTCCAAGCTAAATAATTCCATGATTCCAGGATCTTGTGTCCAAACAGAGTAAGAAGAAGAAAAGGAAAGGTTTGTACCTATTTTTTGTGTTTTTTCATACTAAAATCACTTCTGCATGTCTCCCACCCGTTCACAAGACAAACCCATCCCTCTCCCGCCAAATCCCGGGATCCAAAGAAATCCCAAAGCAAGGAAAATCTGAGGATCTACAGGTGCAAAACGGACTCACCTGATCAGCCCCAAGACACATCCCTCATGCTCCTTGGTTATGGAAAATTCCTGCAGGATCTGCTCCACCCTGCGCAGGGCCGTGTCCTCCTTCATCAGGTAGCGCTGGTAGAGCTTCTTCCAAGGAATAAACTGGAATGGGAAGCACAGAGCAGCTGCTTTCACCTCCCAGCATTCCCAACTGAGATTCCAGTGGGAAGGAGCCCATCCAGGTGGCTCCCAAAGTCCTGGAGTTGGAAAAGGAGCCGGATGGGAATGGGAGATGGGGAAGGAAAGAGGAAGAGAAAGGGGAAAAAAAAGAGAAAAAAAAGAGGGAAAAGAGGGGAAAAAAGAGGGGTAAAGAGGGGAAGAGAGAAAAAAAAACAGGAAAAAAGAGGGAAAAAAGATGAAAAAAGACGGAAGAAGAGGAAGAAAAAGGGAAAAAGAAAAAAGAGAAAAAAGGAAAGAGGAGAAAAAAAGAGGAAAAAAATGAGGGAAAAATGAGGGAAAAAAGGAAAAAAAGGGGGAAAAAGGGAAAAAAGGGGGAAAAAAGAGGAAAAAATGAAAAGGGGGAAAAAGAGGGGAAAAAGAGGGGAAAAAGAGGGGAAAAAGAGGGGAAAAAGAGGGGAAAAAGAGGGGAAAAAGAGGGGAAAAAGAGGGGAAAAAGAGGGGAAAAAGAGGGGAAAAAAAAGC
>VXAD01008071.1:45536-59902 GCA_013399195.1 Dicrurus megarhynchus
CCATTCCCAACGGTGCCCCCAATGCCAAAGGAGCCCCCATTCCCAAAGCCCCCTCAATGCCAAGGGGTCCCCCGCAGTGCCAAAAGCCCCTCGAATACCAATCCCCCGCCATTGCCACGGGTCCCCTCAGTGCCAATCCCCCAATTCCAAGGATTCCCTCATTCCCAAGGGCCTCCACATTCCCGAGGCTCCCCCATTCCCAAGGGAACCCCTTCCCTGCCCCCCCNGTTTTTCCTGAGGGGAAAAGGGAATTTTCCGTTCGTTTTGGAGGGAAGAGGGAATTGCTGCTTCTCCTGGAGGAGGGGTTGGTGTCTGGCTGTCCACAGGGGAAAGAAAATTACTCATTTTCCAGAGGAAAAAGGGAATTTCAGGTTTTCCCGAGTGAAAAGGGAAATTTATGGATTTCCAACTGATTTCTGCATTTCCGAAGAGGAACAGGAATTTCCACGTTTTCCCAAGGGGAGTGGGAATTTCTGTGTTACCAGCGGGAGGGGCTGGTTTCTAATTTTCCTGAGGGAAAATGCAATTCCTGTTTTTCCTGAGGGAGACGCCGATTCCCCGTTTTCCATGTGGAAAAGGAAAATTCTCTTTTCCCAAAAGCAGTGGCTAGTTCCTTGTTTTCCCGAGGAAAAAGGAAGATCCTGGTTTTCCTAAAGGAAGAGGGAATTTCAGGTTTTCTGGAGGAAGAGGTGGGGTCCTGCTTTTCCTGAGTGAAAAGGAACTGTCCATTTTTTCCTGAGGAAAAAAGGGAATCGGGGGATTTGCTGAGGGAGACTCTGGCTCCTGGTTTTCCTGAGGGAAAAGGGAATTTCCTGTTTTTCCTGAGGGAAAGATCAGATCCTGGATTTCCTAAGTAAAAGGAGATCTTGTTTTCTGGAGGGAGAGACCAGATCCTCGTTTTCCCAGGGAAAAAATGGAATTTCTGCTTTTACCGAGGGGTGGCTGCTTCCTGAATTTCAGAGAGGGAGAGGAAAATACCTGGTTTTCCTGAAGGAGAGGCCAGATTTTGATTTTCTGGAAGGAAAAGGAAAGTTTTAATTATTCTGAGGGTGAAGGAAATGTTTTAATTACCCTGAGGGAGAAGAAAATTCTTGCTTATCCCAAGAGCTCCCTCAGGTTTGTGGACTTCCTGAGGGAAAAATTCCCATTTTTCTGGAAGGAGACACCAGGCTCTGCTTCTCCTGAGGGAAAACCTCATTCCCGCTTATCCCAACCACGAGATCCACCCATTCCCAACCCCCAAATCCCGATTTTTTTTTTTGCCTCTTTCCCCTCAGGCCCGGCTCCATGGCGGAGCGGGAGAGGCCGCGGCGGCTCCTGAGGTTTGTCCGGGAGGGAAAACTGGATCTCCTGCTCTGCTTCTCCTGAGGGAAAACCTCATTCCTGCTTATCCCAACCACGACATCCACCCATTCCCAACCCCCAAATCCCGATTTTTTTTTTTGCCTCTTTCCCCTCATGGGGGAGCGGGAGAGGCCGCGGCGGCTCCTAAGGTTTGTCCGGGAGGGAAAACTGGATCTCCTGCGGGATGAGCTGAGGCTGGAGGACATTCCAGAGGCTCCCAGCTGGCGCTGGGGACGTTTGGGAGATTCCCTGCTGCACCACGCGGCTCGGCTCGGACACCGGCATGTGCTGGAATTCCTGGTGCGGGAGATTGGGATGGACGCGGAGGTGACCAACGGGGATTACAAGAGGCCGATCCATGAGGCAGCTTCCATGGGGCACTGGGAATGCGTGGCCTTCCTCCTGGAGAGCGGGGCGAGCGTGGACTGCTTGAAAAAGGCCGACTGGTGGGTGTTGGGATTTGGGATTCGGGATTTGGGATTGGGTGGAGAAAAGGGTGGGGGAGGAGTTTAAGGATTATCCAGTGCCACCCCCATCCATGGGCAGGGACACCTTCCACTATCCCAGGCTGCTCCAAGCTCTGTCCAGCCTGGCCTTGGGCACTGCCAGGGATCCAGGGGCAGCCACAGCTTCTCTGGGAATTCCAGCCCAGCCAGGAATTCCTTCCCAAGATCCCTGTGTCAGTTTGAAGCCATTCCCTGTGTCCTGTCCCTCCAGGCCTTGTCCCCAGTCCCTCTGCAGCTCTCCTGGAGCCCCTTTAGGCCCTGGAATGTGCAGGAAGCTCTCCCTGGATCCTTCCCCTCTCCAGGTGAACATTCCCAGCTCTCCCAGCCTGGCTCCAGCCCTGGGAGCAGCTCCGTGGATTCCTCTGGGCTCTCTCCAGCAGCTCCAGGTCCTTATATTGGGATCCCAGAGCTGGATTCCATGTGAGATCACCTGAGTGGAGCAGAGGAGCAGAATTCCTCCCTCCCCTGCTGCCCACGCTGTGGATCCAGTTGGATTTTTGGGATAAATTCCAGCCCTATCACTGCTTTCCCCCTATTTCTCCTAAAAGTTGTAAATTACTGCTCCACTCTTCCCTTAGGGATGGGGATTTCTGGAAAAGAAACCCAGGATTCTCCCCAACCCCCAGATGAAAGCCTGGGAAGGTCCTTTGGAGCTGAACTGACACAAATCCAAAGGCAGCATTCCAGAGCTGGGAGTTGAGGCTGTGCCAGCATGGAGCTGACATCAGGGGGAACAGAGGGAGGCCGAGATTCCATGGATTTGTGTGGCAGTGCCCTTCCATCCGTGGATTAAAACCAGGGAGCTCTGCGCTTCCTAAGGCATATCCCAACCTTTGGAAAAAGTCTCATTTGCCTTAAAAATGCAGGATGCTCTGAGGAACTGCATGGAAAAGGAGCTGGAGTATTCCCAGCCTGGAAAAACAGTGCTGTAAAATCTCCTGGATCCTCAGGCAAAGCACCTGAATCCGGGGCAATCCCCATCCCTAAAGGAAGACTGGAGCAGTAATTTACACCTTTTAGGAGAAACAGGGGGAAAGCAGCGATAGGGCTGGAACTGATCCCAAAAATCTGATTTGTTGTTCCTGGTTATCCTATTTTTGCCTGGATCTTCTTCCAGGACTCCCCTCATGATGGCTTGCACCAGGAAAAACTTGGAAGTGATCAAAACTCTGGTGGAGCACGGAGCCAACCCGTTGCTGAGGAATAAGGATGGCTGGAATTGCTTCCACATCGCCAGCAGGGAGGGACATCCCGAGGTGCTCCGGTACCTCCTGGATGTGTCCCCAGGCTGCTGGGACACGGAGAGCACCACGGGGAGAACGCCTCTGCACACGGCAGGTACAGCAGGGATGGATCCAGGGAATCGGGGAGATGGGAGCGGTGGAGAGTGGGAAAGGGATGGTGTTCCAGCTCGTGGTTGTTTTGGAGAATGAAAAAGTCAGGGAAAGTGGGAGTGGTGGATCCATCTGGGATCTTCCACTGGCTTTCGGCTCCTTGGATCAAGGAGTTCATCTCTCCCGGGAGTGGTGGATCCATCTGGGATCTTCCACTGGTTTTGGGCTCCTTGGATCAAGGAGTTCATCTCCATTTCTCCTGGGAGTGGTGGATCCATCTGGGATCCTCTACTTGCTTTGGAATTCTTGGATCAAGGAGTTAATCTCTCCTGGGAGTGGTGGATCCATCTGAGATCTTCCACTGGTTTTGGGCTCCTTGGATCAAGGAGTTCATCCGTCCATCTCCATCTCTCCCTGGCACAGATGGATCCGAGCTCCCGTGGCTTGGAATATGGATCTGATTTTCCTTCCCAGTGTGTAAAGCTGGGAATTGCTCTTGGAAAACCTCCACAGCTCCAAGCACATCCTGGCATTTTAAATTCCTGAAAGCAGCAGAGCTGCTGAGAAGGAATCTTTTGGGATCTGCCTGTGGATGGATTTCTTCATCCCAGCCTCAGGCTGTGCCAGGGGAGGTTCAGGTTGGATATTGGGAAAATTCCTTAGTGGAAAAAGTTGTAAAGCTTTGGAAAGAGCTCCCCAGAGCAGGGGTGGAGTCCCCATTCCTGGAGGGATTTCAAATCCCTGTGGATGTGGCACTTGGGGACGTGGGCAGTGGTGGCCTCGGGAGTGCTGGGAATGGTTGGACTCGATGGCTTTTCCAACCAGAATGACTCCATGATTCCAATAATAAACTCCAGATTTTGGAGTTCTCCCTTTGCTCTCATCCCATGGTGAGAATTCCAGAGGGCCTTTCTGCAAAGGGGAAGGACAATTCCTGCTGGGAATACACAGGAGCTGTTAGGGTTGGAGCCCACCACGTCCAATTCCCTTTCCCTGCCCTTTTCCCTGCCTTTAAGGGATATTTAAAGGGAATGGGCAGCTTTAGGAATCACAGCCATCCCCAGGATTGCTGGGAAGCAGAAGGGCTCACACCACATCCCAAGTGGGAATTAAGCTGCATTTTCCAGGTCTCAGCAGCGTCTCCACAGGAGAGATGATCCCTGGCTACCCAAACCCCTTTCCCAAAGAATTTAATCGGGATTGACTCTCTGGAAGGACCCGAGATGTCGTGAGGAGCCCCCTCTGTGCTGTCACTCATCTCTTGCTGCCTGTGCTGCTCCCGGGCTGTCATTCCATGCCTTTTCCAGCCCTTGCTCCGTCACTCTCGCCTCATCAGCGGTGACAATCCCAGCCCTTGGGCACCTCCGTCCTTGTGCTTGACCTGGGAATGAAAAAAGCAGGGAAGGAGTTGTTTGTGGGATCGGAGCAGGTTGCCTGAAGTGGCCGATCCCGATTTTTTTCTCTTCTCCTGTCCCTGCTCAATCCCAGGTGTTGTTTCCATGGAGCTGGTGGCTCCTCTCCCAGCAGGAAGTGGATGTTGGGTTGGGATCTGGGAGTTGAGGGTCTGGGATAGGGTCGGGAGCACAGGGTGAGCTCTGGGATTTGGGATTGTCCCGTGGGAAAGGGGGGATTTTGACCTTGAACTGGAAGTTTCCTCCCTGCCTTGGGATATGGGAATACAGCTGGGATCCAGCACCTGGATCCTGCCTCACAGAGGTGTCTCCACCTGCGTTTTCTTTGGCAAAGCCACCAATCCACAATTTGGGATTTCTGGAATTTCCTGATCCAGCCAGACCCTGGAGCAGCAGCCGGTGTGGGAGCAACTGGGAATCGGGAAAGGCTGGAATTACGGAATTATGGAATTACGGAGTTATGTCTTAAACCCCCAGTGCAACTTGAACCCAGGCTGATCCCAAACTGCTGCTCCACGGTATCCCCACACATATCCCAGTGGATATTCCCAGTTCCCGAGGCAGGAGCAGGGGTGAGGGGCTGGAAATGGTGCTGGAGCTGCCGGGGGGAAAATCATGTCAGGACAAACCACCTTTTCCATGGATTTCCATCCCAAGGGTGTGGATGGGAGCACATTAACCCGTGCCCAGGCCAGCTGCCTTCCTGGCTCGTTATCCCTGGATTGATGAAGCTTCATTTTCTCCCTCCTGCAATTATTTTTTATATTAACAAGGGTTGATTCCTTCAGCTTTGTTGCTTCCTCTGTCCGTATCCCGAGGGAAGAAAGCTGGGAAGAGGTAATTAGAGGAAGTGGAATGCAGCTTTCCCGTGTCTCTGTTCTTGAAAAAGGATGGAATTGTGTTGCTTGGAGGGATTTTTCTTCCCATGACTTCCAAAAATCCCTTTCCCAGCATGGCTCTGCCTGTGTTTCCAGCAGCTCAGGTGAAGAATAGGCAGGGAGCAGGAGCAAAGAGCCAAAATCTGGGAATCCCTCACTGGAATTTCAGCTGAAAGTAGTTCCTGGGAACACACATTTCCCAGGAACCCTTTTTCCATCACCTGATGGAGCAGCTCCAGGCTTGGTTTAATATTTTTTTCTTTCATATATTCCATTTGTTTTCCAAAATGACCTGCAGGGCATTAAAAAAAAAGCTGCATCAAGGCTGTGTAAAGTGAAATGTTTAAAAAATCTGGGAAAAAAAGGGAATATTTCAGTGCCCCGGCTCCAAATCCTCCCCCTCTGCTGTTGTTTTCCCTCTGAGACGAGTGAGGATGATGAGATGGGAGTGGCTGAGGAGAGCTGGGAATGTTATCCAGCATTTCCCCAGCTCCCTGCTTTGTGTTCCTTTTGCTTCTCCCAGATTCCCATTCGGGAATGAACAAATCACTGGGAGAAACCCTTTTTGTTTCAGCTGGACTCTGTGTACGCTCTCCCACGAGGCAGACAGTGCCCATTCCGTACCTTTTCCCTGCTTTCCCTCACGTTTCCCTATGGGATCAGGGGCAGGGAAGCCTTTTCTTAAACCACACCACAAAACTGAAGTGAAAAGCCCTGAATTCCAAGCCCCTCGGAGCCCCTTCCCTCATCCCAAAAGGATCAGAAACCCGAGCGTGCCTCTCTGTAGGGCCACAGCGCCATGAAAACACCAACAATCTGTGTTTTTCCTGTCTTTTCCCAGCGATGCACGGCTGTTCCCAGGTCATGGAGCTGCTCCTGGAGCGGTAAGCAGGCTCCTTCCAGCTTTTCCTCCCCCACCTCCCATTCCCTGCCAGGATTTGGACACAAAGGATGCTTGTGCCGCTCCGTTCGGGAAGCGCGGCCGCACAGCTGCCCTGCCCTGATCCCGAGGCTGTCTCCTCATGCTCCAGCTTTTTCCCAGCTGGCTGAAAACCTTGGGGACAAGGATTCCCTGGGGATGGGCTCCCTTCTTGGTTATGCCAAATCCCAATTATGTAACTCAGCCCTGGGGATTTTTTTGTTCTCTGCTGATTCATTCCCGGTGCCTCCGATGTGGCCGAGGCCAGATGACAACAACCAAAGGGATTCCTGGCAGCTCCGTGCTGGGAGCAGCTTCCCTAGGCTGGGCTTATCCTTGCTTTTCAGGCTCCTGGGAAATTGCTGGGAAGTGGCCTTAAAGCAGCTCTGTTCCCTTCCGAAGTGTTGGAGCTGGAGCAGCTTTCCTTGGGAATCGCAGCTCATCCCAACCTGTCCATGCTTGGCCCAGCATAAACAGCTCTGGGATTTAAGCCAGGCTTTCAGTTTAAATTCGGTTTAAATTCGGTTTAAATTCGGTTTAAATTCCGTTTTAATTCCATTTAAATTCCGTTTAAATTCCGTTTTAATTCAGTTTTAATTCTGTTTTCTCTCATTTCACTGGAATTTAAGCTGAATGAGATTTGTGGGCTCTTGATTTTGTACATCATTCCATGAGGATCTGGAATAGTGGAATAGTATTCCCTGGTTCCAGTGCACACCTTGTTCCTTCTGGAAACCCTCTGGTCAGGGAAAAAGGGAATTATAAATGATCTGTAGAGCCCAAAGGCGCTGAACCAGATCTCTGATCCCAAAAAAAAACCCCACAGATCATTCCCCAGGCCCTAAAACACCAGGACAGGTTTATCCATGGTCCGTGGATGGGCTTTATATATTCCATGTTCAATCCCAGCTGCTGAGTGTCTCCTTCCGTGAGGATTTAGGAGCTGCCAACAGCTCTGTCCTGGTTTTTTCTCCTCTCCCAGGTGCCAGTACAAACCTGACAGCAGAGACAGCTGTGGAGTCACTCCCTTCATGGATGCCCTCCAAAATGGGCACGTCGGCATCGCCCGGCTGCTCCTGGAAAAACACCAGGTGGGTGCCAGAATTCCTCACCTGCCTCCTCCAGGGGCTGAGCCAGAGCTGCCAGGACAGGGCATCCACGTGTTCACCGTGACTGCAGCGTGAGGAAGCAGATTCCCAAATTGGAAAGGAAGGAGTTGTGTGAAAAGGCAAATTCCCCAGGGAGATGAGATTTTGCTGAACGAGGTCATCAGGAATCAGCTCCTGGGGCAGGAATCGTGGAATGGTTTGGGTTGGAAAGACCTTAAAGCCCATCCAGTGCCACCCCTGCCATGGGCAGGGACACATTCCCCTGTCCCAGGGTGCTCCAAGCCCTGTCCAGCCTGGCCTTGGACACTGCCAGGGATCCAGGGGCAGCCACAGCTTCCCTGGAAAAGCTGTTCCCAGAGCTGGTGAAGTGGGGTGGTGACAGGACATTCCCAGTGCTCCAGGGGCAGCTGTGTCAGAGCCAAAAGCAGCTCTTGGAATGCCAGGACTCGGCATGGAGGCTCCTGTGGCCATGGATTACATGGAAATATCCATCCCTGTGATATCCAGAGCTTCTTTTTGCCCTCCCTCCCTCCTGGCAGCTGCTGGCTCCCAATAATCCCTGATTTCCTTCAGGGATTGCCATTAGAGACAGTTGTGCATAGCAGGAACCAGACCACTGCAATCAATAATTTATTGATTGATTGACTGACTGCTGGATGATGCCAGGTGGTTGGGGCCCCCTCATGGCTGATTCTCCCAGAGGTTTTGGGGAATTTGTCATAGTTTTAATCTCACATTCCAGGCATTGAAGGTGGGAGAGGTGGGAAACCTCGGGGAGGTTTCCTGACAGTGCCGGTGCTTCCAGAGAGTGGTGATCTCCTTTGGAATGAGTTCACTGGGTGTTACTTCCATGCTATTCCTTAATTCCAGGCCTGCCCTACAGCTGTGGATGCCCTGGGTGCTCAGGCCCTGCACAGGGCAGCTGTGACAGCCCAGGATGGGTCCATCCGGTTCCTGGTGTCCGAGCTGGGTGTGGATGTCAATGGGAGAGCCACGTCCCTGCAGCTGCCAGCCCTGCACTACGCAGCCAAGGTTTGTCCCTGTTCCTGAATTCCCTCGGCACCTAAACCAGGCTGGATCAGGTGTTTGCCACTGATGGAGGATTTGCATTCCTGCCTCGTCCTCTGTCACTGTCCATCTGCTCCTGACCAGTCCCATTCCCTGTTTTCTGGGCATCAAAACAAGCGTGGGCAGCAGGGTGAGGGTGGGATTCTCCTACTCTGCTCTGGTGAGATCCCATCTGGAATAGCAGATTCCAGCCCTGGGGACAGCAGCAGGAGGACGTGGAGCTGCTGGAGAGAGTCCAGAGGAGACCCCGGAGCTGCTCCAGGGCTGGAGCCCCTTTGCTCTGGAGCCAGGCTGGGAGAGCTGGGGGTGCTCACCTGGAGAAGGGAAGGATCCAGGGAGAGCTTCCAGCACATTCCAGGGCCTAAAGGGGCTCTGAGAGAGCTGGAGAGGGACTGGGGACAAGGCCTGGAGGGACAAGACCCAGGGAATGGCTTCCCAGTGCCAGAGGGCAGGGATGGATGGGATCTTGGGAAGGAATTGCTGGCTGGGAGGGTGGGGAGGGGCTGGGCTGGAATTCCTAGAGAAGCTGTGGCTGCCCCTGGATCCCTGGAAGTGTCCAAGACCAGGCTGGATGGGGCTTGGAGCAAGCTGGGACAATGGAAAATGTCCCTGCTCATGGTAGGGGTGGCACTGGAGGGGCTTTGAGGTCCTTCCCACCCCAGGAATTCGGTGTTTGTGTCCAGCTGCCTGCAGGGGAGGGACGGGAGATGTCCCGACGTGGGAAAAGAGAGCTGGGAAGGCGGGGGCAGCTCCCCAGTTTTTATCTGTGTCCTTCACACTGGAGTTGTTGTAAATTCCAGGCAGTGAGAACCACGGGAGCTTTCTCCTCCTCCCAGCCTGCGTGGGGAGCGGATCTGTGGGTCCTGCAACACTCCCTAGGAGTGCAGGGCAGATCCCAAACCTTCCCTGCTCACTGGGATGCCTCCTGGGATCCAGCTGGCAGCACGGGAATATCCCTGCTCTGGTCCCAGGATGTTAAACCTCACGGATTTTAACAGCACTCCGAGCCTTGTAGTGGGAATAAAACCTCATCCCAGTGCCCTGCTCCTAGAAAAACATCCGTGCCACTCCCTGGGAATGCTGGCAGCAGCGTTCTGCTCCGGCGGGATCCAGCCGTGCCGCTTGCCCGCTCCCACAAAGGAGCCCTTTCTCCCATTTTCCCTTCTCCCAGAATCCACGTTCCAAGCCCTTCTGGTTGCCAAGGGTACACTGAACAGCAAGGCTTTGGTGGGGAGGGGGGGTGGAATATAATGTGCCTTGGAGAAAATCCCAGCTCTTGGCTGATTTGGGAATGATTGGATGGGATTCTGTCCCTTCCCCGGGCTCGGTGGCGCTTTGTATTTCCAGCCCCATTGGTTTGGCTGCTGTGTTGTGTGTTTTTATCTCCTCCTTTTCTTGCTCTTTTGCATTTATAAACACAGGAAAATCAAATGATTTTTTTCAATTCCATTTGCTGCCGAGCCTGTGGCAGCTCAGGCAGTTCCCGGCTCGGCGTCTTTGCCATGGAAATGGGTTTGCAGGGAAATGGGAGCCTTGGGAGCAGGGAAGATGCTGTGGAATACTATGGGAATAAGGAAAAAGAGTAGTTGGGGGGATAATAATAAGGTCCTTCCATTCTCAGGCCACAGGACAAAGCCTAATTCATGGCATTGAGGGTGTAATTCCCAAATCAGGCATGTTATTTAGGGAGAAAGGGTTTATTTATGGAAAAGCCTGTGCAGAGAGGAGGGAGGTGGGGGCTGTGCCATGTTTTTGCCTGTGGAATTTGGAATTGGCTCCTGGCAGAGGGAGGAGGGAGAGGACACTGGATTGTGGTTGGCTGCATCTTTTCCCAGGGCATCACAAATCCTGGAGGAATTCTTTGAGAAATGCCGGTGCCCAAGGGAGGCAGATGAGCAACAGCCCAGATCAGCAACAGGTTCTGCTCCCTGAGCCGGAATAACTCCGGAAAAAGCAACTCCAGATCTTCTGGGATTTGGAGGGATTTGAAACTCGGAGTTGGGGAGAGCTCCGAGCCCCTTCTAGGACCTAAAGGGGCTCCAGGAGAGCTGGAGAGGGACTGGGGACAAGGGCTGGAGGGACAGGACCCAGGGAATGGCTTCCCAGTGCCAGAAGGCAGGGATGGATGGGATCTTGGGAAGGAATTGCTGGCTGGGAGGGTAGGCAGGGGCTGGGCTGGAATTCCCAGAGGAGCTGTGGCTGCCCCTGGATCCCTGGCAGTGCCCAAGGCCAGGCTGGACATTGGGGCTTGGAGCAGCCTGGGACAGTGGGAGGTGTCCCTGCCCTTGGAATGGGATGGGATTGGGATGGGATTTGAGGTCTTTTTCAACCCAAACCGTTCTGGGATTTCAGGAAGCTGCCTCGTGGCACCTTTCCAGCCCATTCCCATGGGATAACAGCAGCTGGAGCAATTCCTGCCTCATGGATCCCAACTTCCCTACCACGGGCAGCTGCCCCTGACTTCCACCTGCTCCGAGATCCTCTGGAGCTCCTGGCACCTCCAGATGGGACCAGGACAGAGCAAATCTGTGCCGGTCCAGGTCAGGGATGGCTCCAAGCACAGAGCTGATCCCAAATTCCCCGTTCTGCAGGAAGGACACGGACACACCATCCAGACTCTGCTGGCCCTCGGTGCTGATGTCCAGGCCAAGGATGGGAAGGGCCGTTCTGGTGAGGATTCCAAGCTGTTTTTCCAAGCTTTATGAGACACCGAGAGCTTCCGTAAGCACATCCCAGCCTCAGAGATGCCAAATCCATGGATACATTTGCTCTGGGAGCAGCATGACGGATCATCCCAGGGTTTTTTGGGCATTTTGCATTCCCCGCCTTTCATCTTGCTGGAATTTCTGCTGGGGCTTTTCCCTTTGGGAAAAGATGATGCAAATTGGGAATTTCCTGCTTATTTGTCACCTGAGGAGCTCTGACGCTGCCTCCTTTCCCTAAAATTTGGCTGGAATGATCCTGTTGGAAGCAGGTTGGATGGACAAACACAAGGATTGAGCTCTCCAGCCTCAATTCCTTCGCAAACAGCCTGGAAATGGCTGATGAGCAAATCATACCAGAGAGCTGGCACGTAACTCAAGTTGCTATAGCGATGCCGGAGAGTTGGCATTCCCAGCGGGAAAGGCTGAGGCAGCTCTTGCATCAGCATCTCCCCCCAAAAAAATTAAAATTAAAAAAAAAAAAAAGGATACATGGATTCAGCTGTTGCCAAAATTGGCAGATTTCCCAGATTTCTCAGATTTCCTGGGCTTTGGTTAAAGCCACGTTTCAGCGGTGCCATCGCTCCCTCCACCCCCTCAGTGACTAAATCCGAGCTCTGCCAAGCTCATCCAGCCCTGGGATGTTTTTTCCCGTGGCTCCTCCTTTCCTGGGTTTGGGTCACTGCGTCCTTGGGAAGCTTCTCGTCCACATCAGGCACCTGCATGGATTATCCAGAGGGATCATTTGGATTAGATGGGAGGAAGGTTTTTTACAGTGAGGTTGGGAGGGGCTGGGATAGAATTCCCAGAGAAGCCGTGGCTGCCCCTGGGTCCCTGGAAGTGTCCAAGGCCAGGCTGGATGGGGCTTGTAGCAGCCTGGGATAGGGAAGGTGTCCCTGCCCATGGCAGGAGGGTGGAACTGGATGGGCTTTAAAGTTAGACTTGATGATCCCAAATTTAATTCCGTGATTCTGTCCCAACCCAAACCACTCCATAATTCCGCCACCGCGCTGCGTGTTCCGACTGGGAGAACTCATCTCTCACCCTCCCTCTATTTATTTCCACTGGGAATCCTGTTTTCATCCAAAGCAGGATGAGCCAAGCCCAGGAGGTGACCCTGGCTCCCGTTGTGTCCCCCCAGCCCTGCACGCAGCCAGCGCCGGGCAGCGGGTGGAGGCCGCTCGGATCCTGCTCCGTGCTGGCCTCCGGGACGCTCCGGATGCCACGGGAATGCTGGCACAGCAGCTGGCCAGGAGGCCGGATGTCATCCAGGTTTTCCAGGGAGCACAGGTCGGCACGTGAAGAAGAGGAAGCTGCTCCTTTTCCACGTGGTACGTCGGTTATCCCTTCGTGAGGTTCAGATCGAGGGAAACGCCTGGTTAAAACGTTGGGATTTTTACCCAAAATTGAGCAGAGGAGCCAAGCTTGGCACTTGGGAAACAGATTTAGGAGAAATATTTGAAATAGGAATATCTCCAAAGATAATGGAGGTGATGGCTCTGGGCTCTTCCCTGGCACAGCTTTCCCAAAAAAGCTGTGGCTGCCCCATCCCTGGAAGTGTCCAAGGCCAGGTTGGAGCAGCGTGGGACAGCGGAAGGTGTTCCTGCCCACGGCAGGGGTTGGAATGAGATGTTAAGGTCCCATCCCACCCAAACCATTCCATGTTTTTATCCCATTCCATCATTGTAAATTTATTTTCTTTCACTTCCAAATTCCAGGGCTGAGCTTCTCTTCCTGTGCAGCTCCTGCCACATCCAAACCTCGGAGGGTGCAGCTCCCTGGAACAGAACTATCCAAGGAAGGAAAGTGCCACTTCCAGGGATCGATCCTCATGGCTTTTGCTGGGAATTTCCACCCACTGAACATCCTGATGGAGAAAATCCACCTGGATCTTTGATTTCCTAGCCCTTCATGGACCTGCTCTCCACTAATCCCTTCAATTGCTGTAATTTGCCACCTCTTTGGGTAGGACAAAGACTCTTCAAGCCCAGAGCTGGTCCCAAAACCTGCTGAAATCCATCGTGGGACCTCAACCTTGTGAGGACAACTGGATCAGATTAAAATAAAGGAGCTGTTTGTTATTCCTGACTGGAATGCTGGGCAATTCCCAGCACTGATGAACTTTAAAACCCAAAAAATCTGCTCTTGGAATCCTGGAATACACAGCAAGGTAAGAGCAGCTGCAGCTGTTGGGCTTATGCAGCTGGAATTATAAATTCCATTAAAAAGTGACCTGGCCTTGTCTATTTGTAATGCCAAGACTCAAAAATGAACGGAATCCTGCTTTTTTGGAGATGGGAGATGTTAAAAATCAGGAAGGGAATGAGTTAAGTTGTGCTCTGCCTGAGTACATGGGTGGGTTTGAGTGGGAAATTCCCACCCCCGCCATCCCTGGAGCAGGAATTTTGGTGGGAGCTGGACCAGCCCCTGGATGGGTGAGGAAATAGTTTTATTCCTCTAAAAATCCTGGATCCTTCCATAAATCCAGCTCTGGCCTCCCTCCAGCAGTAAAAGGCAAGGGGCTGCTTCGTTCCCACTTTTTTATCATTTTAGTAAGCCATGGAATAGCTGTGTCCCCCCAATATCCCAGCTAAGCAGCTTGGATGGCTGATGACTTCGAGAGAAAGCAGTGGGAATGTTCCCAAAGATCCATGGAAACACCAAAGGGAAACTCCTTCAAAACATGGAAACACCTTCAAAACACAAAGGGGAACGTGCCTCCTTTAGAGGGTCGGAAAAGGAACGTGGATTCAGCTTTATTCCTGCAAAATTCACCTGGGGGAAGAGCCCTTCCCATTTTTCCAGCTGGTTTTGCTGGTGTTACTCACCCTGAGGTAGGAGCAGGGAGTCAGGACCCCTTTGTGTCCGTGGGAGTGAATCCCGCCACATTCCCATGGCATTCCCATGGGAAGGGCTCACGTGGCCCCCAGGGAGGCAGCCCAGGAGCCAGGCTCTGGGCCTCGTGGAGCTGGAGCAGAGCCCAGGAGCACAAAGCTTTGGAATTGTTGTTATTCCACCTTTTCTGGCCTTGGTGCTGGGGCAAACATTCCTGGTCTGGGAGCTGCAGGGAATCATGGAGTCATGGAATGGTGTG
>VXAD01008074.1:0-31792 GCA_013399195.1 Dicrurus megarhynchus
CGGCTGTGCCAGGTTCTCCGGGAGACCACACAATGTGCCTGACATGCCACTTAATACAACACAATGAAATATTGAAAAGGCTTTCAAAACTCAACGTGTTGAGGCAGAAATCTATGGAAGATGTTTAATACTAATTCTATTAGGCATCTGAGTTAATGAATCACAACTGTAAGAAATCATGATAATCCAGCAGGCATTAGTGACAGATTAGCTTCAAAGCTACCATAAAAGTGCCATAATGCTTACCTAGCGGGGTGATTAATGCCAGCAATGCATAATGGCATTATGAGGGATGGAGCAGCACGGGCTGACAGCCCCTCTGCTCCGGCCATCACCCCGAGCACCGCTCCCCCTCACCACACACGTCACAGCCCCAGCAGGGTCTGCCTGACAGAGAAACCCCCCAGGTGTGGCTGCTCTGCTCTGCCCCATCCCAGCGAGGGGATGCTGCAGGTGTTGGCACTCAGGCAGTGGTGGGGAGGTCATAAATAGGAGCTCAGCAGCAGCAGTCCTGGTGCAGGAGCTGCTCTGGGGTAGGGCTGGGGGCTCTGAGGGTTGGAACAGCACGATGTGGTAAGGGCGGTGCTTGCAGGTGGCAAGAGAAGGTTCTGTGCTGTGGGTGTTTCAGCTGTTCCTTCCTCCAAGGCATTCCTAGCTGAGACATCAAAGTTTGGATTCAGTGATCTTGGAGGCCTTTTCCATCCTAAATGATTCTGTGATTTGGCAAACCCTGCTGCTGCCTCCTTACGAGCTCACCTGGCCCCAGGGCTGGGGCTGCCAAACCTGGACTCATTCTCCACTGGGGATCACACCAGCAGAGCTTGGATGGCTGCTCTGGGCTCTGCTGGCACCTGCCTGGGCACTGGACGTGCCCTCCTGACCGGGCACTGACCGCACCGCCGTCCTGAGTGTCAGCACGAAGGTAAGTGGAGCGAGTTGCTGTTGAATGGAACTCGACGTCTCATTATGGCTTTTCAGGATTGTTTTCCTACGTCTTTATTGCTCAGGTTTGCTTAATTCTAGAGTGGATGTCTGCCAAATTGTCTATCAAATTACTTACTGGCAAGTAAACCAAGATTAGTTCACTTGAGTGCGGCCCTCTTATATTTGACTTATAGCCAAGCAAAATATGGGTTTAATCAAGGGATAAATTGGACATGATGTTTCAATGAAAGATAGCAGGGTAGGCTCCGCTCAGCGGAAACAGGGGAAGGCAGGACCTCTGAGGCAGGAGCAGAGGAGGCTCCACGACAATCAGCTGAGGACGATGGCTCTGAGGCTGTGTGAGCATCTTGGGGACACTGAAAAACTCATCCCTCACCCAGCAAACTGCTCAGCTCTGTCCTCCCTCTTGCTTTCAAGAGCTCCTCTCCTTGGTGGCGATGAAATGATGAGGGGACCCCATCACTTGTTCCCCACAGTCACATGCCCTTCTGAGAGCCCGGTGATGCTGCACCAGCTGCATCCTCTGCAGATCTGTCTTCCACAAAAAAACCCTCTTGTCCCAGAGGGAAATGGGTTGGGAGCAGATCCTGTGGTGAGTGTGGGCCTTGCAGAAGGCAGAGCTCAAGCAGACGGGAGTTGGTGAACTCGCACTGACTCAGCCTCAGCTGTTGTGATTTGGAATTGAGGGAACAGCTTCGCCCGGTGCCTGCAGCCGCAGAGCCCCCGTGGGGCGGGTTGGGTTGGGAGCTCAGGAGGAAGCCGGAGCTGCCGGGGTCTGTGAGGGGCAGGTACGGGCGAGCATTCGGTGTTTGCCCGGGATGTGGGGCTGGCACCTTGGCAGGTTTGGGTAAAAAATCCGTCCAGTTCCTCGTGCTTTGCTTTGAGCTGCCTGGCTGGAACCAGAGCGAGGCACGGGGATGTTTCTGTACCCCAAAAGCCTTTGGCTCTGGGATGGTTCTCGTACTGTGTCACTTTAAATGCCCAGCTCCTGGCAAGAGGGATGTGGGCACATTCCTCTTCCTTTCTTCCTCCTCCCCTCTTTAATTTTAAGCTGTTCCCAACAAGCTCAAAAATTTGATTCCTGAAGGCTAAAAACTGGAAGGTAAATAAAAATAACCCCAAAGTTAATTATACACTTAACAAGTCATGATTTTTTCAAACCCGTCTCGTTCCTTGTGGGGGTCTGACTCATGGCTCTGAGCACTTGCAGTTGGCGATAATATCTTGCTGTAATTTGAATTAAACCACTTGTAGCAGCGCTCTGTTCTCTAATTTCATTTAGGCCCAGTGGGTGTCCTGTCTTCCTGGAATTTGTTGGCCATCTAATGAGAAGCAGCCCGGCAAACCCAGCTAATGAACCAAGTCAGGCGTCTCGCAGGGGTGAGAGGGATGGGCAGAGGGGCTGGAGGGGACCAGTGGAGGGGTTTGTGGGGCTGTTGATGGGGGCTCCTCGGGCATCAGGTGCCGGGTGAGCTGTCCCCGTGTCCCCACGGTCCCTCCAGCAACCTCTTGACCCAGTGCTGACCTCGGGCTGAGCCCCGAGCTCGTCCCTCCTGGCCCCCGGCTCCAGAGGTGTGTTTGATCCGTGCCATCTGCCCGAGTTTCCCTGTGAAAGGGGCTCTTGGCTCTTCAGGGCTGTCCCTGCCATGGTGCCAGGGAGTGGCTGTGCCTGAGGTGCCACCAAGCCCGGCGGAGCAGGAAGGCACACGGTCCCCCCCCCGCCACCCCCGTGACGGGTGTGTGAGGCTGTGGGGCAGTGGGGGACAGGGGTGGGGGACAGTGGGGGGACAGGGTGTGGGACACTGTTGGACAGTGGGGGGACAGGGCTGTGTGACAATGGGGGACAGGGGTGTGTGAGGCTGTGGGGCAGTGGGGGACAGGGGTGGGGGACAGTGGGGGGACAGGGTGTGGGACACTGTTGGACAGTGGGGGGACAGGGCTGTGTGACAATGGGGGACAGGGGTGTGTGAGGCTGTGGGGNCAGACCCGCGGTGCTGCCAGTTCCCCGTTACCTTGGAGAAAGAAAAGGGAGGCAACGGCCATACAGCCAGTGCTGTTCCTTCAGGAGGAAAAAAGAAAAAGAAGGAAAAACATTTGGGTTTTTATATGTTAAAAAGAGCAAGGGGGGAAAAAAAAAAAAGGAACAGGCTTCCAGAGAGTTGCTGAGTTGAATTACGGGGGCTGGGGTCGGATGATTAACAACCCTCCCGCATTTCGGCATCGCAGTCATTACTCACTCCAAACCTGAGGCTTCTCAGTTACATACCCCGGCACAGCCCGACCATTTTTTCCATTGACTGAAAACACATTCTGACTGAAAACAAACTTTCGATCCCCGAGGCTTGGCACGCTGCGGGTCCTTCACCGTGTTTAATCAACGGGAAGCTAAACACTTTCAATCTGTGATGGCTCATTTGGAGAGGGAGCTCTGGGCCCTCGGTAGGTGCCAGATATAATAACTCTCCCCTTTTCTTTTCTGAGGCCTACTTTTATAATTTTGCTATTTTTCAATGTCAGACCCATCTTTTGAAGAAATTTTATTGGATTTCCTGCTAGACTTCAGCAAGGATTTTTCTTTCTTTGGCAGAAATATCAAGCAGAACAGGGGAAAAACTCAATCATAACCTTGGAACAAGGATTATTATTAGTTGGGATTTCTTTGTCTGTTTGCACAAACACATTATTTAAGAGCCCAGCAGGTCAGCAGGCCCCCAGCCCTGGGGCTCCAGGCGCTGGTGCTGGTCTCTGCTGGCTCTCTGGGAGGGAGGCAGTGCCAGTGTGTGCAGGGCACAGCAAGGGGAGGCTTGGGGGCTGTTCCCCCCCTCAGCCAGGGTATTCCTAAAACCTTTCCAAGGCTGTCAATCTTTGCCCAGTCGTTCAGCTCTTCAAAAGCAGGCTCTGGGGGCAGCCAGGTGGCTGAGGGGCTTTTCTCTGGGCCAGACTCCGGGCAGGTCCTGGTGGGTGCAGGCCCAGCAGGGGTTTGTGCCCTCCATTCCCGAGGGGGGCATTCAGGCTGGATACAGCACAGGGGATCTGCAGGGATGAGCTCATTTCTTCCCACATCTCTCTAGTTCTGCGAGTGTCTCTGGTGACTGGACGCTTCTCTGCCTCCATCCCAGTCCCCTGCCTGTCCCGGTTCCCTGCCCATCCTGGTCTGGGGTGTCCTGGAAGTCAGTTCCAGCTTTGGAACTGGAGCTGGGTGTGAGTTGGCAAACGGGCACCAGCCCCATCCCTGGGCTCTGGGGGTGTGAAACCCAACATCCCCCTCCTGCTCCCAGCTCTTCCCGGCAAGCCCAAAGCGAGTCCCCGCTGCTGGAGAGAGCTCCTGCCCCCTGAGCTGAGCAGCTTTTGCTGCCTCAAGGTTTTCCAGGGGCTCTCGAGGCTTTCCTTCTCTTTTTTTCTCCCGGTGTTTGAGGTTAAGAAGAATGCTACAGGATTCAATAAATCGCCTGGCATGGCGTAGGCCAAAACAAGAAAATGTAATTCAGATTAAAGTCACCCTCTGGCTAAACTGATAGTTTATTAAATAAACTGCAGCGCTGCCAATCAACTCTGCTGGCAAGCAATCCTCTGACATTAATCTTTTTTGATGTGATTTAGGGTACACCTGGGCCTTTGTAGAGTATCTCCCATAATTTCTTTCCCATCTCTCTGGATCAAGCTGCTGTGCTTGGCTCCGTTGACAAATTCCCCAAGTAATCCCTCAAAAGATTGGAGAAATGCTCCAAACGCTCCATTAAATTTATTTTCCGTGCTTTAAGAGCCCCAAAACTATGTCCAATAAATAAGTGTTCGCTGTGATTTATTGAAATGCTGCTCTGATTTAGAGTTATAGGCGGGGGAAATATGTCACCCCTGGGAACTGGAAGCCCGGCCCTGCAAGCGAGACCAGATGTGCCGGTGCTGGGTGGGGGGAGCCGGCCAGGCTGGGGGGGCTGCACAGCCCAGAGCTGGACCCCGCTCCCAAACCCTGGCCCAAAAGGTCCCCGGGTGAGTCTTCTTGCCTGAAAAATTTATTGTGGTTGTAGTTATTGGGGGAACCATCAAAAGAGTAATTCTGGCCCTTGTTTTTGCACAGGCCTTTTGATAAATATGATACTTAGAAATATGCCTCCCCCAAGACGGGAAAGCCATAGAGTTAAAATGAAGTAATCTGTCAGTAAACTCACTGGAATCGAGGCCAAACCGAAACCTGCGAGAGCAGGAGGGGGAGAAGGGAGCCCGTGCTCGGTGGATTTGTATCGCTGCAGATAAAAGTGAGGATTTATTGCCACGGGGCTCTGTTCTGGCTGCTCTGCTGCCGCACGGGCTCGTGCTCTGCACCCTGGGGGCCCCCCAGTCCTCCCCAGATCCTCCGAGGGTTCTGGGCCACTGGGTGCCCCCTCCCTTTGGGGGGGCTCAGCCTCGGGGATGTCCCAGCAGGGTTCCCATGCAGGGTCCAGAGCCCCCCGGACCCCGGGCAGGAGGGAGGCAGGGCCAGTCCCGCTCCCCAGCACTGGCCCGGCCGGGCTGGCTGCAGTGAGGTGCCCTGCACCAGCTGTGTTTACAGCGGGGAGCTGCAGCTCACTGGAACAAAATCATTCAATGCAGCCAGAGCGCTTTTGGCAAGGGGAGCGCCGGGGAGCGGAGCCGCCTGACAGCGATGGACCCGATAACTCCCGGCAGGGCCGCTCCCAGCAGGAGGCAACACGAAAATCCAGTCTGCAGCTCCCGCTCCGGTGCTGTGAGAAGGCAGAGAGCTCCTCTGATCCACGGCCAAGCTCCCTGGGTGGGAGGGCACAGGCTGCCTCCCGCTGCCTGGGTGCTCCCGGGGCGCTGGGCTGTGCCAGGAGAGCCTGTGGCTCTGCTGGGAGAGCCGGGACCAGGGATGTGGGATTGGCTCTCCTGGGCTGGCTCCCCATGCTGCCTGGGACCCCTGGTGTGGGGCACAGTGAGGTCTGTGCCCACCTGCAGCCCCCCGTGCTGAGGAGGTGCCCCTGGGGTACCTGTGCCCCAAAATCAGCATCGTGCCTGGCATGTGGCTTGTTCTGCTCTTCCAGCAGCCAAACCAAAGGTGACATCCATGAGTGATGAGGCCATAGATGCAGAGGGTGACCTGACCCCAGCCTGGCACCCAAAATGCCCCCAAATCCTGCACCCCCAGGTTGTGCATCTGGCAGAACAGAGGACAGTGGGTGCTCTGGGCACCCTGACCCTGCAGAGGCTCACCGTGAAGAGGAAGGACTTATTATTACAGGCCTGAAAGACCACAGCTGCCACACAGCCCCAGGATGCTGCAGAGCAGAGAGGGCAGGGAAGGGGACCGAGGGTTTTGTGGGGGTGCTGGGACCCTCTCCAGGGGAGAGGGGAAGGCAACCAGAGGGGGTGAGCAGGGAGAAGGGGGAAGGAAAGGAGCGAGGAGGCATGTGTGTGACTGTTCAGAGAAACAGGATTCATGGTAATTTCCTGCCAGATGCCTGAGCTCCTCCGGCACGCAGACGTTTCACATGAGAAATATCAAAGCGTTCCCAGTAACAAATGTACTTCCTGCAGCTCCTCAGATCTGCCTCCGTGCCAGGGAGCGGGGACGCCCGAGGAGCAGCGCTGCTGCCGCGCTGGGGTCCGGCCCCGGCCCGGGGGCCCGCGGCACCGTCCGGCTCCGTGATGGGATGTGGGCGCTCACGGCGTGGGGGGTGGGAAGCGCGAGCCTCGAGTTTTGGGAAGCGCTGCCCGCACGTCCCCGGGCGCTGGTGCGCAGATTGGTCCTGACAGCTCGAATTAATACGTCAGGGTGTGTGATCCGCGCTGGCGACGGCCCCTGACCCTATCAGCGCTCTGCTTCCCCGGCTGAGCGTCTCCCGGCCTCAAATTGATTCAGAGTTTTATAAACATCCTGACGTTGGGGCAGGGAAGAGACAAGGAGGGGAAAAAAGCCCTGGCCACCAAGCGGGGATGGGATGGGCTCCCCTATCCCCTCCGTGTCCCCTCAAAGCCACCCCCGGAGCCGTGGCTGCTGCTCGCTGCTCCCCACCAGCCCGGCCTCAAGACATCATCTCTGTCCCTGCCCTCTGGGGTTTTTTCAGCAATGTCTCTCTCTCAGTTTCCCAATTTTCTTTCCAATCCTCTTTAATGCCTTCAAAAGTTGGTTCACAATCCCAGTGTATATAAACACCCCCCCGTGAACTTGATCCGATGCTGTTTTTCAAGCTCTTCCTAGTCACCGCTCATAGGGAAGTGGAAGATTTCATTTGATTCAACATTTTTAGTGTGTTGTAAGAGCTGGAAGATGCCCCCAGTGTTCTCCAAGCGGTCAGAGGGCCCTGCCAGGTGCCTCAGCATTTTGGACCTTGCAGCAAACCTCTCTCACTGCTGTTTGTGTCTCTCAGTGGGAGCCTTGTGGGCACAGAGCTGCTCTGCCTGGGAGAAACTCATGCAAAAGACCCAAATAATCATAAATCAATATTAACTCTGCATTGCTTATTATTTTCTGTTTATTGTCTCTTGGCCCGAGAAGTTGGTATTGACCCGGTCAGAACAAAATGTCAGTAACTGCAGCCCTTGAAGGTCGGGGAAGATTGATGCCAATTAAACTCCCTGGCCACTGGTGTGGGCTGGGGCAGGGATGAGCCCTGGTGGGACAGAGGCAGCTCCTGTTGGGAGAGGTTCAGGCACGGAGGAACTTGCCATGCCAGAGCCCAGGAATCCTCCTCTTGGCCCTCTTTTAGCTGTTTCAGGGAAGCAGAAAACCTTCCCCAGGTGAATGCAGCAGCACGAGCTGTTTGTGCCCCTCCTCTCCCAGAACTGTGTGGGACAAGGCCATCACTCGTCACCTGCCCTGGGAGGGTGTCCCCAAGGTTCCAGCTCTCCCACGGAGACTTGGCCTGCAACGGGCACCAAACTGGGGGGATTCAGGGTGAAAACTTCTCTTCTTCCCTGCTCGTTCCTCCGTGTCTCCCTGCTGTCGGTGTCCCCCTGCCCCCGGCATCCCCCCGCCAGATTTCCCAGATTTCCGCCGGCCCTCACAGCGACGGGATCACAACAAAGCGCTGTGACTTCAAACGCGTCCCGCCCTCCTTCCCGTTCGTCCTGCCAAGCGCAGCTCCATGCGGGAGCTGCCCGGGGGGCACCGCCACTGCTGGGCAGCCCCCAGCCCCGTGAGGTGTCTCAGGCAGGAGCCCCCAGCCCCCCACCACCACGGGAGGGCTCAGCCGCGGGTGGATTTCCCGGTTTGACCCTGGTTCCAAGCTCTGACGACAAAAGCAGGCGGCTCCCCATGGGCTCGGGTCCACGGTGGCCACCCGGCCGTGGCTGGGGGTCCCCGGTCCCCGGGCCGGTCCCACCGCCCCGGCACGGAGCAGAGGCCCCGGCAAAGCCTCCTGCCTTGGGCCAGCCAGGGGACGGAGCTGGCGCCGAGCCGCCCCGGGAAGGGGGGGACGCGTCCCTGGGGACTGCGGTGTCGTTCCTGGAGCCTGCCCGCTCCCTGTCACGTCTGTCACTTCTCGTTAGTGCCCGTCAGCCGGGTAACACGACCTGACTGATGTAATCGGGGCCGACACACCGGCACGGAGGGGCTCTGGAAACTTTACACCACGCGCTTTCCCAGCCTGCGCCCGCCCGGCTCGTTCCTGGAAGCCGCGCTCGGAGGTGCCGCTGTGCCCGGCGCAGGGGACGAAGCTCGGCGATGCCACGCGCGGCTCGGTGAGCCCCGGGATCCCCTCCCAAAATGAGCATCTCAGACCAGCCAGGGGCGCTTCGGCGGGGCCGGGCTGCGCTGGACTCAGCCAGATCGCTGCTGACTCAGAGGGAAGGCGCAGGCAGAGCCCTGGCGGTGCCGGCCCCGCTGCCAGGCGGGCGGGTGCGGCGGAGCTCGGAGCGCCCTTTGAAGCCGGAGCTGGGGCTCGCACCTCGCTGGCTCGCGGCGCTTTGGCCCCGGGAGCTCCTGACGCACCGTCTGCCCCATCCCGGCCCCGCGGCGCACCTGGGGCTGCCAGCACGCCTGCATTTGGGGTGTTTCTAGTGCGGGTCTGGCGGGGAGGGGGGACGATAAACTGGGGAGTGCTACCATCCCTCTCACCCCTTCTACAACCCTGGGCCACGGCACCGGCTCGGACCTTGGGAACCCCAACACTGCTTCAGCAGGATTTTGCTGGAAGGAGGAATAAAGGCATTGGGGTCTGGGCTGAGTCCCACATGTGTGGCAAAAGAAGGTGGGAGAAAAGCTCCTCCAGCTGTGCCAGGCACCACGGCACGGCCTCCCGGCTGACTCCAGACAGAGCCATGCACAGAGATGGGCTCGGGCCAGCATGGGCTATGGGAATGGACCTGGGAGGCAGGAGGAGAAGTAAAAAAAGGGGGGCTGAGTCACCTGAGAGTTTCTGTGGGGTGGGGAATGGCAGTGCTGAAGTCTCCCCTGCTCCCTCCTCCCCACCCAGGGCTGATAACTGCGGTTCCCAGTGGGAGCAAAGGGCCGAAAGCTGGGATGGCAGTCAGGGTGGGTGGTGGGGACAGCACTGGCACTTCCCCCCAGCCTTTCTGGATCAATTCACGTGACAGGTTTTGGTGGTTTGCTTGCCAAAAATACTTGATCACTGCAAGTGTCGCGGGTGAGGAGCGAGCGCATCCGGCACTTCGGGGAGATCGATATCTCTGCGGTTGTAAATATCCCAGGAAATCAATGGGGGATGTAAAATGGATTTCGTCCATTTTCACTTTTAACATCTCTTTGTAATAAAAACGCTATTTTAATAAATGGAAATGGGGAGATTCACTGCTGGGCCGCGGCGGGTTTCGGCGGCGCTGGGTTTTTGTCGTTCCCACCGCCGTTCCCTGAGCTCTGCCAGTGCAAAACCCCTGGATGGGGCTGAACTGTTCCATTTCATCCTCTGTCCCTCTGCTGCTGCTCTGGGGCAGTTCCCTCGTGCGAAACCTCCGTGTTTCCAAACCTCCCAATCCCTCGGAGCAGGGATCCAGCCCTGTGCACAGGTGTGTGGGAGTCAGCCCGAGGCACAGGGTGGGGTTTATTCTTTCTGATCCCACCAGCTTTTCCCTTCCTTTCCATGTGGGTCCTGACCCCACAGAATGAGGTGCACCAAGAAGGGGAAGGGCCTAAACAAAATTTTTGCATCCAAGGATGGAAAAAAGCCCCTCACTGCACCCTGGGCAGTGCTGGAAATGGAATCTTCACCTCTTTGTAACTGCTGTGCAACAGCCACTTGTTAATTACAACATAAGACCTCTTACCATGTGAGAGATGGATTTATGGATGAAATTCCCTGATCAACATTCGCAGCAGCGCCAGGAAGAAATGTGTGGGGTAGCAGGGAATATTTTTTAATTCTTTTTGGTAATTATTTCTCTCTGGTTTAATATTGGCTGACCTTGGAGAATGTAAAAGGAAAGCAGAGAGGCTGAACATGGAGCCTGTCCCGAGGGCGATGCCTGTTGCCCATGAAAGAACAAGACACCAAAAATCCCTTGTGGCACTGCAAAATCCTCTCTCATTGCCCAAGCAGATGGGGCTGTGGGAGAGCGGCCAGTGCAGGGCAGTTCCAGGGCCCAGCAGCAGCTCCAGGGCCCAGCAGCACCTGGTGTTGCCTCATTCCCTCTCCAGGAAGGATGGCAAGGGCTGTGCTCCACCACAAGGCTGGATTTGGGAGAAGAGGTCGGGAAGAAGGAATCCCAAGGGAGCAGCCAGCCCTCTGGCATTCCCCAGGGTGGGTTTGGCATCCTCCCTCGCAGACCTGCCGGCGTTCTGCCGCAGGGCCGGGGCACAGCAGCCACCGGGGCTGAGCCGCCACCGCAGCTCCTGCGGTGCAGCTCCTGTTTGCCCCGGATAATGGTCGGGTATTGGGCGGTTTCAGGTGTTTAACCTCTTAGAAAATGTTTGTTAACCGGATTTATCCGGTGGCTCGGCGTTAGCAGAGCACGGGCAGGCTGCTGGAGCAGGGGAGGGAGCGAGGCCGGAGCGTCTCCCTTTGTCTGGGAACGCGGTGCCGCTGTCCGGGCTGGTGCCCGCAGAGCCCCACCCTCCCCGGGGAGGGCACGGACGTGTCTGGGCAGGGACCCAGACATTCCTGGGAGACGCGCACCTGAATTCTGGGAGTTCCCAAGGCAATTAGCATCTCTGTGCTAACCGTGGTTTCTCCTCTGTCTAGGCAGCTCCTCCATCAAGGTGTGGATCTCCCGTGTCTGGGCGCTGGCAGTGACGCTCGGGGACTTTAATTAGAGCGTGGCTACAACAGCAGTGCTTGTGCAGCCATTCCACCAGCCAGCTCGGGACCCTGCACTGCCCCAGTGCTTCCTCCCCTGGAGAAAAGATCTTGGGATGCCTCCGGCGTGTGCAATGTTCCCGTTCCTGCCAGAGCATCAGAGAGGGTTTGCCGGTGTCAGGACCGGGCTGGACGCACCCCTGGACACCGCTCCAAGCACCATCCCAGCTCTCCAGACACCAGCCCGTGGTGCAGCAGCCTGGTCCCCATCACCGGCGAGCCAGTGGCACCTGGCAGAGACACCTTTCATGTCTCCAAGAGTGGAAGTCAGCACATGGATAATTACAAGGCAGGGCATCTCCGTGCCCTGTGACTAAGGCACCATGTAGAGCAAAGGTAGGAACAAACCACCAGAAGAGCAAATAAATAAAGAAGGCAGCTTTAATAATGGGGTAATTACCCAGCTTAAGTACACAATCATCTCGCATTTTGCTAAACTTTATGACACATGATGACAAGTTAATAAATGAGATGTCTTACCAGCAGTAAAACAGCTGTTACCAGCCACCTTGTATGTCTGGGTAGCCCAGAGCGAAAAAACCCACCAAGCCAAATGAAAAGAAACTGGTTATTTCTGTTTGTGAAATAGCCCGGGTAATAAATCACCATTAATGATGCTGTCACTTATCAAAGGGAAAGCTCTTGTTGCAAAAGCCTTTGAAGTCATGGCACCTATAATTTCCTAACTATAAAAAGGTACCTTTGTGTGTGTGTCATACCTGGAACCGGCGGCAGCCAGGAGGTGCCAGGAGTTCAGCACCGCCCAGCCCCACGCGAGCCTGCAGTGAGGAGGGGGTGCCCAGACTCAGGCTGGGCTGCACGGGCCATCACCAAGCCCCAGAGCTGGCAGGGATCGATTAGTGATGGTTTAAAGGTGGTTTTCCTTTCCTCCCTGCACCTAATAGCTTGTTTACCCAGGAATATTAGGGTGGTTAATTCATATTAATTAACAGGGATCCAATGTGGTTAAAATAATCAACTTGACATCTGCAGTGAAGGCGGGATGGGCTGGGAGCAGGACTCGGAGCTGCTGGCAGAGCGGAGCCCCCTCGCTGCCCCGGCCCGCACCGAGCCTCGCGGGGCAGCCTGGTGCTCCTGCCCTCCCGTGGGGGAGCACAAACTCTATTAATGGTGGCACGATTACCACATTTCAGTGAGAATCTTCATCCACACCATGTCCTGGAGGCACAGCAGCAGCATCTGCTGGCCTCCAGCTCCACTCTCCCTCCTGCCCCAGCTTTTCGCTACGCAGCCGCGAGCCCGGGGACGAGCCGGGGCGACGGTGACAAATGCGGCCCTGGAGAGGAGCAGTCTGGCTGTCACTCGAGATTAAGTCCTCTGTCACCACAGAGCAGGAGGTACCAGGCACTTGAGCTAAAAGAACCTCTCCCTCAGGTGTGAGGAAGCAGCAGGTGACAGGAGGCACGAGCGTGGGTGACAATCCTGTCTGTGTGTTCAGGAGCACAGCGGGGCCGTGGGGACGCTCGGGACCCAGCAGGGCTCTGTCCAAGGGTGCAGAGAGGTGGTGCAGAGCAGGGCAGCCCCGCTGCCTCCCTCCCCAATGCTCTCACAGGCGGGGAAATGGGTTTCATGGCAGGATCTCACCGACCTCAAAGCCACCAAAGCTGAGCTGGTGGAAGCCCAAGGCTGAGCTCGCCCCAGCATGGCGTGCAACAGCCTCCAGCCGAGCGCAGCCGATGGAGGGTGAGATACATCCGTGGGTTTGGGTGCCCCAGGGTTTTTTGGCATTGCCAGGGCCAGCCTAGCAAAGCGGGGCAAGCCCTCGGGAGGGGCAGGGTCACAGCACAGCCCTGCCCTCGGTACCTCCAGCACATCCCCTGAACAAAGAGGGGAGGCTTCTGCTCCCCACCACTTCCATCTCTTGAGCAGGAATGTGCTTCTTTTCTGGAGACCTAAGGAGGGGTTTTTTCCTCCTCCTTGACTACTAAATGAGGCAGCTCCTATGTAGCTTTGTCATTTCTCTCCTGCTGAAGACTCTTTCTTTTCTTCTCATCTGAGCGGCAGGCACCTCACCCGCCTCATAAGCATCTGCTGCAAGAAGTCTTCACCTGTCACCTCTTCCCAACTGACTTGAGAAAACAGGATAGGAAAGCTATAAATAATTAAGACCCATCCAACACAGGTGCAGCACTAAATATCAAACCTGCCTGAGCATCTCCAACACTCCCTTGATAGCCAAGGGGAAACTAACCTAGTTTGGAAAGAGGAGGAGAAGAGAGGCAGGAGCCACGTGCTAAAATTGTGGCCAAACTGGTTTCAGCCCCTGTCAAGGACTCCTGACCCAGGAATAACCCACTTGTGCTGGCGCAGTGTGGTGCACTGGGCCAAAGGTTCACATCATCCCAAAACACCTGGACAAGGCATCCAGGAGAGAAGAGGGCGGCCCGGGGGAGGCAGCCTGCCCTTTCCCCTTGTGTTTGTGGGGAGAGAGGAACCTCGTGCCTCCCTGTCGCTTGTCCCTATTAACATGCACGATTCCCTGAGCCGATCCTCCAGCCGTCTCCGAGCTTGTAAGAAGTTAACATCAAAGCCGTGGAAGGGAGGGAATGGCAAGTGCTGGAGAGAGATGTCACATTAGTGTCTGGCTCTCCCAGAGCTGCTGCATTTTAAACTTTGTTCATCAAGGCTTCGACTCCGTGGCCCTGCTTCAGGGAGGGAGGAGAGGCCACATACAGAGAACTCTGCTCCTGCAGCGGGAGCGGCTTCGGGGCAACCCTGCGATGGTCCTGCCCCGAGAGAGCTGCAGTGAGGGCAGGAGAGCCCGGCTGGGGCTCCTGGGCGCCTCGGAGGCTGTAAATCTGCTGCCATCAGGGCATGACGAGGCTGAGGGCGAGATAGAAACTTCCCCTTTGGGCACTTCCGTAATTGTTGGTGAGGGCGGCAGCTCAGCAGAGCGTGATCACAGTCCCAAGTGAGCAACCAGGGAGATAATTAACTTTTGGAACAACTTACCTGTGAGACGAAGTATCCATCACTCAAGGTCTTTACGGAGCAAGCGATACCCTGCTGAAAGCTCCTGGAGGTGACCCCACAGCCCAACCGGTGGGAAATATCCTCCCGGGACTGGAAAACGCTGATTTACCTGAATCTAAATGATCTGCAGGAATACTCCTGGCTCCAACTGGCAACAAAAGATAGGCGAGCTGCATAATGTGCTGTCAGCCTGCCCGGGCCTGGGGACAGCAGGGTCACCCCGAGCCGGCGGCTGGGCACACTCTGCTCCCCATCCCGGGGTGCCACTCCGGCTGCCTGGGAAGCGGCATTTCAGCTCTCCCACCATTCCAGCTTCCCACAGGGCTTTCTCCACCCACACACATGCATGCCTGATATTTTATTTATTTTTTATGTTTGATTTTACCCTGGTTCAGGTTGAAATAATGAGCATTTTGGGGGCAGAGTGTGCTGGGAAGAGCTGGGACGTCTCCTGTCACTTCTGAATGCTGGGAGCTTGGAGGCAGCCTGGATGGGTGGGATTTGTCTCCCCACATGTGCCAAGCACAGAACCAGTAACGTTCTGCCCCGGGATGAAATGCCCAGGTCCATTTGTGTCTTGGTGGGCAAGGTGCGGCAGAGGGGCAGGAGGAGGCAAAGCACCCCAAAAACATTTCCAAGTTCTACTGCAAAACTGCCCCAAGAAACGAGCTCGGGGCTCTCCCCACACCCAGAGGCCTTCTCCGATCGCCCTGTGCTGCTCTGTGCAGGGGGGTGACCCCAGCCTGAGCCCCCCTGCCCTGCCCGCGGGGACCCTCAGCTGCCCAGGGAGCTGCTTTTATTTGGGCTCCATGGCACAGCCCCGGGAGATTTACGGCCGGGCCTCCTTTGATGTGGGCCCCTGATAAGCATCAGGAATATTTTCGTTTCATGACAATGTCAGCCCGTGGCTCTGACTGGGGGGGGGTTTATGGGCAGCGATGTTTCCTGCAGCTATTGAGGCTGCCACATTCCTCGGGCAGGCCATCCAGTAAAAGAGAATCGTAAAACCCCCTCTGGAAGGGTTTATAAACAGAGGGAAGCTTCTCCTTTAAGGGAGAGGAGCGGGGAGTATTTCCATTTCAATCAGGGGCATCTCTGGAACCAGACCACAGCCGGGGCTGCAGAATTTGTCAGGGGATTAGCTCAGGAACAGAGCAAGTGCAGGGTTTTTCCCCTTCGCACTCACTCGCCTGTTATTCCAAATTAGGCTCTTGCTGGGCTTGGAGGAGGGTAATGAAAACCAGAAGGGAGCTGGGAGAGCCTGGCTGGGGGACAGGGACAGGCGCTGGAGGGGCCCAGGCGTGCGCAGGGCAGCCGGACACCCCCGGGCCCTGCTGCTGGTGGGGCCTGGCACACGAGGAGGACACGGTGGCTCAGCTCCTCTCCTTCCCTCCGCGCTCCACTGGGAGCTCCTGATGGCAGGAGAAGCCTCCACCTCGGGCATTTGCAAGGGGACGGCTGTGGGGTCCCCACATCACCCCCACCCCGCCTGCGGGGAAGCTGCTGTGCCCCGGCGTTCCCCCCGCCGCAACCTCTGCTCCCTGTCAGCTGCTCCCGTGATTTATTGGAGGTTTCGGCTCCAATCTGTAAGGCAAAACCACCGAGCACATTTCCTCCTCCTCCTCGCGGTTGCGCCCCCGCCCCGCCGCAGCGCACACCTGGTACAAACAGCCATAAAAACACATCTGCAGCGCGGGGCTGGGGCCGGCAACGCGCCCGGGCACCCCAGGGTGACCGGGGACAGGGCTGCACCGGGCCTCATGCAGCCTCCAAGGATGAGTTCCAGTTTCCCCGGGGTTTGGGGGATGTATTTTGGGGCAGGAATTGGGATCCCTTCCTCACGCACCCCTCCTGGACATCCCAGGGAGCGGGGTTTTCCTCAAAAGGTGACAATCCCAGGCCCGAGAGGTTTGAACTGCCCCATGGTTGGGAGATTTATGCAGTGATGGTTTTCCTGAGCTTCTCCGAAGTACCACGGGGTGAGGGCAGCGGGAAGGTCACAGTCTTTGGAGGCAGCGAGAGCCCCTTGGCCAGGCGCTCGGGGAGGAGAGCAGCAGCTGCAGGAGTGCAGCTCACCCAGCCAGAAAGGGACTGGGCTCCATCCTGGAAGCACCGGAGGCTTCATCCCTCCATCCCCCTGCTCTGGAGGCTCTTCCAGAACCTCTCTCTCCTGATGATCTTCAGCTTTCTTGTCATTTCCAGCCTAAATCATCTTCATGGCTAATTTATCCCCTTTGTCCTTGTGCCAGCACTGTCCTTTAGCTTAAACAGCTCATCCCATGCCTGTTGTTTACCCCGTGTGTTTATAGGAGCCATCATTTCCCTGCTCAGTCTCGGCACCCATGGATAAACAACCCGAGCTTGGATGGTTTGCAGTTGTTCTTCCCTGGCAGCCTCTGTCCTGCTGCCCCCGACCCCACTGCCCCCAGCCCAATAAGACCCTGTCCCTGCATCCTCTGGGACCTCCAGCCCTCATCCCTGCAGCTCCAGCAGCAAGAGGGGAGGGGTTTAGGGTGGGAAGGACACCCAGCAGGGCAGTGTGCCAGCTCCTGCCAGCACCAGCACAAACCCCGGCACAAAGACCGGCACGAGGAGGAGATGGGATGCTCCGTGCTCAGAGCTTGGGAAGTTTCTTGGCTCCCCAGCAGCACGGCAGGACAAACAGGTTTGGTGGGTGGCGTGGAAAAGAAGAAGGGAAGGTCGGCCTAGCACGCGGTGCCGGGATAAAAGAATCCCAACCCAGCACTGGGGCAATCGCCAGCCATCCTCTCCTCTGTCCCCAGAGATGTCCCCAGTGACATTTCTTTCCACCAGGGCTTTCCATGAGTCCCATGGCCACAGGAGCAGGACAAGGAGGGGCAGAGCTCCCAGCCCAGCCTCCTCCTGCCTTGGCCCATATTTCACAGGAGAGCAGATACCTATCGGCCGTGTCACGGCGGAAAACCAAGAACTCAAAGCAATTTTAAATGAACTTTCAAAATGATGAACAAAGAGCCCTTGTCCGTGTTATACAGGAAATAAATCACACCAGAATGATAGTTGTAATTCCCAAAAGTACACAGAGAATTGATTTTCCGATGACATTTATCATGATAAACCGGTACGGCAGCATACAGGCACATCTTAAGCTGCAGCTGGGTGACTCCCTCCCATTTATCACCTGTCCCATCTTCGCCGGCCACATTTGCACAGTTGCACAAGTGATGATTGCTGCCCGGGACAGCAGTCCTGGGCCGGTTTCAGCTCACCCTGCACGAGGCCAGGGCTGGGTTCGCCTCTCGCCCCGCGCTGACTCAGGCCCGGCCTCGGTGGGAGCAGAGAGGCACTGCCGGGCTCCTGAGCCGTGGAAACTCTGCCTGGGTGGACACAAAGCACCTTGGAACTGCAGATCAAAAACCAGGTTGGGTCTGGGTCGGTTTTAGCCGCCCTCCAGCCCTGGGCACTGGAGAAACCTCCCTGGGTGAAGTGCCTGGAGCAGCTGATCTGGATGTGGGGCGAGGGTCCTGCAGTGCCAGGGGCAGGGGCAGGGATGTGCCAGGTCCTCCCTGGCAGAGTTGGTGAGTGAGGGTGCCAGAGTGCTCCTGTTGCAGCAGGCAGGGCTGTGCCCTCCGGAGATCACAGTCATGGAATCGTTCACGTTGGAAAAGCTCTCTGAGATCATCAAGTCCAACTGCTAACCTCACACTGCCACCTTCACCACTAATCCCTGTCCCCAGCTGCCACATCCACATGTTTCTTGAACACTCCCAGGGGTGGTGACACCACCACTGCCTTGGGCAGCCTGTTCCAGTGCTAACCACCCTTTCCATGAAGGAATTTTTCCTAATATCCTACTCACATCAGCTGGGCCGATCCCAGCATGAAGCTGCCTTGGTTTGGCTTTGGCTCTGCCCAGGAAACCCCTGAGGAATGTGCTGCTGGGGCAGGATGGATGGGGAGCACAGCCAGTGCCAGGCCCCAGGCATCCCAAAAAAGAGCTGGAGGTGCAGCTGGGCTTCATAATGAAAGCCAAAACCCTTCCCAAAAGCAAGGACGTTGCCCCAGAAAGCAAACCAGCTCAATTAGGGTAACGCTGGGTCCCCAGTCAGGTTTTTAGGTTCTCAGGGCCGTGTATCTCCCTTTGTCAGAGCCTCGCCAGCCTCCCCCACTCACCTTTATTTGTCTTGCTGCTGTTGCAGCGAAAATGTATTGGCTTTGCAGTTAGTGATTACACGTCATCACATGCCCAATTTATAACCCCATACCCCAAAGAACAGATGTAATAAAGCCAGGCCAGGAAACAGGGATGTTATAAAGCCGAGCAGCCAGCACAGAGCTCCTCGTCTGTGTGCAGGGAACAAAATATTACAGACCTGCTTTGGGGAGGGGGGAAAGGAGGAGGAAGGGAGCTGCTGCGCCGGGGATGGGGCAGTGTCTGTGTCCCACAGGGATGGGGGGGTCGGGGGGGCTCAGGCCTGAAGCTGCTGCCTGGGCAAGAGGTTGTGGGTGGGTTTGAGGGGTCGCAGGACCCAGGTCTGGCTGGGCAGAGTGGGCACAGCTCGGCCTCTGACCACACAAGGGTTTGTTCCAGAGTAAAGTCAGCGTTTCCTTGGTGCTCGTGCTGCACTGAGCCCTCGGCCCTTCTCTCCGAGGGGAAGGGTGAGGGGGGCTGTTATCTCCAAGACCTTTGGGCCCCCTGAAGCCCCCCGAGCCCCGAGCTGTTGTGCCAGGAGATGCTCGCCAAGAAGACTCGCCCAAAGCAAAGATTGCTCCTCTGTTATTGGCGGGCCGGGGAGATGCGAAGCCTCACAGGGGGACAGGATAATCACCGGCAGAGATTGAGGCAGGCCGGGCCCGGGGCTGATAACCCCGGCAGCGCCGGGTGGGGACTCCCCCGACCCCCGAAGGCAACCGCGGAGATCAGCTCGCCTCATTATCGGAAAGTTTTTGTTTAATAACCCAGGGTAATAAAATGCACCTCTGGAGGGCTTTGCCCAGATAAAGGAATGTTTGTGGTGATAAAGAGTTTTGAATTTAGCTGCCACAAAGAATGTATTAAAGCCCTTTGTTCCCCCAGGCTCTGCGGGTGACCTTGGCCGTGACTGCGGCGGCAGCTGGGCCAGGATGGCTGGACAGAGAGCTCGGAGTCCAGCTGGAAGGACTCCAGGATTTCCCTGGGGGTCCCAAGGAGCTGGGGTCGGTTGGTGGTGACAGCAGGATGCAGGTGAGCATCTTCCAGGGTGATGCGATTTTCCAGCAATGGCAGAGCCAGAGCTTTGGGAAAGGACTGCAGAAATCCCGTACGCCCCAAAACTGAGTGCTCCAGAGCCCGGAGCGCTGGAGATGCCAAAGGGCAGGAGCAGAGCCTCATCCAGGGACCAAAACCAGAGCCTGGCTGCTGTTAAAAAAGAAGAAAAAGAAAAAAAGGAGTGAAGAGCAACAACAAAAAGTCTGATCCCAGATTGTAGATGTAGTTTGGAAACCGATGAGTTCACTTCAAAAGCTAATCACTTTGAAAGGTCAAAACTTACAGTCATAATCGGACTAAACAAAAAGCTAATTAGAGGCCTTTTGTGTGCCTAAATGAGGCCGGGGAGTTCCCCCTGCTCCCAGGGGTGAGGGGTGCTCAGGAAGGTCCTTGGCAGGATTAGTTCTTCGAGAGGTATTTGCTGGTGAAAGCCTCTCGCCGAGTGAATGGAAATAATGATCCCGGAGCGGCCGCGGAGCGGAGGCGTGGGTTGGAGCCACATCAAACTGAGGGATAAACCGAGGGAGGCCGGAGCTGGAGCGTGGTGCTGGCGGGGTGCAGCTGACACGGGAGTGACGGTGCTCCACCCTCAGCTCCACCCTCAGCTCCATCCCCAGCTCCATCCTCAGCTCCATCCTCAGCTCCATCCTCAGCTCCATCCTCAGCTCCATCCCCAGCTCCACCCTCAGCTCCATCCTCAGCTCCATCCCCAGCTCCATCCCCAGCTCCACCCTCAGCTCCACCTTCAGCTCCATCCTCAGCTCCACCCTCAGCTCCATCCTCAGCTCCATCCCCAGCTCCATCCCCAGCTCCACCCTCAGCTCCATCCCCAGCTCCACCCTCAGCTCCATCCCCAGCTCCATCCTCAGCTCCATCCCCAGCTCCATCCCCAGCTCCACCCTCCCTTCCCCGCCTCTCGGTGCCGTTTGGTGCCAGGGTGAGGCTCAGCTCCAGGGCTCCGCACCCATCACAGGTTTGGTCCCTGGGCTCTGCCGGTCCCGGGGGCACCGCACCGGCCCCGGCACTGCCCCCCCAGCCCGCCCAGTGCCTTCCAGGAGCAGCCCCCGGGCTCGCCCCAGCTGTCAGCGGCACCGTCACTCCAGCTGGAGTCCTGTTGCCAAGATATGGATTTGGTTTTAATAACAGTTAGTGCAAACATTGTAAATTTACTGCTGCTAGAGAGAGTTTTTGAAAATGTCCAACTCTGGCCATAATTTTTCACTCGCTCCAGCTGTTTGTGCTCTGCTCATACCTGACGTGCTGCTTTGAAATAGCAATCACTGTATTTATAAGAAGGGAAGGACTCATAAATATGTCAGGAGTGGAATATACAACGCCATATTTCACCATTTTCTATTTTAAAATTGTGAGTTATGGCTACAGAAATGTGGTCCCATTAAAGGTGATATGATGTATTTTGTGTCTTGTTCAGGAGCCCATCCATCACCCAGACAATAAAGAAAACCGCACTTACTTTTTTTCCCTGTCGTCTGTAATTTATGATGCCCAAAAAGCTGTAACCTTTTGGCAGGCTTTGCAGAAACTGCTGCACTGTTAGCAACTAAATAACCTTTTATAAGGTTTTAAATGTGTTGCTACAGTCTCAATGCACTTGCTGTATCGATCCAGAAGATCCTGCAAAAAAGGGGAAAGGAACATGATCTATAACAGGATCGATAACGGTGTATAGATTGTTGAAAGATGCTTCTAATGATTTTTGCCAGCCATCATCTTTCAACGTGCTGCTCCCCATCTTTGGGGCTTCAGTCTCTGCTCAAATTAATTAACCTTGCTCAGCCTGGCTGTGCCAGGGCTCCAGACAGGGCCGGGAGGATGCACCGTGTTCCCAGCCTGGCCAGTCAGAGAGGGTGGGGATAAAGGGTGTCCCTGGCAGGGAACAGACCCCAAACCCAGCCCGCAGGCCCCACTCCAGCCTCACAGCATGGGAAGGATGGGAAGGTGTGGGATGTGCAGGAGAAGCTCTCCCACAGCTCCCACTGCCCCTCCCCACTTTAGGGAAGGATATTTCTGTTTTTTCCCATGGCAAAGCACTGTCCCTTCATGTGAAGCATCCTTCGGGCATCAGAACCTCCGGAATGCCCCCAAACCTGGGGACACCCCGGACCCAGGGCGCGCTGGCGTGTGCCGGCTGCCGATGCTCCGGCTGGTGGGTGCAGGATTCAATCATTAATCCTCATCCCAGCTTTAAAAGTGCTGAGTGGAAAGCAATTCCATGGAGAAGTCGCTGTGTGCAGAGGGGGATTTAATGGAAAATGAAAGGGGAGGGAGCAGAGGCAGGAGGGGCATGGCCGGGCTCCAGAGAGCCCAGCAGAGCTTCCCTCCCGCCCGGCCACCTCGCTCTGTCATTGCTGCTTCCCCCTCAAAGCAGCCACCAAATCATTATTAACGTTATAAATAAAATGAGAGGGCAAGTTATTAAATGTAAAATATGTGGAGTCCTCCTCGAACTCACTGCGTAGTTCATAAATATGATGGCTTAATTTCATCTGTAATCCGAGCGGCTGATGAAGCATTACACAGCTCCCTGTTAATTGAAGTTGTTAACAAAGCTGAAGAGGGAGATTATTATGTATAGACTTTTATCCTTCAGGGGTATCATCATAACAGATCATAAATGGAAATGAATTCATCGCTCCCACACGCCGTCGCCGCATCCCGGCACACAGTTTAATGCCAGGCGGGTGGCCAGCGCAGCCGTGGGGACGGGATACGGGATGGACCCCACCTGGGAGGGTCCCCTGTCCCATTCCACAGCCCCAGCACTGAACCCCGAGCCCCGGCCGGCCCGGCCAAGGCCCTGGCTCTCCTCGCAGCACCTTCGGGCTGAGCTTCCTGGAGCCCGGCTGTCGGTTTGCAGAGCCCCCGGAAGCCTTTGGCTGTGATGTGCGAGCATTGCCATCGGCCGGGGAGTGCCATTCCTCAGGGAAGATGGAAAATCCATTCCCTGGGCTGCTGCATCCCAGCCGGAGCGCTCAGGTGCAGGAGGATCCTCTGAGCTCGGCCCGGTTATTTACTGTGGGGCACGAGGCAGCTCCTGCGAGGGCACCCGGGGCTCCGTTTATTTCCCAGCTCCACGGACAAAGGGTCGTTACCATCCCAGACAGGAGCATCCACGTTTCCAGCACATTGCTTAAAGCAGTATTTTCCCTTGGCCTCCAGCTGGCAAGGGGTTGTTTGTTACGTGGAGAAGTGGCTGCCTGGTGTTAGGAGTTGTCTGGGAGGAGAATCTCCCTTCCCGTGGCACTCCGTGGTCACTCCTCGCACCCCACAGAGCCCTGGGAGGTGCTCCCACAGCAAGTGGGTGCCCAGGCCCCCGAATCACCCTCTCCACAGCGAGGGGAGCCAGCCCAGCCAGGGGCTGTAGCCTGCGTTTCTGGGCTGTGCTGCTTCCAGGTGGAGTTATGAAAACACACAATGGCGTTTCCTTCTCCTGGACCCCATCGGCTTTTTCCATACAGCACATTATCCAGGAAATTCCCGTCTATACCTTAGAGGAGTTACTGTGATTATCTGGAACACGTTACTTGCACACAGCAAATGCAAATTAATGTAGTCTTCACATTTCGCCGTGGCAATAAAGGGGAATGTTGACATCAGCCTGAAAGTAGAATTAACTTTTGCATGATGTGGTGTGAGCGCGAGGTGTTGAAACCCGCGGCCGAGACTTTCCAAGTCACAGTAAAGAACTGTTCTGGCAGCGTTTCCAGGAGCAGAGGTGAGCTGAGTGCTCTCTCTGTTCCAGCCTGGATTATTGCTTTGCCGGGCTTTCCAAACCCTGCCATTTTGTCTCGTTACCTCTAATGTGCTCCTTGCTTTATTGCAAGCTCATCTCCTTAGGAAGAGAGAGTTACAGCGCTGTCAGGCTCTGCTCCTCTCCGATAAAGAGCCGGCTGCTCCCGGCAGCTCCGGCCTCCCCTCCCCAGCTAATCCCTCCAGCATCGCTGCTTTCATCGCGGCCTCGGGGACCCTCTGAACCAGAGCAGACAGGGCTGGAGGGTCGGATGCTGCCAGCCCCCTCGCAGCCCCTCCGGATCGGTGTTAACACCTTGTCCGCGGCGGCAGCGCCGCGTCACCGGAGCCCCTTAAATCACCGCCGAGGCTCAATAGGAAGGGACACGGCTAAGAGCTGTATCGATCCCTTCTGCAGCGCACGGGCTCCCAAACCCCACGGCCGGCACAAAACCCGGCGTGGAGCATCGGCTGCTGCCCCGGGAAGGGTGTCCCGGGGCCTCTCAGGGCTGCTCCGACCGCGGGTGCTCCGGGTCTGGGGGTGTCAGGAGGTGCCACCCCGGTACCCGGAGAGCACCCGCAGCAACCCTGCCCGTGGGGGGCCAAGGGGAGGGGGCACGCAGAGCATCCCAGCACCTTTCCACGGCATGGGGAGAGCTGCGAGCAGCCCTGGCTGCCCTGGGGGCTCATTGTGGCCCTTCGAGGGGTCAACACCTCCCTCCCTGGCCGGGCTCCAGGACAATTCGGGCTGAGTGGACTGTAAATGAGGAAGAAGGCAAAACAAATGATGCCAGCAGCAAGTGAAGGAAGTGTAGGAGCATTATGTAAAATATTAAATTTAATGCTATTCCATTTTCCATCTCAGTTATTAAATTAACTGAGAACTACGCTTGCACTTAAAAGATTCCTGTCATATTTTATGCACACGATGATCTCAGAGTAATTCATGTTAGAAATATGTCATGTTAAATTACAGATACCAATAAACCTTACTTAAACTCAGCATTGATCATGTGTGGGAGATAAACTCCTCAGGGCCAGATCCCCCCAGCCCTGCACCCCCGGCACTTCTCCCCACACTGGGATGGGGCAGTGGGTGACAGAGGGGGGAAATTCCCTTTCTTCCCTCCCCACCATCTCAAGCATCTCCCACCGCAGGGCTGGGGCCAGGCAGAGCCAGCAGGGCATGGCAGGGGCACAGGGGACACGGTGGGGTTTATCTCCAGGGAGAGCAGGTGTTGCTTGACGTGGTGGGAGAGCCAGGGGCGCCGGGCGGGTGCGCGGAGCGGGTGAGGGCTGATGGCTCTCCCTGCCGAGGTGACACCGCTTATCGGCAAAGGTTTGGTGTCACCGCATCAAACGTGGCACGGTGACAATCTGTCTCCTGTGTGGTGTCACCTCTGCGCTGTCCCAGCTGCGCCCTCCCCGCGCCGGTGGAGGCAGCGATGGACGATGGCCGTAGCAGCCTCGATTTCTTTGCTGACACACAGAAAGCCCCTCTCCTCCGCCAGTGCTGAGCGTGCTGCTTTTAGGGGTGCCAGGATTGCACCCGCTCAGAGACACCCCGTAAATGGGGACACTGGGGCAGGGAGGGCAGCCCTGGGGATGCTGCCCCGATGGCACCCCCAAAACGCGGCCCATCGCTGCGGGGCGAGCTCCCACAGCCCTCAGGGCCGGCGTCTGTCCTTGGCACGGGAGGGCAGCCCCGGCTCACAGCTCCCGCCGAGAGAGCGAGCCAGAGCTGCATTACGAGGCGCCAGGCTCGGCGGGAGAGGGAAAACGCTAATAATAGGCCTGGGCAGAAGGGCAGCACAGTCCGTCCCTCCCTCCTGCACAGCCTCCTGCAGCCTCTGGCCACCACTCACCCAGGGGATGCTCCTGGTCTGGGACCACCTGGGCAGGGCTGCCCCTGTGCCCCCACAGCGCCAGAGGACAGATCCCGTCCCCACTGGGGCAATGCCAGCACGTGGGGCCAGCAGAGCCCTCGGTGGGGCAGGAGCACCCAACCCCTTCCCAAATCCCAGCCTGCGGCCTGCCCAGGCCTCGCCCCACTCCCACATGGCGCAGCCCTCATGTGATCCAAGGCTTGGCTTTTCCTTTATGAAAATCCTCTGCCTGTGCGCAGGAATCACAAGCTCTGGCTGTCCCGGGGCTGCTCCCACCGAAGCTCTGAGGCTTTTCTGGCAAGTTTGGCTTCTGCCTGCCCTTGAATAGCACCGCTTGTTCTCGGAGCAGGGCCCGGCCGCCTCCCACCCAGCGCCGGCCCCAGCGCCCTCCTGCCTCCAGCCCAGCCCTGCGCCCCCCGGCCCCGGCGCCAGGACAGGGGGCATCCAGCGGGTGAGGGCTGGAGTCCCCCAGCTGTCTTCACCTTCAGGGACCCAACGGCAAGATGCAGTGTCCCCAGGACTGCTGCTGCTAATCCAGACCCAAAGAGCACCTGAAAGCTCAACCTGTTGGTTCCTTTCACTTTGAGAGTTACTCAGAGGCTCCCCAGGGTCAATCCCTGCTCGGGTCACGGGTGTAAATGTGACCGTCAGGGTTTGGAGCAGCCCGGTGTGACTGCCCACCCTCAAGGTGTGATTGAGGGGCTGTGTGCGACCATCCTTGGGGACAACAACTCCCCAGAGCAGCCTGGATCCCTTGGAGCTGCTCCCATGTTATCTCGGTGCTGGCAACTCCCGGTGCTGAGCACCCCCAAAGCGGGTGCTGAGCCCTCCCTTCCCCACATCCCTGGAACCCACACAACCCGGCCTTTGCCACGGGGGCCACACGGTGCCACCAGACCACGGGGACACCGGCTATGACCTTGCAAAACTGAGCTCTGGTGGGGACCCCAGCCCCGCGCTGGACGCCCCGCACCCACGGGTGCCCCCGAGCGCAGCCCCCTGCCGCCGGGGAGCAATTGGGTGCAGCAGCACATGCTGCGGGGCTGCTTTAATCCTGCTCCAGGTGGCTGCAATCCAGTGCAGGATTTACAGTGCCCTGACCCTGAGCTGTCAAGAAGGAACAGCCAGATTAATGGGGTGGGCGGGTTCGTGCAATAATCGTTTGTTTGATGTGACAAGCCTGATAGGCGTTGATTTACTTACAGACTGATAGGCTTTTAATTGAGCACCTCCGTCCCAGTCACATCAAAGGCAGAGGTTGACAAGGGGCCCCTTTTACCAAAAGCTCCCGGTGACTGACAGATCCTGGATGCTAATTCTCCCGGGGAGGGGGTTCCCTCTTTTCTCTTCTTGGTGGTTTTTTATTCTCAGGCTGGGCCAGGCTGGCGCAGAGAAAGCTCCAGTTCCTGCAGGAGAGGGTGCCTCTCCTCACCCAGAGCCCTCCGGCAAAGCCGAGCCCCCCTGCACAACCCAGGCAGGCTTTTGTTTCCCTCACAAGAGTTTTGGGGTGCCCCTGCCGTGGCCATGATGCCCAGGATGTTGCAGGCAGGAGGGCACCCAGGGACAGGGCTCCCCCCCGTGCTGTCCCCAGCACTGTCCCCACCAGGGAGATGCTGCCCCTGGCACCCACCTCGGCCCTGGGGTGCCCTTCCTCCACCTCTTCCTCGGCTCCTGGGCCTTTGGGGTTGCTCTAGGTAATTCCCCTCCTAAAGAAGAGGAGGGACGTGGCCCTCTGGTCGTCACACAGGTCTGGGGGGTTGGGTGCACTCACAGCACCTTATCCCTGTCCCCAGAGCCGGCAGCCTCAGAGGGAACCACCGGGACACCGACAGGAGCATCCCAGGCCGGTCCAGGTGGTCAGTGAGGTCCTGCCCTGGTGTGCAGCCCATGCCCATCACCAGCCCGACCTCGGGGTCCAGCTGTGCCACTCAATGGACAGAGGTGGTAGAAACGAGCTGGAAAGTAGAGGCAGGACCAGCCCACAGCTGGTTTGTGGGCGATTTTTGGTGTCGGGGTGCATTACCTGCCCCACCTGCTGGGTCTCCTCGCAGGGACTCTGTCACACACCGAGATTTGTGGATTACCCTGGATGGGCAAAGAAAGTCACCTTTTGGGGGTGAGTGCGTGGGCACGGGCGTGTGACCGCGTGTCCAGAGCAGGTGTGCAGCCCCGGGCCCACCAAAGGGTCTGGAAAAGCAAAAGCAAACCCAAGTGGCTCAGACATTTTGTGAAAGACTTATAGGGGATTATGCTCTTAAAGGGAAATTTAAGGATGTGGGTATAAATCACAGCCTTTTCCTCTAACCTGTGGGGTAGCGTTCTCCTGAGCCTTTGGGCTGGATTAGCTCTGTCTATTTATGTTTTAAAGACTGATGTGTTTTTCAGTATCAAAATATAAATTATTTTTACTGTATCAATGATTAAATATTTTTCTTTGAGATCATAGAGTCCAAAAAAATAAATGTTTCTGAAAAGGCATTCAAAAAATTTAAAAGAAGAAAAAAATCCCTCTGAGAACCCCTTTTGTCATTTGCAACCAATAAAAATGCCTATTGTTATGAAGGGCTCATAAATAATCTGATTTTGGCATGCTTTCATACCATACAGAAAATGAATAAATTAAACTTGATTTACAGCCTTTTTCATTTTTATTAGAGTTGCTCCAAACATTTTCTGTGACGTACGTGCCAGATGAGCTGCACTGAATGGTTTGAGGCTCTGGCCCTGGTATTACAGAAATTAAGTTGGTTTAATTTGCATAGTTTAATTAACTAATACTGGCAAAGAAAAAAAGGAAACTGGGGGTGAAGGTGAATTTTTTTGTGGGTCTCTGAGGACGCAGTGAACCCACTGAAGCTGATCCCCCAAAGTGCCAGCAGAGGAAACACTGGCGTCCCCACAGTGATTTTGGGGGGTGCCAGTGCTGACAGTGATGGAGATTGAGGGGTCACCCCCCCTCCCCCTTTAGAGATGGGGAAACTGAGGCACGGGAGCTTGGCTGCTTGGCACAGCTCTCTGCAGCACCAGCCCGGGGTTACCATGGGGGTCAGCAGGGAGAACACCCCAAACCATCCCAGCCACATCCCATGGCTGTGCCGACCCTCACTCTGATGGCACGGCCGGAAACTTGGAGACAAACAGGCAAAACCCCCCAAAAAGCCCCAGTGAAGTGACTCTGACCCCGGGCCAGCCCTGACCACCCGAGTTCCCTCCCAAGCTCCCTCCAGAGCTCTTTGGTGAGTGTGGGATGTTCTCCTCCCCCTTCTGCAATTTATCCCGCAGAATTTCCCACCAGGAAACAGCTTCATTACATCAACAACAGGAAGACCCCACTGATTTGTCACACAGAAAAGCAGCTGTTAGTCACACATCAAGGGAACAGGGGACAGGAAAAAACCCTTCACCTTTCTTTGCTTTAATGTTTGTAGCGTTAATGGCTCTGCGGAGGGAAGCGAGTCTCGGCCATTCCATAACTAACCATCACCAGCGAGGATCAGTTAATATCCAAGTGCCTTCCTGCTTTTCCTGCTACATGATTGCTTTGGAAAGAAAGATTAATTCCAACTTTAAAAAAGAAAACACTATTTTTATCATTGCCAGGAGTCTATACGGGCTTAAAAAAGAAAAAGCACTTGCTTGTCGTTTTACATCTTGCAATTTTGTCAGTTGTTTTAAAACATGTCTCCTGTAATAAATAAGATCATTTTTATGCACTTGTTCTGCAGCTAAAAGCAAGGCCTGGGCTGGTGCTGCGTGGGGAGCGGAGGGGCTCGGGGATGGAGCAGGGCAGGGAAAACGCTGACTCCGAAGGTTTTGCTTCCAGGGAGCAGCTGGAGGGGCTGCGGGGCGGGCGAGGGAGGGCTGACCGGGGAAGCAGCAGGTGTACAACGGGCACCGAGGCGCGGATAACGGCTCGGATTCGGGATGTGCCTTGGATCCTCATCCTGCAGCGGGGGCTGGAGCCACCCCCCAGCTCCCCGCGCGCTGACTGGAACCCCCGTGGGTTCCAGGGACGCACCGAGCACGGGCTGTCCCTCTGCCCTGTCCCTCGTGGCGGATGTCCCCTCAGGGTGCCTGGCCCCACACACCCCACACACCCCCCAGCCCCACTTCTCCTGCTTTCCCTTAAACCGTGTCCCGCAGCAATGAAACAGGAGAGGTTTATTCCAGAGTCAAAGCACAGCAGAGGAGAGTTACAGCGATTTAAATTTATGTCTTAGTTTATCCCCCCACAATTTTCCGTGCAGGTTGCAGCACTCGGATGCCTCTCTCCATCCTGCCTGCTCTGCACCCCCTGGCACTCAGGATGCCGGTGCCATGGGACAGCAAACTCCCTGCTCAGACTCATCCCGAGTTAGTGGAAGATCTTGAACTTAAAGAAAAATTCATTTCCCTCTTCCCCGGCCTCGCTTCACAGGTTGCAAAGATGTCGCAGTCCCTGGGCTTCATTAGGGCTCTGTACGGGAACTCGTCCTTGGCAAAATCAAACCTCCTTAACAGCAGCCCAGGTGGGGCAAGTCCTGCTTAGGGCCGAAAACATCATCAGTCATCGGTGAAAGTGCTCCCCGAGGCTTCTTTGGCTTTGCTTCTATTCCAAATATTTTGCTTTTCCTTTGGTGCTGGTGTTATTTTTGTTGGGCAAGGGTCTCGCTGATTTTATTTGAACTTGTGCAATCTCTGAGCAGAGAGGGGCTTGTCATGGAGCAGAACTGGACATGGAACAGGGAAGTTTAATTTCTCCCCTCTGGTTACTGCTCTCCTTAATAAAAACAGGACCCTCGTGGATTTTAGAGCAAAGGGTCTGACGGGTGCCGGGAAGGGCACCAGCGTGGAGCACGATTCATCACCACCCACGACATCCCTCTGATGAAGCTTTAATCCATCAAGCACAAGCTGACCCAGAAATGGTCTCTGTGTGCCAGCACCGGGGCAGGATCAGGCCTTGGGCATGACCCGAGGTTCGGGGAAGGACAAACAGCCCCGGGGGCATCGCTGCTCCGTGCCCTCGCTCCGCTCCGGCGGCATCGCCGCTGCTCTTACGCACTCGTCCCACCTGATTTTAGGTTGCTCTGTTAAGGCCGTGTTGTTGTTGGCGAACAACTTGAGTGACTTTGAGGAAAGCCTTTTTTTCTGTTTCCTCCTTCCTTGAATGGCTCCTTTGAACGGCAGCGCCTCTCCGCTTACATCCCGCTGTCCGGATTGAATCAATCTTGCGGTCAGCTTTGGGAGAGCGAAAAAAAAGAGAAGAAAAAAGCCTCACAAAGAGGGGAAATTGACAGGCCTGACCCTGGGCGTGATTGATAGTGGTTGGACAAGCGGGACTGGGTGTGGGGCTGCGCTGGGCGATGCCAGCACTCACCAGGGAAATCCAGTAAAGCCTTTTTTCCCAGAACCCGGAGCAGTGGGCTCGGAGAGGGGTGGGCACATGAACTTAATAATAGCAACATTGTTGGAACATAAAGCATCTGCCAGGAGTTAATATGATTAATTAGAGGTGTCTGTCTCTCCCCCTTTCCCCTCTCCCTCGCTGGGTAGGCAGGAGGGACCTGAAACACAAACCCAGGGAGGGCAGAGGTGGGGCCGGAGTGGGCACCCAGCCCCACATCGCCTTTCTTCAGGCCAAAGGTCCCCAGTTCTCATCCCATCCTGGCCCTCACAGTTTTCTCCTCATCCCCACACCCCCATCCCATTGCACATCTCCCCCCCAGGCCCCATTCTCCCACCAGCTCCCACCTGAAGCCCAGGAGAGACAGGGAAGCAGCGCTCGCCCCACCAGGACCCCAGAACCTCACATGCAGGATGTCGCTTGGATAAAGCTCCAGGATGTATCCATGTGCCTTGGCTCCTCATGGACAGAGCCTGGCTGAGCTTGGCTGGTTTTCAGCCCCCCCCCCCCCCCCCCCAAACTGAAGCCCCAGGGGTTTGTGAAATTAATTCAGAGATGTCTGGAAAAGGTAACTAGAAATAGGAAGTTAATTGTTGGAAGTTAATTAGTTATACAGCAGCCCACACTGGCACCTGAAGATTTTTAAGACTCAGCAAACCAAAGAAAGGAGAAAATGCCCGGAAAAAAGGAGTTGTAGGTTCATAAGGGAATTAATTGTCACTTTGTGAGAGCCCCGAGTTAAGGTCAGCCCCTTCGCCTTGGGTGGCACCGGGATGGGGCACAGGTGCTGGCTGCAGGGTCAGGGCGGTGGCAGGGCACAGGCACTGGCTGTAGGAGCCACGGGCACAGGGGTGCTGAGCTGTGCCATGCCAAGCTGTGCCAGGCTGATCTTATCTAAGCCATGCCATGGCAACAGTGCCATGCCATGGTGTGCCAGCTCAGCCATGCCATGATCAGCCACGCTGGGCATGCCATGCCAGCCGAGCCATGCTGGGTCATCCTAACCTGTGCCAGCAGTGCCGTGTCAGCTGAGCCGTGCCATGCTGAGGTGTGCTAGCAGTGCCATGCCATCCAAGCCGTGCCATCTCGTGTCAGCCATGCCAAGGTGTGTTAGCCGTGCCAGTCTGTGCCCTGCTAAGGTGTTCCAGCCAAGCTACGCCAAGCTGTGCCACCAGTGCCATGCCATGCCGTGTCATCCAAGCCATGCCATGCCAAGCTGCGCCAGCAGCGCCGTGCCGTGCCGAGCTGTGCCAAGCGGCATCAGGCCATGCCATGCCGTGCCGTGCCCTCCGCGCCGCGCCAGCCGTTGCCGCGCTCGGGCCGGTGCCGCGGTTCTCCCCCGCGCGGCGGCGCGGGG
>VXAD01008074.1:32499-72157 GCA_013399195.1 Dicrurus megarhynchus
AGGCCGGCTTTCGGGTCCCCAGCGCCGCGTGCCCGCCGTTCCCCCCGCACGCCGCCGCCTCGCCCGGCGGCTCCCGCGGGGCCTCGCCGCAGCACCCCGACCCCAAGGGCGCCGAGGAGAAGAAGGAGCCCGAGGGGGGCAAGCCCAGCCCCGAGGGGACGGGCGGGGCGCTGGGGCGCGGGGCGGTGGAGCCCGGGGCGCACGGCGAGCCCCCCTCGGGCCGCAAGTCGGAGCCCCCCGCCCTGCCGCCCGCCGGCCATGTGGCCCCCGTCTCGCCCTACAAGCCGGGCCACTCCGTCTTCCCCCTGCCGCCCTCCAGCATCGGCTACCACGGCTCCATCGTCGGTGCATACGCCGGCTACCCGTCCCAGTTCGTGCCCGGGCTGGACCCCACCAAGCCGGGGCTGGTGGGCAGCCAGCTGCCGGGGGCGCTGGGGCTGCCGGGCAAGCCGCCCAGCTCCAGCCCGCTCACCGGGGCCTCGCCGCCCTCCTTCATGCAGGGATTATGCCGGGACCCGTATTGCCTGAGCTACCACAGCGCCTCGCACCTGGGCTCCAGCAACTGCTCCAGCTGCGTGCACGACCCCGGCAGCCTCAAGAGCGGATACCCCTTGGTGTACCCCACGCACCCCCTGCACTCGGTGCACACCACGCTCTCCTCCAGCGGCACCCCCAGCCTGCCCGGCCACCCCCTCTACACCTACGGCTTCATGCTGCAGAACGACCCCCTGCCCCACATATGCAACTGGGTGTCTGCCAGCGGACCCTGCGACAAGAGGTTTGCCACCTCGGAGGAGCTGCTCACCCACCTACGGACCCACACGGCCCTGCCGGGGGCCGAGAAACTCTTGGCGGGTTACCCTACCTCCGGGCTGGGCTCCGCGGCCTCCTGCCACCTCCACCTCCCGCCCGCCGCCCCCGGGAGCCCCAACACGTTACCGGCCTCGCTCTCCTTGAGGAGCCCACACACTTTGGGACTAAACAGGTACCACCCCTACGGCAAGAGCCACTTGCCCACGGCCGGCGCCCTGCCCGTGCCCTCCTTGCCGGCCGCCGGACCTTACTACTCCCCGTACGCGCTCTACGGCCAAAGACTCACGTCAGCTTCCGCACTGGGATATCAGTAACCACCGCGGCCCCGGCCCGGCTCAGCCCCAGCCCCCCGCGCCCTCCTTGGACTCTGTATTTATTACTGTATGTTAGCTTAAAGCTGGGAATATAAGTGCATTATACACCAATGAATCAATGGTATGCAAAAGTCTGTGTCCAAAAAAAAAAAAAAACTCGAAAAAAAGAAAAAAAAAATCCCTCTTTACTTTGCAGGTGTGGGGCTTTGATTTTCCCCTTCTGTTTCTTTTGAATTTTTTTTTCCTTCCCCTTCTTAATTTCCCCCCTGAGAAATTCTTGCATGACTCCTGCCACACATGGAAAAGCAAAAAAAAAAAAAAAGGCATTTTCCTCCTCCCCTCTGCGTTTATCGCTCTGGGATTCTGTTCTCTGCGTTTGTAACTAGCAGATGTAATTTTTTTTGTAATTTTCCTCTTATTTTTAATTTTTGGGGTTTAAAATTCTTTTTTCCTTTAAAATTTTTTGGGTTTTTTTTTTAAATTTTTTTTTTTTTCCTTTTTTTTGGGTTTTTTTTTTTTTGGTTTTATTGTTTTCTTTTTTTTTTTTTGCGCTGTGTCCGGGGCCGGGGGGGGGCTGCGGACGCCGGCCGGGTGATGGTCACCGCAGGCCGTGCTCCCCCCGCGGCCGTGCCCCGCCGNCTGGTCTCGTCCCTGCCCGGGGGTCCGGCGGGGGCCGCGGGGTCCCAGCACCATCTAGCGGCGGCGGCGGCGGCGGGACCGGCACCGGAGCCCCGGCACCGGAGCCCCGGCTGCGGTCCTGGCGGGGCCCCGCGGGCTCCCGTCCCCCTCCCCGCGTGTCCGTGCCCCCGGTGTTCCCACGCGTGGCGGCGGAGGGAAGGTTCGAGAAGGCGTTTGAACGGGATGAGAGCGGGAGCCCCGGTGCCCCCGGGTCGCTGCGGGGAGCGGGTGGTCACCCCCAAGCGGGGGGGCAGTTTTAGGGGGGGAATTGCGGTAGAATCGGGGTTCCGGACCTCGGTGTGAGGGTGGCCAGGAGCTGGGGGGGTCCTGTCTGCTCCCATTCGATCTTTGTGCCGGGAGGAGGAGGGTGATGAATGGCTCTGACACGGCGTGGCTCCATCCCCGCCATGTTGGGGGGCTCAGCCGGGCAGGGGGCTCTGCCCACTCCATGCCCCAAGGAAAGCGCTTTTCCTCCAGCTGTGGGACCCCCGGCCAAGCCCCTGCTCCCCCTTGAAACCCTGCATGCCCCGTTGCCCCACACCATTTATATTTTTCTGCCTCGCTCCTGTTGCATTTCAGTGAGTCACGCAATTAATCCCTGTTAATTGCCTTCTCGATATTGCTTTATGCCCTGTGTTTAGATTCCTTTGTGTCCTTTGAGCTGAGAAATAATGCGCTGAGAACAGGGACTACTTTTACCGAAGGGATTTTTATTNCCCCCGGGCCGGCCCCCGCCGTGGGCTGCAGGCCCCCGCGTGCCCCCCCCATCCCGGGGGCGGGGGGGCCGGAGGAGCGGCGGGTGCAGCGGCAGGACCGGCGGCCCCGGGCGGGCGGACGAGCCCCGGTAAGTCTGATTTTGTTAATAAACGGCTCTTGGTTGTACCCACGNTGACACGGCGTGGCTCCATCCCCGCCATGTTGGGGGGCTCAGCCGGGCAGGGGGCTCTGCCCACTCCATGCCCCAAGGAAAGCGCTTTTCCTCCAGCTGTGGGACCCCCGGCCAAGCCCCTGCTCCCCCTTGAAACCCTGCATGCCCCGTTGCCCCACACCATTTATATTTTTCTGCCTCGCTCCTGTTGCATTTCAGTGAGTCACGCAATTAATCCCTGTTAATTGCCTTCTCGATATTGCTTTATGCCCTGTGTTTAGATTCCTTTGTGTCCTTTGAGCTGAGAAATAATGCGCTGAGAACAGGGACTACTTTTACCGAAGGGATTTTTATTTCCCTGCTTGTGCCTCGAGCGTGGCTGCGGGCGTGCGGCCGGTGGGAGGGCCCAGCTGGGGTTTCCTATGGCAGTAGGAGAGGTTGGTGGTCCAGGGGCCAGTTTGGCTCCGTTCTGAGCTCCCCGAGGCTGGTTTTGGGGGTTTGTGGCTGCCCCTTGCCCTGTGTGGATACAGCTGGGGTCCGGTTGTGCCCGCGGTGGTGTTGCTCCTTCCAGCTGGGATGTTTGCTGGATGAGGGCCTGGGGTTTGCAGGACTGGGGTTGGAGCAGGGGGCCTTTGCTGCGGGTGTTTGCTCTGTCCCGTGGGCACAGCAGGAAGGGGGTGCCAGGCCCAGGCTGGTGCAGCCACTCCGTGTCTCCTGTGTCCCTGATGTGTGCTGAGCCTTTTGGCAGCTGATGCAGGCCGTGGAGCAGGATGCCGGGGCAGTGGGCAGAGCAGCTCCAGTGTGTTCCCTCGGGTGGCATGGGAGGTATCCAGACCCCCCATCCCTCGGGAGCGTTGCTTCTCCCTGGACGTGGCCCCCACTCCCCTGGTGATGCTGCTCGGTGTTGGCCTCGCTCGGGCACTGTCAGTCCCCGCCATAAATCCGGGCTCCTTGGCTGTGGCTTCGTGACGCCAGGCCTGTCACAGGTTCTTGCACTGGAATTTTGTCCCACCGTGCCCATCCCTGGCCACGGCTGGGCACCTCGTGCCACGGGGCGGGAGGGCGATGCCGCAGAACCTCGAGGCGCGGGAACCCAGTGCCAAAATCAGCGCAGCCGCTCCGGCTGTCAGGGCTGCCGGGGCCGTGCCACGTCCCAGCCACGGAGCAGCCTGGGCACGGGGCTGCACAGCCCTCGTCCTGCCAGAGCCTTCTCCCAGAGCTGCCGGGTGCATCCCTCCTTACGGCAAAGCTCCATCCCCCTCTCCCCCAAACCCTCCCCGCACCGGGATGGTCCCCGCTCCAAAAACGAGCCCGTGCGCCTTCGCTTCACCCACGGTAGGGCTGGATGCTGCCTGGATGCGTCCTGCCGTGCAGGAGGTTCCCCGAGGAATATTTTTCCCCTCCCTAAGGACTGCAGCAGCGGGGCCAGGCCGTGTAAACACTGCGAATATCATCTGATAGCGGCGGCACTTGGGCTGGAGCTGCCGGGGAACAGTTGTGTTGCCAATATATTAAATAACTCCCTGTGTAATGTATGCCCAGGTTATTGCGGAATTCATTTTATAATAAGAGCACTGGGATGCACTTTATTAATCATTCTGTCTAACAACCTGCACTCCACAGTTTCGGTTTGATTTGATTCAATCCTGTCTTTCAGCAAAATATATGGCTGAGTGGGTCGGATAATGTATGGCTTAATTTAGAGTTGTATGGGTTTGAATTACCATTTTCATAATGTGCTGTGCATTAATGTGTTGCATCATTTATACAGAAAAATGTGCGAGGTTTCAAACCTCTCCAGGAGGCAAAAGTCACCTAAAGGGAACACTGAGAGACAGAAAAAGACCTTTTCAAATCCGGCTGGGGCTGGGAGGACAGCAATGGGTGTCAGACACGGGGACAGCAGTGTTGGGGCTGTGCTGGTGGCTCCTTTCCCCATGGCACAGCAGCACCTTCTCCAGCTCGCCCCGAGCTGCCGGGAACCTGCAGCGCTTGACTCGCCGGTGACCCCGGTGCCGGCGCTCGCCGAAGTCGCGCCCACCGTCACTCACCCCGCGCCGCGAGGAAAAAGCTCTGATTATCCAAATACAGTCATTAAAGGGGAAATGTGTTTTTAGGACTGTCAGAGTGATTAATGAGGGTTAGCAATCCTTGCAAATGCACTTGTTTAGTCTAACTGGCAGCCTCTCCTTTCCTATTGATTTATCGTGGCAGTTGCCGGGGCCGTGGTGTGTGTGGAAGGAGCGGGGCTGCGCCGGGACTGTCGGAGCACGGCGAGGGGCCCGGCCGAGCGGCACGGCACGCTCTGCTGTGCCGGAGGCAGCCGAACAAAGGCAACATTATACCCTGTGCCGGGGAAGGAATGACTTGGACGCACACGCCGAGCCGCTCTGCGTGCCTTATAAATATCCCTGTCTGTAAAGTCCGAAGCCCAGCTGACCACAGCCACGCTGTCCGCCCAATAAATACGTGAATGAAAGAGCCAGGCCCTATTTTTTCTTGTTGTTTTCCTTCCTCTCCTGCACAAAAATCCCTGATGTCTTTTAGGTGATGCAGAGGTGGCTGCCCGCAGACGTACAAGGCGTTTCAGAGTCCGGAGCGGAGCACAGCGTCCTCGAGGGCTGGAGCCTGCCAAGGGGTCAGGTTGGGATGCAGAGGCATGGGCCAGAGCGGAGCTGTGGTGGGTGGATGAGGAGTTCCTCAGCTGCATAAAGCAGCTTTTCTTTCCACGTGAGCACTGGTGGAAGACACGGAGAACACGAGCTCTGTTTGTCCTCAAAGCCAGAGTGGCGTGGACACCTCCTGTCCCCCCACCAGCATCCCTGTGCCCGGCCTGGGGTCAGGGGTTTGCTTTGGGACACCCTTCGTGCTGCACGAGCTGAGAGCAGAGCCGGAGGGACAGAGCCGTGCTTGGAGCTGGGAGCAGAGGTGCTGTGCACTGGAGCCCCGCAGGAAGGGAGCAGCTGGAGCGGTGACGTGGAGTGGCCGGGGCAGCACCGGGGTGTGGAGCTGCCCCTGGGTTGGCACCGTGAGCGCAGCCCCGCCAGAGCCCCGAGCTGCCCTGGCCTGGTGTTCGCCTCCAGCCACTCCAAGCAGTGGGACAGCACAAGTGACAAGAGGCCCTGGACGCGGTGAGTGGAGAAGGGCAAAGACCTCAAGGCGCCAAAGCCAGAAGAGCGTGGGCAAGCACCCGGGGCACTGCAGTGGCCAGGAGTGCCACGGATGGGAGTGGACTTTCCTCTGGCTCTGGATAACAACTGAAGAGCTGCTGCTCTCTCTGCCCTGGCCATGAATCGGCCAGGTGCAAATCCTCCAGCAGCTCCGGTTCCAGCTTCCAGCAGTGATACGCTGATGTCTGCTTCGCCACACCAGGACACCCAGCCTTGGCTGGTCACCAGTGACCCCATGGGAAGTGCCCAGCGTGACCCATGGCCATGGTTTCCCTCTTCTGCAGGGTCTGATCAGCATGACGATCCAGCACAGGGTGACAAACCCTGCTCCTGAGGCTGGCCCCGCTCTGGGCACGGCCGTTCCCTGCAGGGCGCAGCGCCTCGCTCAGGCTGACACTGTGGTGTGGGAGTGATCCCGCTCGTGCTGCGGCGCCCGGTGCAGTTGCCCTTCTGTTCACTGTGATGAATAACTGGAGAGTGCTGATCCCTTACACACAAACATTTCAGCTGAACCTCGCCGGGGAGCGCCGGGGAAGGCGCTCAGCCGAGAGCTCCGTGCACAGAGCGTGGTCCTGGAGCTCGAGTCACAATGACAGACATTTACACAGCCTGTTGTGTTTCCTAAAAGTGTTTATGGAAATCTCCGGGAGCAGCTTTGCCATGGCTTCATCCCACCTTCCGGCGTGGTGCAGGAGACAGGACAGGAGGATGTGACCTGCACGAGGATGGACCCACAGGGGAGGTGCCTTTGCCAAAGGTGATAGTGGAATGCTGACACTGCTATCAGAGCTGACCCCCAGGGGCTGAGCAGAGCTGGACAGGACACCTGGCACTGTGCAGGGTGCAACGTGACCTCTTCCAACACCTTGTGGTCCCAGAATTCATGGATCATCCCTCCTGGCCTGGCAAAATTTGGAAGCGGACGAAGGACATGCAGCATCCCGGGCATCTGGTGGCTTTGGGGGCTTGACAGACCCCTCCTGCAGACACCTCAGTGGAACAGAGAACCGAAATGGCCTTTTTTGTGTCCCCCACATCTGCAAAGGGCGGCTCGAGCAGCACTCAGGGCTGTGCCAGTGCCCACCACAGCAGCCCCTGCATCTCCACTAGTGCATCCCTGGGAGAGGGAGATGCTGCTGCACCAAAGAAAAAGGGACCAGCGGGAGCCTGAGGTCCCAGTGTCACCTCTCCTTGAGCAGCTTCTGCAGGAGGGGTGGCTGGGGGGCTGCGAGAGTGAAGGACAGGAGAGAGATGGGGACTGTCCAAGATGTTCTGGATGTTTCTTGCTGAACCCTCACCATCTTCTCTGCACTTCCTGGAGGGAGGAGAGGGGAGAGTGAAGCACCCAAAAGATTTGCTGTATTTTTCTCTCTGGATGAGAAGGATGGGGCTGCTCATCACCGAGGACAGTGGCAAGGCCAGGAGCTCTTGGTCCTGTGGGTAGAGGTCCCATAAAAGTGACTCCTTGTTTCTGCTGGAGCAGTTTTGCCTTTGTGGGGTTTTGTTCCCGTTCCCTACACAATCCTGGTAACATCCAACAGGCTGGAGAAGGACAGTCCTCCTTGGAGGTGAGAAGAGCCGTGTTCTGGGCAAAATGGAAACGGAGCCAAAAGCCCTTCGTTCCTTCTGGGGTTCCCAGAGTCTCTGGTTGTGTTTTGTATTGGGAACAACTGGGATGGATGGGGCTGGCTGGGTGTGCAGCGTGTCTGCTCCTCCGGCTGCAGAGATGTGCTCTGTCCCCACTGCTGCCTCGATAATTCCCAAACTTTTCCAAGCTGCTGCACTGGCACAGAAATCCTGCAGCACTGAGTGGTTCCTACCTAGGGAACACTCCAAAGGGAGCACCAGGATTTGGCAGCCGCTCACCTGCTTTTGGATGTCCTGGTGTGTGGCAGAGCCTGAGCTCTCCTGGCCACGGGGGAAGCTCTCGGGGCACTGGGTGTGTCGTGCTGGGTTTGGGGTCTGGCTCTGAGCACTGGGGGTGTGCACAGCACCCGCATGCTCCAGGTGAGTTTGGGGGAGACGGAGGCCAGGGCAGGGCTGGCAGCTCCGGGTTCTCTGTGCCAGCACCACAGCCAGGGGTGGGCAACGGGCACAGACCCCCGGCCTTTGATCACACCCCGGGGCAGCGATGGGCTCCTGGGGAGAGGGGCGTTCTCTCCATGGAGCCAGCACGGTGCCAGGGGCGCTGCTGGCACCCCGGGGTGCCCCTGCTCATCCCTGTCCCCGTGCCCTTCTCCCGCCGCCGGGAACAGCCCTTTCATCTCCCGGGGAGGTACAAATGGAGCTGTCAGATGCCATCAGCCCCGCGATATGACAGGTTGTGGGGCCGGGGCCCCTCGAACAGAGCAGCCTTGTCTGTCAGAGCCGCCTGACACTCCCCATAATGGCCAGATGGATGAGACTCTGAAAGTAGGGCCCGGCGCATTTTCAACTCTATTTTGGGTGAAAACACTTCTTGAAAGATCTTGAAAGGAGCTGGCAGTTTAGTAGTTCAAATGATTAATGAGCACTGGCTCTGCCGGGTGGATTTCTCGCGCCGTGCCAGCAGCNTGTTTATGGATTCAGAAACACAGGCCTGCATATGTATTTAGGGATGACAAATGTGATTCAATAAGTCAGGAATTTCTCCGTGGGCTGAGGCGGGACCCGCGCGGCGCGGGCGCTGCTCTGGGCTCTCCGGCTCGGTGCCATAAATCCTGCAGACAGCCTCCTTGTTCCTTCCCGGGCTGCTTGGGGCTGATTTTCGCGTTTTCCCTGGATCAGACCAAGTTGCTGCATCTCCTGTGCTTGGGATGTGAGAGCCCTGCTCCCTCCATGGGTGTCCCCTGGGGCGGGTTTGGGGTGCTGGATGCTCCATGGGGGTCGCTGGGGACTGCGCCGTCCACGCCGCCCCCAGTGCCAGCCACGTCCCTGTCCCTGAGCTCTCCAGCCCCCCCCCCGAGCCGCCGGACCCTTCAGGACTGTCAGCAGATGATTAATGACCAACAACTCCAGAACTGCCCCGATGGCCGGTTTGGGGTTTGACCCCGTGCTTAATGAGTTCAGCCCTAATTCTGCAGCCCCTTCACGTGGGCAGCTGGGGGGGTCTCACGGAGCCTGGGGAGCACCCACCCAAACTGCCCCGTTCCCACTGCTCTGTGGTGTCCTGCTTGGGGTGCACACCAAGGACCACAACAAACTGAGGCAGGAAACCCCTAAACTAAACTCCAGCTGCTGCGGTGGGAGCCAGGGAGGGATGCCAGGGCCATGGCAGGGATGCTGGATTTGGGGTGACAACCCCCAGCAAACCTGCAGCAACAGGCAGTGCGGGAACCACCCCCTTGGCTCCCCTCATCCCACACCTCCGTGAGGCTCAGAGGGAAGTGCCTTTCGGGGGGTCAGCGCCTGGCCAGGCCTTGGACCCACATCCACATTCCTTTGTCCTGATTTTATTCGTTAGCAGCGTTTGGCCTGGATATGGAGACAGCTAATGAGGGACAGAGTTTATTGCAGTTTGATTTTTCTGTTAAAACAATACAATAAAATAAATGCACTTGGAAATCTGGTCTGTGTTTGTACATAGGAGATTTATGGCTCTGAAGGCTTCCAGAGAGACGCAGCCTTTCATTCCCTTCCTTATTGGAACAGATCATGTTGCAGAGTTTAAAGGCCTCTGGAGTTGTGATTTATTTGAAGGGAGAAATAAGGGAAATCCAACTATCTGTTCCCTGGCTCGGATTGTCCAGTAACTCCCAGCCAAGGGGACGGATCTGCACCTCCTCCTCCACTAATTTTTTTTTTCCTCCCTTCTGTCGCTTACATTATCCCGCTCTAAATATATCCCCGAACCAGGGATGACTCCTGACCTGGGCTTCAGCACCTCGCCGAGGTTTCCCCAGCCCTTCCCGGAATCCCACAAATAAATCTCTCTCCTGGAGCCCTGTCCAAGCTCCTCCACGCCGCTGATGGGACGGGACCTGCGCGGGGCCGGCTGCTGCCTTGATCCAGAGCTGAGATAAAGGCAAGGATCTTGGGGTTATCCCTGGAATCGGGTGACAAATTCATGTCACCTGTCCCTGCTTCCTTTCAAGGCAGCCCTTTCCCCTCCCTTGCTGCTCTCCTGGGCAGAGAAGAGCGTGGCAGCTTGGATCCAGGTCAGGATTTGTACCTGAAAAGCTTTTCCATGAACTCCCTAACCTGCCAGCCCCTGCCTTGTTTCTCCAGCTCAGCAGGATGGTGCTGCAGCTCCCACATCCCAGCAGGACCAGCCACAGCTGCCTCCCTCCTACCTGCACAGAGGAAAACTGTGTCCTTCCCTTCTCTGGGGTTTCCTGCTCCCCAGGGATGAAGCACCTGGATGGCTCCGTGCTGCTGTGGTGCACCCCAGCCCATCCCAGTTACCCCCGTGGATCCCACCAGCAGGAGCAAGGTGAAACCACTCCCTGAGCCTAAAACAGACATTTTTGAAGCATTTGGCGTTTACAGGCCGGAGCTTCGTGGGTTCTGGTGCAACTCCTGCTTCTCCCAGGTGTCTCAGGAATGATGAGTTTTGGTCTCATCAGCACCGTCCATCCTTTGCTGTGCAGTTGGGACACACATGGGAGGAGAATTCCGTTCTCTCCATCGTGACCATCTCACTGCGGGTCAGGGAAGGAGCGACCGAGGTTTCCAGCTGGGGAGGGGACCTGGCTCTGACGGCCACTCTCCTCCTCCTGTCCCAGCTCCATCCCAGCTCCTCCAGCCCATGTTTTTGGCGGGGTATTCTCTCCCCCTGCGCACAGACCAGCTCTGTTTGCCATTAGCTTCCCCCCCTCTGCCCTAGGAGCCGATCCCAGCACTAATTCTCACGCATGTTTCGGGTAAATCTACTTTCTTTCCCAGGATGAATTGTGGTTTCCAAGCACCATTAATCATTTCCCTCTAGAAAACAGCATCGGGGGGCTGGAAACACATTGCTCCTTTCTTTACTGGGGGATGACCTGGCACGCTGGCACCCGGCCACGGGGCTGGCGCCTGCGGGACGACGAGGGCCGCGGAGAGAAGCCTCGGGGAGAGCTCCCCTCCTGTGCCGGGAATCGGCTCCCACCGGGATCACCTCCCCCAGGACAAACCCCAGCTCCTGATCAGGGGCTCACGGAGCGAGAGGCCGGTGATGGAGAGGAAAATGCTGGGAATGCCACGTGCTTTAAGGCTTTTGCCAAAAGCTGCCTCCCAGCGGGGTTGTTCCCTGGGAGCTTGCTTGCCCCATGGCACAGGCGGGAATGTCTCCCCACTCTCCGCCTGCCCCACACGCCCCTCCCAGGGGGACGTGGATTGAGGACCCTCAGCTCATGGCCCGCAGAGGGTTTGGGTGGGCCCAAGGCGGAGGAAGCCCCCCCTGCCCCGCCGGCCATGGGGAGGGGGCACCATGACCACATGTGAGCGGTTCCCTCCCTTCCAGCTCCACACTGTCAGGGGATGATTAATGGCCAACGCCACAGAACTGCCTGGACTGCCAAGTGCTGTATTGTTAGAGCTGACACGGAACGAGCCCGGACAGAGTCGAACACAATTCTGCCCCGTAATCGGCAAATAACGTCCGATGGACGGAATTCGGGAAGTGTTCCCCCCACACAGCCCCTCTCCCACCCTCTTCCCTTCCAGAGCCAGAGCAGAGCAGGAAAGGGCCCAGCGAAGCACCCTGCACCCTCCCAGCTCCTTCCAGGGATTTCCCTTCCTGGGCTCTGCTGCTCCTTTAGGTTTCAGCTAGGGAACAGATGGGATGGGATGGGATGGGGATGTGAACAAGGATGGGATGGGGATAGGAATGGCATGGAATTGGAGATGGAGGCAGAACTGGGCATGGGGTTGGGGACAGGATAGAAACGGAGATGGAGATGGGAGTGGGGCTGGGGCGGGACTGGTGAGCAGAGCTTTCCACCCCAGCGCTGCAGCTGCAGAGGTAACCTTAAACGCCAAAGCAGGAGCGGCGGGGACAGAGTTTTTCCAGCCCTATTCCCAGCTGTCAGGCGGTGATTAATGGCCAACAGCCTCGGAATTGCCTTTATTGCCAGCCCGGCATTGTTACTTGTGACAGCTAATGAGGGCAGACAGACTTTACACCGCGCTGTGCGCCGGCCCCGCCGGACCCTCCCCGCGCCCCGCAGGGACCGAGTGGGGCACGTCCCACCCGGGGCTGCCCGTGGCTGTCCTGGCTCTGCCCACGGCAACCCCGTCTCTGCCCTCATCCCGACCCAGGGCCTGCCCAGGTCCCATCCCGGGTCCATCCCCACGAGTCCGGAGCCGGGAGCACCCAGAGACCCTCAGACTGTCTCACTTAACTCCGCAGAAAACCCCACAGGATATTTACAGGGGCAGAGGGATGAGGTAGGGATGAAGAAGTCTTCAAGTGCTGGAGAGAACTGGGTGCAATAAACCATTTATTCCTACAAAAAGCCCTGTTAAAATCCTGAGCGCCGCAGCACAGATACCACTGAATGTTCCTGGCCTCGGGTCCAGCAGTAATGATTTTTTTTGGCTTTTATTTTTTTTTAGGATTATTACAAATAATATTTACCTTTGTGCTGGTTCACATCTTGATGCTGTTAAACACGTGGCCACAGCTGGTTTCCCGTTCAGGGCAGTGATATAGTGCCGGTGTTATGAAGCAAAACCTCTCCTGCGAGCCAGAACACCCCACATTTAAAAATCTATTACTTTTCAATATTCCATGGATGCATTTTGCTCCAGCTCAGAGCAATTTCCTAGTTTACCCTTATTAAACTGAGAGGGGCTGAGCAGAGGCTTGTGATTTATGAAACACATACTAGATTCATTAAAACCTTTAAAGATTTAATACATTTTATCAAGGCCCTAAATCTGGGCAAATGCCTTTAAAAAAACACCAACTACAGGGTGTTTTTCATCTCTGGCGCCCTTTTGCGCTTATTTAAGAGCTGTAAAATTTGGATTGACAAATCTCGTGGATATTTCATTCCTTATTCCTAAATGGCGCTGAACCCTCCTGACAGGGTTGTTATATATAACCTCGGAGATCTATCACGAGTAAAGATCAAATCGTTCTCCTTTACTGACGTTTTATACATCCCTCACGTGGTTTTTAAGTCCCTTTCCACGATTACAGAGCGGGACGATTCCGGGTTTTCTGGCCCATCCCGTTTCCTGCACTCGCCCAGACGAGGTCCGGACCGGGACCAGGGGGGTCCCCGCGCGGGGCGTGGGGCGGTGCCGGGGGCGGTCAGTGAGGGGAGGACCCTTTGTGGGTGACAGAAGGGACTGAAGGAGGGGAAAATTAGGCTGGATATCAGGAGTCGGATCTCCAGGAGCGTTCAGGGACACGGGGGGATTGCTGGGGTGTCCGTGCAGGGCCAGGAGCTGGACTGGATGATCCTGGGGGCCCTTTCCAGCTGGGGATCCTCTGTGATTCCGTAATGGGAAATGTCCCAGCCCGTGCAGGGGGCGGAACGGGATGACTCTCGATGTCCCTTCCGACACCTAAAATTCTATGATCTGTGACTCCGTGGGCGCGGGACACCCCTCCACGCCGCCGTCCCGCTCTGTCCCCCCCGGCCTGGACGAGGAGCGGGTTCTGGGGGGCTCCGCACCCTCAAACCGCTGCGGGGGGTCGCGCCGCGGGAGCGGGCGGGTCTCGAACCCGCCACCTCCAGGCGCCACATCCCCCGCTCCTCCATCGCCCCCTGGCGGCGGCGGCGCGGTCGCGCTGTGATGACGTCAGTGGCGCGCCGCCGGTGCCGCCGCCGGTGCCGGGCATGGCCCAGCTCGGCGCCATCGCCGCCCTCGCCCTCGGCGTCGCGGCCGCCGCGCTCCTGTCGGCCGTGCACAAGATCGACGAGGGGCACATCGGCGTCTACTACCGGTGAGACGGGCCCGGCGGGGCCCCCCGCGGGGAGAGAGCCGGGCCCCGGCCAGCCGCCGCCGCCGCTCACGGTTCTCTCTCTCTCTCCCCCTCTCGTTCCCTCCGCAGCGGCGGCGCGTTGCTGACCTCCACCAGCGGGCCCGGCTTCCACCTCATGCTGCCCTTCATCACGTCCTACAAGTCAGTGCAGGTGCTGCTGGGCCCGGGCCCGGGCGGGGCGGGCACCGGGGGACCCGGGTGGTCACACGGGGCCGGGTGTGGCCGTGCCCGGTACCGGGGAGAGGCGGCTCTCGGGACGGTCCCGCTGAGCATTGAACAAGGGACTGAGCGAGGCGGGTGCAGCTCCTGCTTTGGAGGGTCCCGGGGGGACGTGGCTGTGTCAGAGCCCCGTGGGCTGCAGGATCTGTGCCGGGAAAATCCGGCTCTTAAGCCTCTTTCCTTCAATCCCCTCCAGACCACGCTGCAGACGGACGAGGTGAAAAATGTCCCGTGTGGCACTAGGTGAGACGTTCAGCTCTTACCCCCCACAGCCCTTCACCCCAGCTGGGAGCTCCTCAGGGAGGGAACTTTGCTGCAGCCCCCAGACTGGGGTCACTGGGAGGCTCTGCAAAGCCTCTCCGGGACAATGAGCCCACCCGGGGCTGTGTCTGTGCCAGCCTCCCCAGGGGCTGGGGGGGTCCGGGATGGTGCTGGGGAGCTGAGCAGGCTGGGGTGGATCCCGCACTCATCCCACCAGAGCAAACTCAGCCTCCAGCAAACATAACTTACTGTTTTTCTCCCTCTGCAGTGGAGGAGTGATGATTTATTTCGACAGGATCGAGGTGGTGAATTTCCTCATCCAGAGCGCGGGTGAGTCACGAGTTCTGCCCCGGACACACCCCGGGGGTTGTGCTGCAGCGACAGGAGGTGAAGAGGTTGTGGCTGTGTTTGGTTGGAGCCAGGCTGTACCACAGGGGTGCCCCGAGCGCTTGGCAGAGCCCTGAGCTCCGGGCATCACCTCTGGCCCCGCTCTCCCGGGAATTTGGGGTGTTTATTGTTTCTGGCCTTTATGATCTGCATTAACCCAGCCCCCCCGAGCTGCAGCGTCAGACTGGAGTGATGGGGTGTGCAGGGGGAGCCCAGGGGGCTGTGAGCACAGGCTCCTCTGCAGCCCAGGGGGAACGACCTGTGCAGCCTTTTCCCAGATCCTCCCCAAATCCTTTAACGTTGGAGTGCCTGGCTCAGCAGGGAGCTGTGTGCGTGTGTGTGCAGCCCCAGCTCAGCCTGAGGCCTGGGGGTGCTTCACACCCTTCTGTTGACAGAGCAGGGGACAGATATTGGTGGAGGTGTCGCAGAATATCAGCAGTAAATAAACCTGCCCTGACCAGAGGGTTTGAGGGCGAGGGGGGCCCCTCATTTCACAGCCCCTGCGCTGGGGCTGAGCTCCGGGGTTTTCCCTGCTCAGCCTCCTTTCCCCGCTCCCCTTCCCTCCCTCCTCCATCCCCGCGCTCTCTCCTCTCCCAGTGTACGACATCGTGAAGAACTACACGGCTGACTACGACAAGGCTCTCATCTTCAACAAGATCCACCACGAGCTGAACCAGTTCTGCAGTGTCCACACGCTGCAGGAGGTTTACATCGAGCTGTTTGGTGAGCTGCCCCGGGGACTGGTGGTTCTGAGGGTTCTCCCCATGGGCTGTTGGTGCAGAACCCCCAGCTGATGGGCTTTTATCCATTAATCCCGTGTTTGCTCTGCTCCGAGTCGGGGTTGTTATCCAGCTGCCATCGTTTATCTGTGTTATCTTTTGGAGCTGAGTGCTTCAATATGTTGTAACAATAAACTCCAGCCCCAGCCCTGCCAGTAGCCTCCCTGTAGGGAAGGGAGCAGGAATTCTGCGGCATTCTCTGTGTGATTGAATCAGTCACAGGATTCTCTAATCCAGATGGAAAAGCCAGGCTGTGGCTCTTTGCTGTTACAGAAAGTCTGAGCAAGCACTCCATGGCCAGAGGGTTTGATGAGCTCTGGGCCGTGCCCGTGGCTGCGGTGCCCATAAACCAGGAGTGTTGGCTGCTGACCTTCCCAACGGGAAACCGGGCAGCACAGGGAGACACACGGCACGAGAGGCTGAGGAAAAGCTGTGGTTTCTTGGTAGAATTCGTCCGGTGGCTGCCAGTGCTGAGTGTTTTGTTTCTGGCTCTGGACTGACAGGAAATCCTTGCAGCCTTTCAGCACTCGGCAGTGCTGGCTGTGGGCACAGAGCTGCTGGGAATGGTTTGGGAGCGCAGCGGGACAGGATTTGTGCCTGAGAGAACGTTCAGCCTGGGCTTTCCAAGGAGCCTGGCTTTCCCCTTCCCACACAGGCTGCAGGCCTGGGGCTCAGACCCCCCCAGTTCCCAGTTCCTGCTGGTGCTGGACGGGTTCCTGGCCGATGGAGTCTCCAGATGTCGGCAGCTGCTGCTGACGGCTGCTCGAAATGGGCTGAAAGCGCCCGCTCTGCACAGAAGGAACTTGTACAAACTCCCCTGGAGCTCCTGCTCTGAGCTGCCTGGGTCTGGCTGGGGCTCTGCAGTGGGGCACAGCCCCTTTGAGCGGCCTCACGTCACCCTCTGCCCCCACATCTGCCAGCAGGTGCAGGGAACTGATAACAGCTGCTTCCCAAACTCCTGGCTGGGCTTCATTAGGAGCCTGAGTTCCAGATAGGAAACTGGGACCAAAGCAAACAATCCAGGAGTGCGATGTGATCCCTCTTAAGGCCGTTACAGTTTGATTTTCCCTCTGCACTTCCCAGCAGGCCCCAGCTGGAAGCGCTGCCCTCCTTGGAGCTTTCATCAGAGCAGGGTTTTAGGTTGTGTTTCCTTTTGAAATCCTCAGCTACGCTGGAGTTCTGGGACTCCTTGAGCCAGAGAGACATTACTGATGATTTTTGCAGCCTGTTAAAGTAACTGATGCTGCCATTTCCCATTCCTGCCTTTCCATTTGCACAGGTGCAGGTCAGGGTTGGTCAGGATTTACCACACTACTTCAGGATCTAGTTGGGAAGTTTAGTGGGGAAGGGGCTTAGAGCACAGACTCCTTGTTGTAAAGATGCTGTATCTGGCTCAGGAAGATTCCAAACTGCAGGTTTTGGGAAACTGGAGGGTTTCCTCTCATGCCTGCCATGTTCCTGTGGTGTGTCCCAAGGGTTGGTGCTGGGTGTTGCTGGGAGAGCAGGGAACCTGCCTCGGGGTCAGCCCAGCACTTCTACATCCAACTCCCATTTGTACCTTCCAGGAATAAGAAATGTGAGCCCTCCCAGCTTGCTCTGGGTGCTGACAGCAAACTGCCCTGGGGGATGTTTCATTCCCTTTTCTTTTTCCCCCAATCAGATCAAATCGATGAAAACCTTAAACTGGCCTTGCAGCAAGACCTAACCACGATGGCCCCTGGATTAATTATACAGGTAATCGGGATTTGATTGAGGTATTGAAGGTGCAGGTTGTGAAGAGGAGAAAGGGCTAAAAGGAAACAAGAAACTGAGATTTGTGTAGGAAATTGCTTTACAACACAGATTTCTTTGAACCTGAGGAGTGGGAACAGTGTCCTTCCCGTCTCCTCTCAGTTTTAATGTGTTGAGTTTCTCCTGAAGTTACTCTGGGTGCTGGTTTGCCCAGGTTACAATCTCTGTCGTGTCAGGAGATCCTTCAGTGCTGTTTCTCTGTGGATTTTGGGTCTGGTCACAGTTTGTGCAGCTCTGGTGGCAGAGCATGCCCCAGGTGCCACCCCTGCAGTGCCAGGGGCCACTTGGCTGCTGGCCCATGTTCTCTTCTGTCTCCCTCTCTCCAGGCAGTTCGAGTTACAAAGCCAAACATCCCCGAAACAATCCGGAGGAATTACGAGCTCATGTAAGTGCCTTTGTGTTCCCAGAAGGATCCAGGAGGGCAGCTTAACTCGGGATCTGGGGATGGCGGTGCCCTCGGCTCCCGGCCCCATGCTGCCCCTCGGGAAGGGGCTGCCGAGGAGCAGCACTGAGCCCTGGCTGGGCTGGCAGGGCCCTCACCTGGAACCCTTGAGCACAGGAATGCTTTGCCCCGGGGCTCCTTCCCCTGGGCACTGGCCCTGTGTTCCAGAGCCCTCCCGGAGCGCTGGGTGAGTGGCAGAGGGATGGATTTCAGCACTAATCCTCTTGTTTGACCGGGATGGAGAAACTGTTGATTCAACAGGCTGAAGACTTGCAAAGCTTTGAAATAACTTTCTTTGGCAGCACTTGACATGCTGATCCCTTTGCAACGCCCTGAGCCAGCTGCCTTCTCCTGCACTTGGTCAGTCAGACACGCCCGTGCTCCCTGAGCACGCTGCCAGCGCTCTGTGCCGGCCAGGATAGGATCCCTGTCATCCATTCTGCTTCCCTGGCATTGCATGTCACCTTTGGGGCTTGTGGTAAATCCTGTGTGGCGTGGCCATGGCAGGGGGTCCCAAATCAGCCTCTGTTCTGTTGCCATAAATACAGCAGGACGTGTTGAGAGAGACTCAGTTCCAGTGTCTCTGGCTGGGAGCAGGAGCAGTTTTTTATTTATGTTCACTCTTTAAAAAGTCATTAATATAAGTAATAAACCGGGAAGATAGAAAAGGCACTAGGGCAGCCTGCAGGGAGTGTGTCACAGGGACTCACTGGAAAATCTTCCTGCTGTGGAGGGGAGGAAAGAATGCTTTGGTTTAGGCAAAAAGCTCTGTGCAGGTACCTGCCCTCGCACTGCTGATCCCACCTACCCTGGACACTGCTGGAAGGAGGGGAGAGACAGCAGCTCGTGCTGGGGATGTGGTGTGAATCCCACACCAGTGAGCTCCTGTTTTCAACTGGTTTCCCTCGTTCCCCAGGGAGAGCGAGAAGACAAAGCTGCTGATTGCGGCACAGAAGCAGAAGGTGGTGGAGAAGGAGGCAGAGACGGAGAGGAAGAAAGCCCTGATCGGTCTGTATGGCTGGGCTGGGAGAGGGAACGGGGGGGACAGGCAGCAGAGAGACCCCAGATCCCAGGGAGGGAGGGAGGGAGGGATGCACTGGTTCACTTTGGGACCTTCTCTGATCTGAAACTCCCAGGGAAACTCAGGATTTTTTCAAGTGGGTTCCAGCTTTGTTTTCTGCAGGCTGGAAATTCTTCCCACTGTTTATTTCCACCTGAAGTAGGTGATGAGTGAGGATTTTCCAGGGTGAGGCTGCTTCTGGCGTTGGGAGGATGTGTGATGACAGTGTGGGTGTGTTCTTGTGTTCATTTCAGAGGCAGAAAAGATTGCACAAGTTGCTGAAATAACTTATGGACAGAAAGTGATGGAAAAGGAAACAGAGAAGCGAATTTCAGAGATTGAAGGTGAGTGGGGGCTGAGGTTTCCAGTAAGTAACTCCTGAAGCAGTTCACCAGGGAGCTCTTGAAGTGTGTGTTGGCTGCATTCTTCAGTCCAGGGGTGAAGTTCCTGACCAGAGGCAGGAACGGGGATTCCTTTGCAGGCTGTGCTTCTTGAAACTCCCTTTCTCAAGGTGATCTTTGTAGGAGTTTGAACTTAAGGAGGTGTTCCCTCACCCATCTGATACAGTGCTTTGCCAAGGAAAGTCCAGGGCGTGGAGGGGGCTCTGCAATTCCAGCTCAGGAGCGGCAAGGCCTTTTTTCCCCCTTACGTTCATTTTAGGCCCTGACAAGCTTTGCAGAAGGCACTGAGGAGCCAATTAAGAGTTTTACAGATCAGCAGCTTCTCATTAAGAAGTTCTTTGCAGAAATACAGTGGGGTTTATTTCCTATAACTGTGTCAGCCCCTCAGTCCAGGTCTGTGCTGGCAGAGGATTCCTGCCTCCCTCTTTTCTCCTGGTGTCTGTGGCTGGGACCAACCTCTCCTTGTAGCCCAAAGAGAGGAGGCTGTGGGCCAGACCATCCAGCTGTTTACATGATCTTTGAATGCAGCAGCTCACAGGACTCCCTGCTAGGGGAAGTAAACAAATGGTTTATGCAGCTATGCAGCTCTCAAACGAAGGCTGCAATCGTGTGGCTCCCTGCCCTGGGAGGAATGTCAGGAGAGGGGCAGGATTACACTCATTGCAGCCTTGGCTTGGTGGCCTGGTACCCGGTGTTACCACTGGGTGGATACAGAGCCAGAGGGGAAAAGGAGTGCAGTACAGAAAGGGGAAGCGTTTCTTTCCTTAAGTGTCTCTGCCAGCAGTCAGGAATTTCAGCATCCACAGAATCAGAGCCTTTGAGCAATTGTTGATAGAGCAGAGGAAAGCTCTCCAGCATCTGTCCAAGGTTAAAATCCCCTGCTCTGCGAGCCAGAACCTTCATCTGCGTATCCCAGACCAAATCCCATCTGGGAATGACATCCACAGGCACAGACCTCATCTGCAGAGAGTCTGCTGGGCTGCTCAGGCTGTTCCTGCAGTCCTGGGCAAAGGCTGTGGGTAAATCCCACGTCTGCAGGAGAGCAGTTGCTGTGTTTCAGCACGAGAGTCAGCCCTGGCTCGAGAAGAAAGGCTGAGCTCGGCCCACGTGATGGGGATAATCAAACCCTGATGTGTGTGAAATTCTTTGAGCTCTGCAGTTGCAGATGCAATTCACTTATTAAAGCTCTCGTCCTGCAGCCATTTAGCTGTAAATTGAGCTCCCATTTCTGGCTTTCCCATTTTGTTCCCTTCCCCTTGTTGTGCCCCGTGTAGTTTAGATGTGGCACTGGCCACTTTCTGAAGAGTTTCCAGCTGCAAACGGTGCTAACGTGGCTGGAAATAAAAATGTGACTCAGAGCGTGTGTTTGCTTCCAGATGCTGCATTTCTTGCACGAGAGAAGGCGAGAGCTGATGCTGAGTGTTACACTGCTATGAAGGTGGCCGAGGCCAACAAGGTACTGTGCTTTCCTTTGTGGTGCCTCAGAGCAGGGCCCCTGGCATCAGGCTGTAGGGAAACACTCAGCACAAGAGCAGGCAGTGATCATTGTTTAAGTCAAAAAGCACAACAAGGGCATCTCCTCTCAGCAAAGCTTTCATCTGACTGAAACAATTAGATCCTTATTTGCAAGTTCATTTTGTTCTCTGGGCAGATCAGTGTCAGGGTATGTGAAATCTCTGCTCTGCCAGGTGCTCACGGGGCCGTGGCTCTCCGTAGATGGAATATCAGTTTCAGTGTTGCCCGTGCACGCTGTTGTAATGAGAAATGTGGTTCCATTCCAGTCTCAAGTTGGCAGGCAGTCGGAGCAGGGAGATCTCCGGGGTGACAGGCAGGGGTAGAATAAACCACAGTGCAGGGAAAAAACAAATGGAGCTGATCTCAGACACCCTGGAAGAGCCTCAGTACTGCAAAAGTAACAGCAACAAAAAATCAACCTGGAAACAGAAAAATGACATGGATAGAATTGGCAGGTGTGCTCCTGCCTACAGCAAGTTCCCAGGACACTGCAGCAGGAAGAGTTTCAGTTCTGTGCTGGTCGGTGAGGAGGGGCAGAGGGCTGGGCTGTTGGTGCACAGGTTTTGTGCCGGTTGTTCTGTCCTCTCTGTGACAATGTCATTGTCCTGAACGAATGAGCTCCTCTCACCCAGACACGCTCGTGGATCTGCTCCCTGGAAAACAGCCAGGGACATTTCCCGCCTCAGTAGCTCTCGTTGCAAGGGCTGCAGTGAGTGATGTGCTCTTGAGCATCTCCATCACGTTTGGATTGAGCGTTTCCCCAGCTGCTCCCGTCACTTTTCCTTTTGCCATTTAGTCACTGGGATTTAGAGCTGCACTCAGCCCTGCTGAAGGAGAGCCTGGCTCTGGGCACTCCCATGTTTTCCCTGTGGAGGGCTGGCCATGCCTGCTGTGCTTGTGGAAAGTATGTGCCTTGTGTGCTCGTGGCAGGAATTTCCTTTTTCCTGAATCCGAGCTGTTGTGACCCCTTTTCTCTCCGTGCAGCTCAAGTTAACTCCCGAGTACTTGCAGCTGATGAAGTACAAGGCAATCGCAGCCAACAGCAAGATCTACTTTGGCAAAGATATTCCCAACATGTTCATGGACTCTGCAGGGAGCCAGAGCAAATCTGCAGAGGGACTGGCAGAAGGAATCCAAGACGAGGACGGGGCAGGAGCCAGCGAGGACACAAAACTACTTCACAACATCAACTGAAAAGAAAGATTTCTATTCGTTTTATATCAAAACATCATGAACTGGGAAATTCCTTTTTGTTTTCCCCCTTTCCTGTGCTGAAAGAGATGAATCAGATTTAATCCTTTCAATCTTTTGTATGACAATTAGACACGAGGACTTTGGTATTTATGGGGTGGGTTTTCTGGTAATTTCTAAGCTCCAGGTATGTTTTGTAGCTGCGCCTCCCCAGCTCTTGGTCACACAGACCGAGGACTTGGGAGAGGCTGTCAGGGCTATCAGCTGGATGGGAACCTAATTTGGGATTGAGGTGGTTCATAGCTGTTGCAGGTAAAGAAGCGTTGAGGGTTTGGAGGGAGGGGAATTGCTGCTACAACTTGTTTTGGGTTTTTTTCTTACTGAAAATTCCAAGTACTTTATTTCAGTCCCCTTTGAAAATAAGGTGCTAGATTTTGTACACTACAAGTGGCTGCTCGAGGCTGGGGCCAGTGGCAGGTGGCTGCTGAGCCCACGTGAGGTGACCCTGTGAGGGACAGAGGCTCAGCTGGAATCCTGCAGGTTCCCACTCACCAGGGGGATCGAAGCCTTAGACCACAAGTCACGCAGGGAGTGACCCAAACTCTTCATTTTCTATGTGCTAACACAGCTTTGTTTTCCGTTTGTCATGTTTTTGTGGGGCACAGCAGAGTTTTCCCAGCAGTTCAGCTGCTGGGGGAGGGCGTGGGCAGCGTCCTGGAGTGCAGAGCTGGGTGGGATTTTCAGTGAAACGAGGTCGCAGGTGTGGAAACTGTCACAGTCATGGAAAACCAGGGAGGAAAGAATTTTTAGTCTCAGGGACCCTGATTTTACAAAAGGCCTTGCTGAGGAGGAGCTGCTGGAGTGACCAGACGGTTTTTCAGCTCATTATCTGCTCTGCAGGAGCAACTGGATCTCAGTGTTTACAGTGTCTGACTAGAAAAAGGACTTTGAGGTGAGCTGAAACGAGCAGAACTGAGCTCTTTGGGATTGGGTCTGAATGGACCTTGTGAAGGAAGATTTAGTACTGGCCAAGGACAAACCGTGATCCTGAAAGGTCACGGGGCAGAGAAAAGCAGCTCTTCCTGAACTACCCAAAGATGGATTCCCCTTTTTCTCTCAGAACAATGTACCAGAATGTACCTTCCCCTCCAGAGAGCTGATCAGTTCCTCATGTCCCAGATGCAAGGAGGAAACGGGGTTTTGTTTTCCACACATGCAAAATTTGAAGATAAAAGTTCATGCCTAGAGAGAACTTTTTTTTTTTCCTACCTAATCCATTTGCATTTGGCAGCTGGTGATTAATTGCTGATATAATTTGAGGCCAATATCCTCATCTGAGGTGATGCCAGTGCTTGTTGTCAGAGACCAGCCTGGTGCATTTACAGGGTTGTGCCCCGAATTCTTGCTCCCCCCTACCCTGGTCTCGCTCTTCAGTGTTTAAACCTTCATCAGTCTGTGTTACACTAAGAGAGCTCGGATGAATCTCAGCTGCTGGCTCCAGGGTCTTTAGAGCAGTTTTCTCTTCCCTGTTGATGGTTGAAAATGCAAAATAGAAATGAAGCATCGGTTTCTGCTGGAGAAAAGTCCCCTCCTCTTTGTATTTCTTGGAAAATAGGAGCTAAGGGAAGTCCCATCTCCAGACCTCCATCAGACCCACAGTAGTCAGCAACGACATCCCCGGGGAGGCTGTGATACTCCTGCCTCATGGATAGGTCTGTGCAGGGAGATGGTAACAGGGAATAGCAGAAGTTCAGCAACGAGGATGAGCTCATTTGAGATTGTTCTACGTTTGAGGTTTCCATCAGCAACTAACACCTCCCTTTACACAAGTATTTTTCACTAATGAGAGGACGCAACTAAGCCAAAGTGGTATTATAAAGGCATTTTTTTATGTGTGATTTCACAGCAAGACAATAGCTTGGGATAAAGAGCTCTTAATGATTTTCTTTTTTTAATTAAAACCCTGACTGCTAAAGTATTAGTGTAATTTAGTTAAACTGTACTAAGAATGCAAAAGCAAAAGCAGAGTTGAGAGTGTATCAGTCTTCACAAGCCAAAATCTGTTGTGTCTTCATTCAGGTTTCTTCACTCTGTAATATGTCCTGAATTTTCCAGAGTGCATCCGTCTCTCCATATAAACCTGTATTCCCTCTGTCTCTTTAACAGGCAAGTTGTCCTGTTTCTCTAATCTTGAGATGAAGATCTGAACTTTAAACCCACTCTACAGCAAAGGGAACAGAGGTTTGTGGCACTGCTGATACCTGGGAATGGCTGTGGGGAGCATGGAATTGCTCTGCCAGTGCAGTCTTTGATCTCACGTACTGAATTCAGAGCCTTTTTATTTTGGTATTTGCTATGACAATAAAATGGCCTTCAATTTTAGAATCTTCCAATTTTAATACCAGGGTTTGTGGATGAACTTTAATATCACATGTAGATGTATTTGCAAGGGGGATTTTCCGAGAGGGAACACGGAGGCTGCCGGTGGGAGTGGGGAGCTGTGTGGGGCTGCACGGGCTGGTTCTCCCTTTCCAGTGAGGAGGAGGAGGAGGAAAGTGGAAGAAGAAAGGTCAGAGGTGTCCGTGTCCAAGGAATCCCGCGTCTGGCAGCCCCTGCTTTGCTATGGAATGAGTGAAAAACACCGGAACGAGACTGGAGCAGCAAACACCTCGGATTTGGTAAAGTTTGCAGAAAATCCTTGTCGTGTTTTACCAGACAAAGGACAGGAACCTTCTGGGTGTTTTTACCCAGCTGTGTAAACACTGAATCTGCAGAGGGACAGCGAAGTTCTGCACATTAAGACAAATATTTGAGGTAATGGGTTCCAGCTGGCAGTTTCCCGTTCTTCCCCTCCGAGTGGCCGCGATAAAGCCGGGCATTGTCCCGGCCCCTCCAGCTGCTCTCGGGCTCTGTGGCCGCGCTCCAAGCGCTCCCCAGCACTCCCCACCCCTCAGACTGGGCCTGCAGGACCAGCACTGTTCCCTGCCTTGTTTTTATAACGCTTTTTTCGCCCCGAACTAATTGAAATTCACACCCTTGGGAGGCTGCTCCTCATGCAGGGGTAAGAGCCTAATTTTTGGGGGTGGGCGCGGAGGGTGGTCGGGACTGGAACAGTCGGGCGGGCTGGGTGGCAGCGCTCGCACCCGTTACTCAGGACATGATTTGGGTTTGTCACCAAAACCGGGAGAACGGGGGAAGCCCCGGCCGGGCCCCGCTGTGCCCCCGGGGCCGCCATGGCGCCCGCGACCTTCCCAACATGGCGCCNGCCACGGGGGGCGAGGGGCAGCCCAGTGGGACCCACGGGCCGCGGTCGCTGCCATGGCGATGGGGCCTCCGTCACCGTAGGGACGGGCCCGCGCCGTGGGGACAGGTCACCGGTGACCGTGGGGACAGACCCGCGGTGCGGCCGGGACAGGTCCCACCGTGGGAGCAGACCCTCAGTACCCCAGGGACGAGCGCGCCACGGATCTGGGTGTCTGAAACCCCCAGCAAAGGAGCCAGGACCCCACTATCGCGACAGGCCTCCCTTGTGCTCGTCCCGGCGCTCCCCCAATAGGGCCGGGCCCCCTTCGTCCCCCCCACAGCGGCCCCGGCCGGGGGTGCCCGGAGCTGGGCCTGGGCAGTCCCCGTGCTCACCCCGCGCTGCTCCCGCAGGGGCTCCCGGCCGTGCAGCCGCGGCTCGTGGCCGTCAGCAAGACCAAGCCGGCGGAGATGGTGATGGAGGCCTACAGCCACGGGCAGCGCAGCTTCGGGGAGAACTACGTGAGTCGGGGGGCCTGAGGGGCTGCGAGAGGGTCAGCAGGGCTGGGAAAGGGACCCCTGTTGAGGGCATGGAATCCCAGAATCATTCCAGTTGGAAAAACCCTCCAAGGTCACCGAGTCCAAGCTGTGCCCGATCCTCACGTTGTCACCCAGCCCAGAGCACTGACTGCCACATCCAGTCTTCCCTTGACACCTCCAGCACCTCCCTGGGCAGCTCCTTCCAATGTTTAGCGACCCTTTCTGCGAAGAAATTCCTCCTGGTGTCCCGGGGCGGGCTCGGGGCAGCCCAGTTTGGGTGGCTCTGTGGGTGACAGCATCATTCCCTGGCCTCGTGTTTTTGAGGCTCTGGTTGGCCCCAGGAACACACATCCCAAGGACACCAATCCTGTGCCTGCTGTGGTTTTAATGGAATTCTCCTTCATTCTCCCAGGTCCAGGAGCTGCTGGAAAAGGCATCAGACTCCAGAGTAAGCACACAAGTTCCCTTTGTGTTTTCTTTCCACGTGTAGCTGTGTCCTAGGAGCTGTTCAGTCAAAGTCCTGGGGTTTGTTAGGGATTTGGTTGGATCCTTATCTTTGCAGATAAATGGTGGGTTATTCTTGGCTCGCTGCCTCTGCCCCATTCCCCCTCCTGCCTTGCTGGCTCCAGAGGAGGCAGGGAATACATGAGCCTTAGTCATGGTTTGTCTACACAGTGCTTTGCCTTTTGTGCTCTCTTTAGGAGAGGCACAGTCCTTGTTGAAAAAAACACTCATTTTGGGGAAAATATCGTTTAATGACTGTTGCAAAAGAGCTTTGCCTTCGCCGTTCCCATGGACAGCATTCCCTGCAGCCACAGCCCCATCCCTCTTCAGGCTGTGCAGCAACCTCAGCACAACCACAAGCTGAGTCTTTCAGCGTCAACAAACAAAGAAATTGGGTGTCTGGTATTTGGTTGTGGGCAAGCTAAGACTGACGTGTTGCGTGGGGGAAGAGGGAATTGCTGTTCCAACCTGAGCGTTCTCTCTGCTTTCAGATTCTGTCGTCTTGTCCAGACATCAAGTGGCATTTTATCGGCCACCTGCAGAAGAACAATGTCAACAAGCTGATTGGTAAATCCTGGTTGATTTTATGTGGGCAGTGGTCTTCCAGTGTTCAGATGTGTCAGGGGAGGGTCAGGTTGGATATCAGGGAAAGGTTCTTCCCCCAGAGGGTGCTCCCCAGGGAATGGGCACGGCCCCAAGGCTGCCAGAGCTCCAGGAGCATTTGGACAGCGCTGCCAGGGATGCCCAGGGTGTGGTTGTTGGGGGGTCTGGGCAGGGCCAGGGGTTGGACTCAATCATCCCTGGGGGTCCCTTCCAGCTCAGGACATTCTCTGAAACAATAACCATGAACTCACAAATGCCTGCTGTAGGTACAAACAATCCCGTGCCAGCAGAATTCCCTCAGCCTGTGTTTTCTCCCCAGCTGTCCCAAACCTGTTCATGTTGGAAACGGTGGATTCTGTGAAACTGGCAGACAGAGTCAACAGCTCGTGGCAGAAAAAAGGGTCATCCCAGAAGCTGAAGGTCATGGTGCAAGTTAACACCAGTGGGGAGGACAGTAAGTGGCTCTTTGTGACGTGTGCATGTTTGTCCCGCTGGCTTGACAGGGAACTTGAATGGGGTGGGCTGAAAGCATTTCTCTGGCAGAGCTGGGCACAGATCTCCCTGTTTTTTTCCAGGCAAGCATGGCCTTCCCCCTGGAGACACCACGGCTGCCGTGGAGCACGTCATCAACAAGTGCCCCAGCCTGGAATTTGTGGGGCTGATGACCATTGGCAGCATCGGGCATGACCTCAGTAAGGGGCCAAATCCTGACTTCCAGGTAAGATTTTCTCGGAGAAAATGTCGCTGTGGGCTGGTTTCCTGTTAGAGTTTGTCTGCCCCAGTCAAACCAGTCCGAGTCAGGCTGTAGGGATGGAGGAGCACCCTGTGCAGGGTAGTGCAGAGCCCTCAGTACCAGTGCCAGTGCAGGTGTGAGGCTTCTTTCTGCAGGGTATTTCTCCCATCTCTCCTCTGAAGCTGCAGCCAGGATTTTGGCAGGGCTACCTGTGCTCCTGTCCTGGAGCCCCTGGTCCAGGTGAGGGTTCAGCCTCCTCTGTGTTGTCAGGAAATCTGGGAGATCTCCAGACGCTGTTCTGGTGCTTCTGTGGGAAGCGTGGGAATTGCACGTCCTGTGTGAAGGACACTTCAGGGACAGGCAGGAATCGGGATCGCCCTGGAAGGGAGCTGGTGTGGCTGTCCAGGGGTGTGACCCTGTCCTGTCCCCTCGTGCGCTGCAGGTGCTGCTGTCCCTGCGGCAGGAGGTGTGTGAGAAGCTCAGTCTGCCCGTGGAGAAGGTGGAGCTGAGCATGGGCATGTCCACGGACTTCCAGCACGCAGTAAGTGCCTTCCTGCCCCTTCCCTCGGGGAGCAAACATGCCTGCACCCCCAATTCCAGCCCAGGTGCCACCCAAACAGGCCTCTAAGGCTTCCCCTTGCATGGAGATCCCAGTGCAGCTCTCCTGGTCCTGGGGGAGATTCCTGGGATCAAACCAACCCCTGGGTGTAGCTGTGGGCGATGAGTCCGTGGGGAACCGTCCTGTGGTGTGGTGAGAGTCCAGGCTGGGCCATGGGGTGGTGGCAGCCCTGCCCTGACCTCCTCCTCTCTGTCTCTTCCAGATAGAGGTTGGATCTACGAACGTCAGGATTGGGAGCACTATTTTTGGAGAGCGGGATTATTCCAACAAAGCCATCGGGGGCAAGGCCTCTGCTGGAAGCAAAGGCCAGGCAGAGGCTGTGACAGTGCAGGGGCACTAAAGGGAAAACAAGTGGCCTCACCAGAGGAGAGACCTCGCTGTGGGAGACCTCACTATGCATTTTACCTCCCTCCGTGTCGGCACCCGATCCTGATGGTGAGAGGGAATTCCTCGGAACAGAGGCCAGAAATGGCTCAAATCATTGTGATTGTAGAGTACCCCTAGAAACTGGAAATCTTTATAACCAACAAATGACAAGGAAGTTGAGGGTTGGAAGTGGCTGTGGTGTCTTGGTTCCTCAGGGTCATCAAGGACAGAGACTTTGGGGTAACTGAGTTGGACAAACAAGTGTTTGTCAGGCTGGAGCTGCTGCTGAGCAAGGTGGGTGTCACTGCAGCAGTGCTGGTGGCTGTTTTCACTAAGGACTAAATCATTCAACACGTTATGATCTTGCCAGAAACCTGTAAATGTTTCCCCAACCACAAGTTTTGCACGTGGGATGGTTTCATAGGAGCTGAGGTAGGGCCGTGCTGTGCTGTGACACGGGAGAGGCCGTGGCCGTGGCAGAGGGGTGACTGACAGGCACAGGGGACTGTGAGGAGCTCAGCTGCCACTGTGGGTCTGTGGTGGGATGTTTTGGCTGCACATCACCAGTGTGGGAGTGTCTTTTCAGCTCAGTTTTGTCCTTTTCAGGCTGACACTAACTTTTCCCATGGCTATGTGGCTGCCCAGACCTAGGATGCTTTCCCCCTTCCCTTCCTTTCCCCTCCTCTGTTGCTGGGAATTATTTTCATCCTGCCTAGTAGTTTTGATGCTGCTTTTTGGTCAGAATGGGGGTTTCCTGCCAGGCCTCTGCTCTGCCACCAGCTTGCTGCTGCTTTCCAAGGTGAGTCCCTTTTGTTTTGGTGCCTGTGCCATCCCCTCTACACCTGTGTGAGGATAACAATGCTTGGCTCAGGGCAGCAGGGAGCTTTCCTTGGGAAAACACTTCAGAAAAGGAAGTATTATTGTCCCACTGCATTCTGGGTTCCTGAAAAAAACCCGTTTGGCCACTGAGAAAGCTTCTAGGCTGTGTCCTAACATCCTTTCCTGCTCTTGGGAGAGGGAAGTGGGACTGTCACTGCAGTAACTTTCCTTCGGGTGTGAGCAGAAGCTCCTGCGTTGTCCTGTGTTGTTTGGCCAGTCTCACAACCTGTGGTACAGCTGATTTTTGGGCTTTTGTGTCTGCTAAGAGGAGGAGAGCTCGGCTGCCAGCAGGAACATCCTCTCCAGGCTTTGCTCTGTGTGCGTGTGGTTAAATCTCGCTGTTGGTTTCACTCTATAAAAGCTGAATGTAAACGAAAAGAGTCAACTCCAACACCAACCTGTCGTAGCTCCGTGGTTTAGAAGCGACGTGGGGTCGGAGCCGCCCTCCTCACGCTGCGCCGTGTGTGGTTCCATAGTCTAGTAATAAACAGTGGTGAGTTTTAATGCCATCTGTGCCAACTCTAAAGCTATTAAAGATGTTATTTTTATGTTCCAGCGTGGTGAATAAATGCCCCGAGCTGCCCTTGGAGCTGTTTCCCCAACCTGGAGCCGCTGGGGCGGAGGGAGGAGGGTGGTTGAAAGGCAGCTGAGACGGAGCTGGCCAAGAAAGTGCAGCGGGTTTCGATCAGGAAGGTCAGAAAGTCGCTGCCGCGCTGGGCGCGATGTCGCGTGTCGCGAGCTGTCCCCGGAGGAGCCTCTGGGTGGCGCTGCCGGGCCGGTCACGGGTCCCAAAATCGCCTGGTGCCCACCTGGCTCAGGTGCACGGCGCCTGCTGGAACCTGCAGGGCTCCCGCGGCTCCGGGGGCCTCCCTGCGCGGGGCTGTGGCTGAGCAGGCGTCTCGGTGGCCCTGGGGATGCGCTTTGCCACAGGACACCTCTCTCCTCCTGCCGGGCTGCTCCAGGTGGCCATCGAGGTGCCGTGCTGGGACAGCCCGAGCTGGGCTGTGACTCTGGAGAGGAGGGGGGATCTGCGAGAGCTTCTGCTCCGTCCTCTGCAGCTGCTTCTCCCACCCATGGAGCTTCCAACTGACTTTCCTCGTCGTGTCCAGAAGGTTTGCCAGGCTTCCCACGTGTCCGAGCCTCCGCGAGGCCGGAGCAGAGGGCTCTGCCCGCGGGCACCTCCCGAGGCACCCACCCGGAGCCCGAGGCGGGGGGTGCGGGAATGCGGCGTCGGTGACACCGGACACCTGCCCGGGGGCGTGGGGCGCAGCCCACCCCCGCTCCCTCGGCAGAGGTCACCCGGCAGATGGGAACTGCTGGTCACTGGAGTGGAGCCAACGGGCCGGAGATTAAAGACTCCCCGGCCTCTTAATGAACCGCGCGGAGCCTCGGCCCCCCGCGCCCCCGGCTTGGTTCACATCCATCAAAGCCCTGGGCTGGGAGCAGCAGCGCTCGGGCTCCCCCGCCCGCCACTGTCACTGTCAATATTTGCCTTGGAGGAAGGCGTCCGGCAGACACGGGGACTCCTCTGGCCTCGTGATGTCCAGCGGCCGATGGCGCGGGCGTCGTCCCCTCTGGAGCGTGGCCCCAGGACTCCCAGCGGTCCCCTGAGGTCACCCTTGTTTCCACAAGCCCTTGGATGTGGGCTGACCAGGATGAGCCCCCAGAGCCTCGGGACTTCACATGCGCTGTGGTGAAAAACTTCCTGGGGGCTTGGAGCACATCCATGTGCAGACTTGGCTGCCTCTAAGAGGAATAAACCCGTTGATGGTGCTGGACAGGGTGATCTGCTGCTGCTCCTTCTTCTTTGGTACCTGGGAAATGGGTCATCCTCATCCTCGGGGAAGCACCAGTGCCAAAACAGCAAAGATCAGGAGCCATGGGTCAGCTCCCGGGTGCTGCGGGCAGGTGGGAGCCCGGGACACCCAGAGCAGCTCAGCCCAGGCAGATCCTGCTGCAGCCCTTCAAAGTGGAAAGTGTGTTTATTTCTGGGATATCGGCTTTCTGGCAGGAAGGACGGCCACTGCCAAGGTTTTTATTGGATCCCAGTGAAAGGAATTGAGAGAGTCTCGTGCTTGTTGTCTTTCCCTGCGCCTGCAGTAGTTAAGGAGGTTTTTTACCTTCGAGTGGGAGGGAGGGACACAGGGGTTTGGCATCCAGCACTGTGGTGATGGAGTTTCAAACGGGTTGCCTTGTCTCCTGGGCCAGAGGCATCAGGAGGGGTCGGGGCTGGAAAAGCATGGAGAGGGGCTTGGAAGCAGTTGAAAGAACCTGAACTCCGTCGGGCTCAAAGCATGTGGAAAGTGTTGCTTGAGCTCCTCTCCTCCAAGCGGGGCTGGGGCAGGGTATTCCACACGTCCTGATTTGGACAAGGTTCTCACTGTTCTTGGAGGGAATTTAGAGACTGAAATTCTGAAGGGCAGGCACAGTGGTTTGATTGCTTCAGTGTGCCATGGATGCAGCTCCAGTGCTGGTACTGGAGCTCCTGGAGAGGAGGATTTCTTAATTTAGGGTTCATCCAGTGAAAGGAGGTGGCTGAGCCCTGTACCCTGAGGTGTTTTGGGGTGTCCCTGTGCAGTGCTGTTGTGAGTGCCTGAGACAAGGAGTCTCCTCTCCCTTGTGGGAATGCCCAGGGAGAGCAGCAGGCTCCAGCTGGAGGCTCCAGAGGGAGGGAAGCCACTCTTGCTCTGCGGTGCTGGAAGCGGGAGGCCCCGCTCGCCATGCAGGGGTTTGGGAGGGTTCCATGCTGTGCTGATGCTCACAGGATCTCAGAGCGGATACTGGACACAAGCAGTTTCCTGTTGCTCTTCCAGCTTCAGCTGCAGGATCTGGGACCAGCAGAGAACCTGAGAATATTTTGAGTTGGAAGGGACCCACGAGGATCATCACTCTCGGCCCTGCACAGGACAGCCCCAGGACAATGGGACCCCTGTCCCTGAGACCCTTCTGCAGAGGCTCCTTGAGCCGGGGGTGTCCTGTGCTGGGACTCGCTCCTGGGGCACAGGGTGGGGGGACGGGGGAGGCCCCACAAGCGACGGGACCGGCGGGTACAGACTCGGAAAGGGAAAATTCTGCTCAGTGGAAAAAGAGGGGGGGAGGAAAAAAGACAGAAATATGTGGGGCACCTCGTTGTCTCTTACTAGCAGGATGATGCCGGTCTCCAGGGCTCTGGGGTCCCGCAGCTGACCCCCGGTGCCAAGGTGGGAGGTCTGTGGGGGTGTGACTGGCCATGGAAGAGCCCTTGGGGACACAGTCCTTGTCGCTGCCTGGGTGGAGGCAGCGGGTGCCCAGGCTGGGAGCTCTGCGGACACCGGGCTCTTGTGCTCCCAACCAAGGGCACGCGTGGGAGCAGCCTGGAGTGCGAGCTGAGCGGCATCTCCGCTCCCCGGCGCCCACTGCCACGGCGAGTTGCATTTATTTGGAGAGAGGAGTAAATATCTTTTCCCCTCCAGGAACTGTTGGTCCTGGAGAGAAACCACATTCCCAGCGTGGTCTTGTCGTCCTTCCATGACCCTTTTCCTCCGCTCCTTGGCACGAGGTCCCACAGACTTCATTGCCGGCTTTTGATCCCTTTTGATTTGACGCTGCAGCGAGCCGTGGCCTCGGAGAAGCCGAGCCCCAGGCGGACGAGAGGGCTGGAGTCAGGCGAGAGACAGCCGGGATGTGGGAGGGGGGACCGGGAAGAAAAATATTGAACTAAGTGTGAAAAGAAGTGAAGCAAACAGGGAAGCCAAGGGGGACGAGTGTTCACTGCAGAGCGGGGGCTGGGAGGGGACGGAGCAGCGTGACCACGGAGTGAACTGTGTGAGTTTGTGCAGGGAGCTCCTCCGCGGCGCGGGGTCCCGGGGGAGCAGCGGGAGACCACAGAACTCCGGTATGCAGAGGATCTGCTGGGCCCGCGTGTGTGTCCCCACTCCGGACACGGCACCCTGTGCCTGTCACAGCCGGGATGTCTCAGCGAGGCACCGCAGCGTGTCCCTGTGGACCGCGCGGGCTCTGACCCCCGCAGGGCTCCCGCTCGGCCCCGGGGTGGGGAGCAGCCGGAGCCCTCCTGGGGGAGCGCAGAGCCCCAGCTCTGGTCCCTGGGGAACCCACGGGGCTCCGGCTCCTGGCCGCGGCAGTCCCGCTCCGCTCCGTGCGGATCTCCCCCGCTCCTCCACGCCGGTGCCGTCGGGGGGGCCGANCGCTGTGAGTACCGCGACCGGCACCGTCCCGGGCATCGCAGCCGGCCCCGGGCATCCCCCAGGCATCTCCCTCCGGCCCGGCGTTGCCCCGCGCCGCCCCGGGGCCCCCTGAGCGGGACGAGAACCACGCGTGGGTCGCGCTGAGCCCGCTCCGTGCTGGAGCTGCGCGGCGGGGGACCCCCGGGTGGCCCCGTGGCGGGCAGGTGCTGGCGGGGACAGGGGAACCGGGGACACGGGGACCGGGGGTGAAGCCCCGTGTGGTCGGGAGCGCAACGAAGTCACTTTTTTCCCCTCAGTAAGCGACCCTGCCCCAGCGAAAGCGTCGCTCGGTGCTGCGTAACGCGGTTCAAATCGCGTTAAAGGGGTGTCGTGGCTCTGGACTGCCCAGGGGACCCCGCCGTCCCCACGGCGCGGCGGCGGCGCGGGGCTGGTGTGGACGTGAGCTGGAAATCCAGGAAACGGGCTCTTTCTCCTGCTTCCCTCCGCAGCGTTTCTGAGTGCTGGGGAGCATGTTTTTGTTTGAAAGTGACTGTTGTCCCTGGAAATATTTACTGAGCAGCGATCAGGAGCGGTTAATGGGTTTGGGGGTTGTGCAAAGGGTCTAAAGCTGCTGCTTGATCCGTGAAGGCTCCTCTTCGTCGCGGCCCCCGTGCCGGGGGTTGGGGTTCGGCTGGAGCTGGCAGCCGCGCGCTGCTCGCTGCAGGGTTTATTTATAACTCCAGAGGAGATGTTTGAATTAAAATCTGGATTGGAGGCTGGGCTGGCAGCGCTGCAGCCGGGGGGAACGCCGCTTTCACCCGGAGTGTTTTCCCGTCGGGGTGGCTGTGCTGCCTGCCCATGCCAGCCTGCCCGTGGTCGTGGCTCCCACCTTCCCCTCCTCGGGTGGGTTTGGTTGGACGCTGCAGAGGATTGGGGTTGGGGGCTGCCTCGTCCTGTCTGCTCTCACATCCTCGAACCCTCTGGGGCGTGTTGCCCCTGCTCTGGTGTGGGGTGATGGTGGCAGCAAAGGTGACCCCGCGGAGTGCAGGCATGGAACACGTCAGGGCTGCAGGATGGTGCCATGAGCAGGGTCTGAGGGCAACGGTCACATTAAAGCATAAATTGTCCCAGAACAGCAGCACTGAGGGGTGTCCTGGGCTTCCCTCGGCAGGGGACACTGGGGGGCCTCAGGCAGGTGACAGCTGGGCTCTCCACCACACTCGTGAGCTTTGCTCTCCATGTCTTTCCTCGTATGGCCCTTCCTCGTGTGTCAGCCGCTCGTGAACTCTTGCAGGGATGTTTAGTCCTTTGTCAGTTTGTATTTGGGAAAAGCATCCCATCCCATGCCTGCTCCGGTGCCCTCCCCAGCTGTTCCCGGTGGGGGCTGTGCCGAGGGCCCCCTCGGAGGGGCCGGGATGACCGTGCAGAAGCATTAGGGCATTACACGATCCCACTAAAACGTGACATGAAACCTACAGGCGTAGGCAGAAACCTACAAATATGCGGTGACCCTGGCTCTGCTCTCGTGCAGTAAACATGATTTATTCCAAACCCTTTCCAGATGGAACAATCAAAACCAGAGGCTCCGACTTTGGGAGCGTCTCCTGGAGCCACTGGGGTGCGGGCAGGGAGTGGAGGGGCCCGGGAATGCGGCAAGGGCTGCACGTGCCTTGGGGACGTCCTGCTGGGGACAGCCGAATCTTGAATTCTGCGGGTGAGCTGGGTCTGAGCAGGGCTCCTACACGCGCCCCGGGGTGCCAGGTCCTGTCTGTGCCCCGGGGTGCTCAGGTTCCCTCTGTCCCCCAGGGTGCTCGGCACTGCCGTTGCCCCTGCTGCAGGAAATGTGTTTGGGGCAGGAACGCTTCAAAGCAGAGCCGTGTTCCAGCGCTCATCCGGTCCAGCCTGGAATCGGGAGTGCCTGAGTGCTGTGCACGGGGGAGGCTCTTCCCAGCAGCCGCCAGCGCGGGAGGGACCCTGGCCCGGCCGCAGGTCCAGCTGTCCAGGCAGCGGCTGGGGACAGGCAGGCGGCCAGAGAGGCTTCAGTGGCTGGAGCTCTGTCACCCTGTGGGTCCCGCATCCCGCCTCTCGTTTGGCTTTTTCCCACACTCTCGCTGTATTTATCTTTAATTATTAGGCCTGTGCTGAGGAATCCTGCGCTGCCTCCGCGGCAGCTGCTGCACATTTACCCCCCGCGCCTGAGAAATGCGCGCTGGCACCGCAGCCCAGGGACAGACGGGCAGAGCAGGGATGACGGGCAAAGGACAAGGGATGAGGGCTGCCTGTGGCCCCAGGAACCTGCCCTGCAGCCACTGCTGGGCTCGGCCATGGTCCCAGAGTCCCAGGGGACACGTTGGTGTCTGCTGGGGAGTGTCTGCTGAGCGGAGCTGTGTCTCCTTCCTCTTCCCTCGGCGCCTCGCAGGGATCTCCAGGGATGGCTGCGGTGTGGGGAGGGGGTGATGCTCACACCCCCCTGCAGCCCCAGCAGACGGTGTGTGCTCTCCAACACCCACCCCAGTTCACACCCAGGTTAATTCCTGTGCCCAGCTCCCTGCAGGGAGGAAGGAGGGGTGCCAGCCTTGGCGCACTGGGTTACCACCCCGCTCTGACTCGTGGCCGTGGAGAGGTGGCCTGGCTGTTTTGGCAGGACTGGCACCAGTGCAGCCTGGGGCACAGTGTGGCCCCCAGCCCCACATCCTGCTCCAGTGAGGACCAGGGGATTTGGCACCTCTCGGGGCCGTCCCTCCAGCGTGGCTGTGAGGTGCCGGGGTGCTGCAGACAGGGATTAACAAGGCTTTAATCCCCCCCAGCTGACCCCTGTGCTAATCGCCCGATGGAAAAAGCGCCATATCTCTAACGAGAGCTGGAGAGCCTCGGCCAGCCCCGCTGTCACACGGGCGGGAGCCCAAACCTCTTCCAGATGTGGAATCCCAGCACAGGCCTCATTTATGTGCACAGCTTGATTGCACTGAAATTACAGATTGTCTGCAGGGAATAGAGGGCTTTGACTTATGACCAATTTCCAGTTCTACTTGAACTCCCCGCTCCAAGGCCACTCTATCCTGGGCCCTGCAGATGGTTTCTTTCTCAAGCCTTCTTCAGCTTTTTATTTGTTGTTTATTGGGCTGCAGCTCCAACAGGTTTGGGTTTTCCAGGGCCTGCAGGTCATGGTGCTGCCTGGTGAGTCGGAGCATCCCGGCCCAGGCCAGCTCTGGAGGCTTCGCCCTCTCTCCGGGGCTTATTTTTCCTGTGCTAACAAAAGCCGAGGGTTGGAACAATAATTTTCACCATCCGAAATAGCCCGGCGTGACGTGAGGCTGGAGGAAACGCCCGGGCATGGCACAGAGCCCCCGAGCACCCAAACAAAGCAGGGAGGGGGAGATCCCCGCCAGATCTTCGGTTCTCCAGCCCCTTTGGGTTGGAAGATGTTGTGGGCTCCCCTCTGGGACGCTGTAGGGTTCCCCCTGGAATGCAAGGATCTTTCTGGGAACTGTGGGGTCCTTTTTGGAATGTGGGTTCCCCGCTGAGATGTTGTGGGTCCCTCTGGGATGCTGCAGAGCCCCACTGAGGTTCTGTGGGGTCCCTCTGGGTTGCTGCGTGCCCCCCCTGCGATGCTGCCGCCCCCAGAGCATTTCTCGTTGCCAGAGCCTTCAGCACCTCTCACCAGCCCCGGGGCCCCTCTTTTCTCTTCCCGAAATCCCTGCGCAGAGCAGCGAGCCGTGCTCGGGGCGCAGCCTGCGCCGTATCTGCTCCGGGCATATGCTTTGAATTAATGCACTTGGAGAGCAGAGCCGGGCCGGGCCCCCGCCCCCACGGCGGCCCCCCCAGGAGCCCCCGCGCCACTGCCTGCCCTGCCCGGGCTGGGGAGCCACCGTTTCCCCGCGTCCTTTTTTGGTTGGGTCCAGAGGAAGTTTATTGTTTCAGCAGCCCAGTTTCTGGAGCTGTTATTTATCCAAGTAGATTCCAGCACGCTTGAAAAAACAATCATGTTTTTTTCACTTTTGGCTCCTCTTTTTGAGATGAAAAAAGAGGAGAAGAAGAAGAAGAAGGGATCTGTATCTCCCTGCCGGCAGCCTCGCGGGCTCCAAGCCCCCACAGCCCTGGAGCGGGGGGGTTGGAGCGTGGATGCTGCACCCCTTCCAGGCCTGGATCCCTGGGATGGGAGGATGCTCCCGGGGGCTCCCCCCGCCATCCCCACCACGCATCCCCCATCGTTTCCGTTTGACTTCATGCTCCAGTCCTTAATCCCCGCATTGTCCAGAGGGGCTTTTCCAGCCACCGCTCAATTAGCCGATTATTGTCCCCGTGGCGGGGCTGTCCCCGGCAGGAGCCCCCCGCCCGCCCACGCTCCGCGCAGCCGGAGGGTCTCAGGGCACCGCGCAGGATGGAGGGGCCGTTCCAGGCCGGAGGATTCTGGAGTGGCACGGGGACGGCTGGGTTGGTGAGAGGGACCCCCAGCCCTCCCTCCAGGCCTGGACTGGGGGTTCTCTTGCTGAGCTGAGGGGTCCCAGCCTGGGGCCGGAGCTGAGCAGCAGCTCCAAAGGCCGCAGCTCTGTTTCCATGGCCTGCCAAGCCTGCAGATGGGTGGGATGTGAGGGCACCGGGTCCCCTCTGCACCCCCAGGCCTCGGTGAGCGTATGGGAAACCACTGCAACCCCTACCCGGATCTCCCAGCCCACCAACAGCTGCTTGGCCTCGGTGAGCTGGGGGCAGTGGGTTGGCTTACAGCCCTCCATCCCCTTTCCCCCCAGCTGATCCCTCTTCCCAGGGGCAGCTCTCGGAGTTTGAAACGCAGTGGGGGGCTCTGGGTCCATCCCCACACGCCGACAGCTGCGCCCCCAGTGTGGCTCAGGGGCTGCTGGCCCGTGACCCCTGTGTCCTGGGCTCGGGTGGCCTCGTGGGCACACCGATCCCACTGTATTTTGGGGGTTCTCAGTTAATATCCTGCAAGGGGACAGTGCCAAGGACCCACACACAGCTCTGCTGCCTGTGGACATGTGGGAATGGAAAGTGCCATGGAGCCTGATGAGAACTTCCTGGGGAAAAAAAAACCAAAAAAAAAAAAAAAAACCCCAAAAAAAAAAACAACCANAGCCCTAAAAGAAACATACAGGGAAAAAAAAAACAAAAAAAAAAAAAAAAAAACCCCAAAAAAAACAACAACCAAAAAAAGCCCAAATAGAAAACAATTTGGAACATAATATCCATGAAACTAGAGAAAACAAAACAAACCCGTGTTGGAGGATGTGGGCTGTAACTGGGGAGTGCGACCCAGACGGCTTCTGTGGGACAGGGAAGAAAAGAGCCAGGATCCCTTCCCAGGAAGAGTTTTACCAGGAAGAAAAGTTTTGGGTGAACCGTCACTGTCAGCACAGCCTTTCTGTGCCAACCCCTCCTTTTAGTCAAGGACCTCTTCTCCTTGAGTAGGGCAGCACCCGCAGCTCAGGGTGCCCTGAGCCGTGCGGGGTCCCGGCCTTTTTCTGGAGGGGCTCCAGGGGTGGCTTTGCCCCCGGCCGCGGTGCCCCCGGGGGTGTCGCTGGCTGCAGATCACAGGGGCAGCCGCTCCTGCTGGAAGGCAGGAGCGTTGCCTTTTAAGGCAGGAGCTGTGGTGTTAGGGCAGAGGTGCGGATGGTGCCGGGGGTCTGTGAGGCGAGCGAGCATCCCCGGGGCTCGGCCGAGGGCCGCGCTCCCAGCGCGGTGCAGGTCTGGTGCTCCGGCCCTGCCGGCTCTGCCACCCCGCTGGAGCGTGGCCACGGCCGCATCCCCCCGCTCAGCCCGTTGTGAAATCTCCTGCCGCTGGAATGAAAACCTCCTGGAGCCCCTGGGACCAGCACGGCCTTGAGCAACAGCCCCCACCGATGCCGTGACGGGGAATTGGGGCGCGCCATGGGCTGCTGGGGCTGTGCCAGGAGCGATGGAAACATCCCTGGAAGCTGTCCCCTGCCCTGGGAAGGGTCCCGGGCTGAGCCGGCACCGGTGCTCGCTGCTGGGGAGAGCCGAGCCCTGGCAAAGAGTGGTCCCGGCAGGGAGGAGAGGCTCGGACATGGCCCTGGCCGTGGCAGCTCCGGCCGCCGGCGTGTGGAAGCAATTTGCAGCTGTCGGGGCCGCCGGACGTTTCCGCTCCCCGCCGGCCGGGTCGAGGGCCCCGCGGACGCGCCGGTGCCCGGTGGCGGCTCCTCATTAGCACAGGATGCGGGGGGTGCGCGGCCAGACCCCGGCCCCGCCCTC
>VXAD01008076.1:0-17655 GCA_013399195.1 Dicrurus megarhynchus
ACACACACACACACACACATTCTCCTGTGTATTTACTAAGTCTGAGACTTTGAGACAATTTGTGGGTCAACATGTGAAGATGGTTGAAGAAAAGAATTTCTGATCAGGTTAAAGCTCCAGTTGCCCTTGTATCCTCTGTCAGCAAGGGATAGAAAATGTTTATATAAGAGCAAAATCAGAAAGGCTTAAAGTGGTACCTCTTTTCTGGTTAGAGAAATCTAGAATCAGAAATTATCTTTTATGGTTTTATATACTGTATATTTGGCTTCTGACTAAGCCAAGCAGCAATCCTGCAACCATATGGAAATTCTCCATACTACCAGACTTTGGGGCAGCAGAAAATACCCTGAAAAACAAAGAAAACCAAAACATCTCCCATTTTCTGTTTTCCCTCTTGGTCCCCAAGAAAGGGCTGATTATGAGCAAGCTGCAGAGGCTGGTCCCAGTTAGTATATATACATTTATACAGGATGATATTATGGGAGCTCACTAGGATGAGCTAGAATAAACTGTGATTTCTTTTTGAAAGATATGCATAAAAAAATTAAAAAGGATTTAAACACAGTTTTCCTCTATTCTGGTTTAGCTGTCCTCTGACTGTCTAGAAAACATTTGCCTTCCCAAATTGGTGAACCTAATTAAAAATTTTTGCTTAAACCATTTAGCAAATTCAGTTTAAAATTTGAAGATAACTTTGAATTAGTCAGAACTGCAATTTTAGGAAGAAGATTGTTTAAATAATCTTGGCCACCTCTCCAGCAGACTTTAAAATGCAGGCGATGTTATAGATTAATTTACTACTTCAGGCTTTGGAATTTTCCCCCAAGATCTTCAACACTGACAGAGTTTTTACGACCACAGTCACTGCAGATTTAGGATGTAGTCCAGCATCTATTAATTCAGAGGAAAAACTTCCTTTCATTCAGAAAACACTGACTCAGAAACCTATTTGCACTTACTTGGAACTATAAACTAGTGTAGTTTGTATGGTTGTGAACCTGTAACTGTAGAAGATATAAGTCAATGTCCATCTAGTTAAAGTGTGCCAGTGGTATTAAAAGAGCAAAAACACCATCCGAAAAGGGCATTTGTAGAAAGTTTTTTGCAGTTTCACCTTTGTTGCCAAAGGTCTGCAATTACATGAATTAAGGTGACTTTAAGCTCCTTGCCAGGCTGCAGACACAGGGTAACTGCACCTATCCATCAGTCTGCTGACTGCAGCCAGATACAGATGAAAGCAAGGAAGACTGGGTGTTTAACAAATTGCATTGCTTATTTCATTTATATAGCCTTGACCTTAACTGCTTCCATAAAGCAGCTTCTGTTCCTACCACAGGCAGGGATTTGTTTCTTCCAGCAGGTTCCCTTGCAGTGCTGCAGCCCCACCACATTCAGCAGTGCTGCCACCCCAGCCTTAATTCCAAGGAGACTTTCAAGGGGAGTCAAGGACGTCCTCTTTGGATGACACTTGTTGATTCACAGCTGGGAGTGGCATAAAGAAACTGATGCTCAGTTTGCAACACAAAGAGTTTGGTACTAAACAGGGTTTTAAGATAGCAACCATATGGAAAAAGATGTAGTGGGGAAAAGGGAGAGGATTGATCAGGTCTTGTGCAGAAATCTGCAACTGGTTATTGCCTTTATAGTCCGTAGAGAAAAAAGTCAATGATTTAATGTGATTTACCTGAGCTGTCCCAGCTGATTCTTTTAGTGTGAGAGGAAGGGCCTATTTCTCTCAAGGGCTTGTAATAATGGTAAACAGTCACTACCTCAGGTAGAGATTATAAAGCTACAGTTTACACACAAGTATTGGGTCAAATTAACCCTGGTGCTGGTGTTTTCCAAGGACCATTCATAATGCATATGGGGTTTAGGTTTCTAACTGAGCACTCTCCACTGTCTTCTTTAGGAACGATCCTGGGGTCCAAATAAAGTTTTGCAAATACCTACATGCAGTGTCCTTAACTGAAAGTCAGTTTTGTTTTCCAGTTCCTAGTCACTGTAGGATGTTATCCTACCACATTACATCAATTACTTCCCAAAGATCATAATTTCTTCTTGTAGAGGTCTCTTGCCACCATTCATAGATTTCTTTGTCTTCTCTACAAGCTGTGTCATGTTCATGTAACACAGCACAGCTTTTGTGTCTTGGCTGCTGAAAAGTGTAACACAGCAAGACCAGCTTCCAAGTGAATCAAAACTAACAATAAACAGTAAAATCAAAATTAGCAATAAACTCAGTTCTGGAGCATGAGTTTTCTTGAAAACATTAAAGATGTTTCTGACATTTTCAGAACATCAAAATATTACAAATTTATCTTTACTGGTGGAACAAAAATCAAAGTGCAGAACTGACTGGTGTAACATCAGGTGGCCTAGAGCAGGACATAGGCATGGAAGAATTCTGCAGAATTTAATGTGGGCAGTAAAGCCAAAGGAAACAGGGAGTTTCTTCTGTAGGAAATTCTATAACTCTAGCAGCTCTTTTTATCTCAATTTTTTTTCTTTTTAGAGAATAAGTTCAAAATTGTTTTGCTGTACCCCAGGGTCTAACAACAACCAAGAGGGAGAAACAGAACTTTATCCCCTTGTAAAGTAGGGGAACAGAAGTCAAACTGTGCAGTGTGAAAACTCCAGTTATAATTTTCACAAAGTATGGAGGAGCTCAGGTAGATGAAAAGATTAAAAATTGACTTGAAATAAATTCTTGGGTTTACATTTCCAAACATTTCAGTAAGACCTTCTTTTTCCAGTGGAGAAAATATTTCAAATTATATTGTTTGGCCAGTCCATAGGTTTGGAGAAACATTTTTCACCATTCTAACAGTTCCTAAGAGTCTCATGTGAGTTCTGAGGTGTGACGGGTAACGTAGGAAGCAGTATTACATACAGTGTTACATGACGTGATACCAAAATCTGCCACTGACCCAACCTGCAGATTTAATTTGTAAGAAAAGCACATGCCCTACATAAAACTCAAAAAAAAAAAAAAAAAAAAAAAAGACATAATCTAACTACTCTTCATTACGTTTTTGTGAATTGATTGAATATTATCATCTTCACTGCACAGACAATCAAAAAAAGGTTGAGAGTTTAGGTGGTGCACCTCAATTAAAAAAGAGGAGGCAATGATATGATTTCCTTTCTTTGATAATGTAGTAGTTGAAAGAATGGAAAGGCTAAATCCAGGAAGAAGTAAAAACAACTCTGTCTGTTACATAAAGTTTTCCCTTTCCAGGGAGCAAGCTGAAGATCGTGTCACATGGACAGGGACCCTTCAGTGTTTCCCGTGTTGCCGTTGTGTGCAGAAACATGATCCTAGCAGGACATAGAGAGTGTCTTTGTCTTTCAGAAGACATCAACAGAAGGTTGATATTATATCCCTGCTACCTGCCAGTCTTTTTCACCGTGGTTAAGAGGGCATAAAGCCTTTACTCTGAAGAGAGAAACCCTCCCTCCCCTTTGAACTCCTCCTTAGAGGTGGCTTCTACCATTGAATCTGCCACGACTCCAACTGCAGTGGCATTCAGCTCTCAGCAAACCAGAGAATATCGTTTTGTAAATAATTTTAATGTCTACAGTGTAAATGCTTTTCTTAAAATAAAATCAAATGTGTTTTGTTGGTTGTTTTTCTTACAAATAATTTGAGTTTGGAGAGCTGTTTAGCACTTAAGTACTGCCATAGAGAAAACAATTTTTGTTCTGACTACTCAAAGACATGATCTTGAGCAGGAATTTTCTCTCTTCAAAATGCTAATTAAACAAAACAATGAATTTTGATAAATAAGTACATCTACAAGTTCCTTGCCTCGGGAAAGTGTCACCACAATATTTATTGTTTGCAAGAATGAGTATCTTACATAAACACTTTCCCCTATTAAAAGATACAAAGCTTGTATTTCAAATTAAAACAGCTGTGAGGGGCTGTTTGTGTGTGTTTGTGCGTGACACCAAGCAGCAGCACACACAACACTGAGAGCTGTAAAACAATTGCATGTTTAGTTATTTATTTTCAAGTAAACGTCCTGCTTTTTTTTCACAGACTCACAGAATCATTTAGGTTGGAAAAGGACCTCCCGAGTGAGTCATCCCATCTATCACAGGCATCCAGTCCCAGAAATTCCATAAAAAGACAAGATGTTAACACCTTAAAATGAGATAGCACTTCTACACTTTTCTATTCCCTCATAAGAAGCAGTTTAATTTGTATTCAGAACTTTCCATACATCTTTCATTAATATTCATTAATATTTGCATTACTTTATTCTTTGTATTAACAGTAGGGAATAGAAACTATTTTGTATATATAGACAAATACATTTAAACAGAAAAAGAGAGAGCCTTTAAGAGATGTAGAAAAAACCACTATTGTTACTTTTTTCATTGAAATATTTTCTCATGCCCATCCTGATCTGTTATTATCACCATTTTTTAAGTCAGTACATTGTACTTTATCAAATTCCAGCCATAAAGGCCTACATGTAGCAATTTTTATGTTATTTGTGAGAAGAGGAGGAAATATCATGGGCATCTTATGGTTTCTAAGGCACAAACTTCTTTTGGACTTCCCTGATGGCTCACAGACTCAAGAGGGAAAATGAATATGTCGGTGTTCATCGGTGTGACAAAGGACAGATTCCTCACGGTGCTGTAGAGAAATGCTGTCACCACTCTGGTAATAAATTGCCATGATTTAAACTTATCAGAGCAGGGCTCTCCAAGCCTTAATGGAGAATGTATATGGTTGATGTAGGACCCACATGCAGAGCTGTCACAGCCTGACCTCACTTGCCACAGCAGCAGTGGGCTTTGATTGCACCCTGCACACTCCAGACGTATTTTCCTCCCTGTCCTGCTTCCTGCCAGATTTGGATGCCAGAGATGCTGAATGTCACCACACATTTTAGCTCCTGACAGCAGGCTAAGGACAGCAATGTGAAAAGGGGATGTAAAACCGGCTTTAAAATCTTTCCATGGGTGGAAAAAAAGTAGCAGCTTGGTTAGAAGGAAAGGAGTGTTTGTCGCACTGGGACTGGGTGAGGTCCAGCACTCGCTGTGACTGCAGATCACTGGGGACAGATGGGTGCCCAGTGACCCATCCCAAAAGGTGTTGGTCTCCATCCAGCCTCATGGACAGGTATCTGCATGCAGCTGGTGCTGACTGGCGTCTTTGGACAGTCTGGACAGAGGAACCGAGGTCCGAGCGACCTGCAGAGACTGAGCTGTCCTCTCACCCTTCTGCAACAAGGCTGAAATATATTGGCAAAGAATCTTCCCTTATGCTACCTAAATATGAGGTTTGTACCTTGTGTTTCCAATGTCTTCCCTGGGTAATAGACCCTTCAGAAAATATGATGAATTTTATATTTTTGCAAAAGCTTCACAGACTTTTAAGCAATGTATATATGTATATTTATTAAAGAAGCAGTTCTGAGAGATCCAGAGTTAAAGTGCTTGAATTTTCCAATTAATTCTCAATTCTATTTAGTATATTAAAAAAAAAAAAAAAACCCAGCATATCCTTCTCATTGTATTGACATAGAGAAAAAAAGCAGACACTCCCCCAACTCCTAAAAACCCACACAAAGTAGTGTTATTTAAGTATTTATATTTTCATATACTTTACCTTAATTCACCTGTCACAAAGGAAACTGTGTTAATGGAGAAATTTTGCATTAAAAGTGAGACTATCTTTGACACAGACAAAATCAGTACTGAAGCAACAGAGATTATTATCTGAGTGATGAGTAGAAGATGAGTAGCAGCCAGAATAGATTTGTCACGAACAAATCATGTCAAACCAATCTAAACTCCCTCTGTGACAAGCTAACAGACTTTGTGGATGAAGAGGAGCAGTGGATGTCATGAATCTTGGCTTTAGGAAGGCTTTTGGTGTGGTCTCCGATTGAACTCTCATAACCAACCAAAGTCTAGTTAAAAATAACAGGTACAAAAAGAAAAAGAGTAACTGCAGCCAAGGCACAGACACTGATGGGAAGAGACACTGAAGGAAGTTCTGCAATGGTCTCTTCTGGGTCGGTCTCTGTCAGTGATTTTGTTAAATCTAATGAGCCAGACACAGGAAATACATTTTGGAAGACAGGCTTAGAATTCAAATTCTTAGAGATGCAAACAGATAAAAATGAAATTCAATTCATTCCATGGGGGCAAATGTAAGATTTTGCATGTAGGTGGGAGTAATTAGCTCCACAGACAGAAATCAGGGAGCAATCAGCAATTCTAAATTCAGCATTAGGATTATGGCTGATTACAAGTGGAAAACAAGGCAATGATGATGTGCTGTTGCAGATACCATCCCTTTTTACTCAGCAGCATTCACAAGGTTTTAGCTGAGCTCATCTTTGTTCAGGACACTCCTGGAGAAAGGAGGAGCAATTAGAGTCTGTAGGACATCAGTGGAAAATCTGAGCTGGGGAAAAAAGCTGACACAAAAGGACTAAACATGTTTTTTAGTGTGAAGAGATGATGGAGAGAACAGCCTTTAATTGCAGAAGAGGCTGCTGTTTAATGAATTCTTCATGGGTATAAACTGTAGCAAAACAGATCCAATTAGATTAGAGGAATATATTTCTAGCAGTGCAGAGAGGCAGCACATTTTTAGTCATTTTCTTCTGGGTGGTATCATGGTTATCCTTCTGCACACTGACTTCTGCTGGCCTTCAGCTCATGAGTGGTTCAAGAGCAGGTTGGGACACCCAGCTGGAGAACCCAGCAAGGGATTTCACAGCTTGGTTTTTGTATAAAGCCTATGGATGAACCAGATTTACCTGTAGACATCATTTCTGCAGCAAAGTTCATATACCTTGAAAACCTCCTGCAACTCTGCGCACCACTCAAGTCATCATGGCTATGCTCACATATTTTAGGCTCATTCCATGTGTTTTAGGCTCCTCACAGGCATTTCAGGAAGCAGTTCCTTCTTTTTACTATAGAAATAATGCATATTAATGCTCTTCATGCTGTGTGGTCTTAGGCACTACTCACATGCACGTTGTGCTTCAAGAGCAGAATCAAGTGGAACAAGGAGCAGCACATAGGGACAAAGGCAAAAAGATGGTCAAATAAGTGCAAATGGAGTGAGGGATCATTAAAATCATTGAATGAGGTTGAGACAGTAGCACAGAAGGGTTTAAGTAGAGCTGTGACTTGAAGAAGGATATGTGAAAATACACACAACGAATGCAAATCTAGACAGCAATGAATTGCCAGGCTAATCTTGCTACCACCTCTTACTTGCTGCACTCATGTGTTACATCCTACCTTAAACCAGATTAATGTTACACGGTGAATTCCCAAACAGGTCTCACGAAGGTCAGCCAGGTTTGAGAATGTTTGGAGTCCTGCAGTGAATGTGACATATGAACACACACTTGAATTGAGATCTCTTCAGCGGTGGGATAGCTCATCTCACACTTCTGCACAGTATTTAATATATTCTGTTCACAGAAGAGAAGGGATGTGCTTTTAATAAAGCACAAATGTCAAAAATCCAACACTGAAACACTGTCTTAGATGTTGCTGAAATTTTAAGAACTGGTGACATGACCATGTCAAATAATATCAACCTTTTCTTACATTATTTATTCCAAATAATAATGAAAAAATCATGAAAGTTATGAAACTACTGCTGATTTTTGTCTCTGACAGAAAAAAAAAAACAACCCAAAACCACATTACAACTAACCACTGCAGTCAGAATGGGTGAGCAGTGCCAGAGAGGTGGAGAAGGTGAGGTAAGATGTTACTTAATTGCTTGACTAAAGGAAATTTCAGGCTACTTTTCAGGCTTGAGGCACCTAAATGCAATGTCTACATTAAAATATAATCACTAAAATTTACAAATGTATTTGCTGTAACTTCAAGCCACGGTCAGTGAGAAGATATTGACACATCTTTTTCTGGAGCCTTTTGGAGATCATGGTGTAATCTCTGAGTACACGGAGAGAAAACAGCGATGCTTTAACTTAGATGTGAGTTATCCAGTGTGGATTGCCAGCTGGAGTTTATCTATCTATCTATCTATCAATCTATCATCAATCTCTCTCTCTATCTATTTATTTATCTATCCATCTATCTGCCTAGGTCTCTACCTTCCTACCAACCTAAGCTGTGTGGTGCTTGTCTGCCTACTGGGCTTAAACCACATCACATCTAAGTCCAAGAAATTTTCTTTTCACAATTTCAATATGAAATCAAGTCCATTGCTTTCTTTTATAGAGCTCAGACAATTATTTCAATTTATAAATGCATTTTTATGTGTTCATGGTCACTTCCCTTTAAATACCTACAGACTGTGACTTTTTATCAGCCATGATCAGACCTGTGTTCCCTCAATGAGTAAAGTCTTAGTAAAGGATATACCTGCATTTTTATGGCACATTGACCGTCTCTGACCATCTCACATTGCAATCGGACTCCTAATATACAATTTCTTGTGGCACTCATGATGGGACCCCTCCCTTCAGGAGAATAACTGTCACTGCTAATTTCAGCCCAATTTCTATTTACCTCAGTTTTACTTTACAAATGCCTTGAATGCTTTTTCCCTCCAAGGCTGAAAGCATTGGTTGGAATCTTTCAATTACCTTTTCCTTTCATTGAAATGAAGAGGACAAAGGCATCATAGTGACTCTGAATCAGAAGATATTAATTGAAATTATAATTAAAAATTATACTGCTGCAGGGTTTTTCTCTGTCTTTGCTATCTCTCTTCCCTGTAAAGACATTTATTTTTATTTTAAAAGTTAGTTTGTGTATATGTGTGTATATTTATTTACATATGTATGATTTTTTGTAAAATACAAATACAAAAAGGTGCCTTTTACTGTCATGGTCTTTATGGTTTATTCATGTGCCTTTTAGCACAGCAGGAAAATATTTTTTTTTCCTATTAATTCTGCACCCTGAATCCTGCAAATATTGGTAAACCTAAAACATCTGCTTAGGGCTCTGCAGTCCTGTGCAATTTGCTACATGTTGCCAGAGCACTCAGCACTTTCTACAGCCTAAAATATCTCCAAAAGTACAAATATTTCTTATTTATGATCTGCAGATATGAACCAAACACAGGCCTAAACCATTTTTTGTTCTCCTTATACTGGTATTTATTTTAAAACTGTGTCTCCCTTTATACCTTGCCTGTTTGAAATACGGTGTTTATTCTTTAAATGGTCACTGTAACCATGATGATGGTCAATTGTGTGGAGGCAGCAGTGCTGTGATGATCTCATTTTTGGTGCTTTTTTCCCCATTTTGAGGAGGAAAGGGCAGAAAATCAATGCAAGACAGATACAGCGTGAAACCCACTGTGCATTTTCGTTATGAGCCTGTAACCTCTGAGACTTAGGAAGTAATACTGAAAGAACAGAGAGGAAATTGGTGAAAAAGTTTCTATTTTTCATCTGGTTCCAGGGTTTTTTTGTCTATTTGGAGATTAATAACTCTGCCTTGGCAGAAAAGTGCCTTTAAAAAAAAAAAGAAAAAAAAAAAGAAAAAAAAAGGAGTTTTATTTTCATTCTAGTAGTCTAATGGAGAGAAACAGCACATTAAAATGTTATTTTAATAAGTGCTGTCCTGGCAGGATACTCCTAAATAGTCATGGGTGTCTCTCATCATTATTATTGGGCCTTGAGAAGAAAAGCTCAGTTATTTTTATTTTTCAGGATCCTTACATTAGCTAAAGAGCTCACATAAAGAAAAAAAATTCCTTTTTTATATTAACTGGCACACAAGGAAAGTATGAAACCCTGTATCCAAAGCTCTGTTAGAATTTCAAAAGGGAAAATGCAGTTAGTTAGGGATAGGTGCAGAGTCTGTTCTAGTCAGATATTAGCTGTTATTTAATGAATTGCTTTTGGAATTAAAGATACATTACTGATTACTTGACCATTTCTACCTGTTTTTTGGCATTTTAGTGGACTTTACAGCTATGATCACGGAGATTTCAAAGGGATATGTATAAAACTTGCAAGAGGTTGAATCTGTCACAGTCCCACCCACAGCCAAACTTGGCAGGTGTTTGTAACCTGGGATTTCCCCTCCTACTTCACACTTCCTTCCTGAAAAAAGCAAGTGAGCCTGGTTCCAAACCAGGCTTTTGGAGATGTTTGGATGTGAGTCTGCACTGACCTCTTTTAGCAGTCTTTATATGCCAGGGCAGCAGGAGCCAGGCTCCTACCTCAGTAGGAGAAATCTCAGTACAGACTTTTGCAGCTCCTGTCCAGGATGGTGGCACAAAATTGGTTCTTGCTATGAAAATGTAAATTGAAACCTGTTAAACAAGCAACACACCAGTTATATGCATATTAAACAGTCTGTATGCTACGAGGTATGTCAAGCAAAGGATTTTCTTGCTAAGAGCATCAGGGTCTGACTGGCAGCAAAATGTAGCTATATATTTGAATAATTTTGCAGAAAAGATGGAAACAGAGATTACAAAATGTTCTTGTTTCAAGAAACCTGTGTAACAGTCAGTGAATATTTATTTGTATTCTGGCAGCTCAGTTGAGGAGATTCTCTATAAATCTTATTTTAGCTTTCCCTTTTAAACCCTCACCCTGTAAACTTTATCTGTGATATTTTTGTAAAGGAGTCGACGCAGCAGATCAGAAACCCAGGGAAGGATTCTAAATTGGCAGGAACAATTGGGTTATGAAACTACTGGGTTGTTCACATCATTCCTTGTGTATTCAGAGATGAGGACAGCATCTCCTTCTTTGACACACAGAGATGAAAATATATTTTCATTTCTTAACTAAAACATGAGCCAATTAAAATGTCACAGCTTTCAGAGAACAAGTTTGTAAAAGAGTTGTTAATGAAGGTTTACTTGCTTTGCCTGTTCTGCCCAATCAGTACTGAAGTTATATTGGTGTGACCCTGCTTGGGTACATTAAGAATCTTGCCCAACTGAACAAAATAATTTGGTGGTCTTTAGGTGACTGCAGGTGAAAAAGAAAGTGAAAATTCCCTACAGAGAGAAAGGGAGATAGCAATGTCAAAGCAAAAAATTGAGTCAGGAAACTAAGAACAGGTGAAAAGGGTCACCAAAAAAGTTTTCATTGATGTCTTCAAATATTTAGCATTGTAGGATGGAATTTTAAGGAATAACAACTGTGGGAAATGAGCCTCCATTTGTGCTAGAAAAGCAATCAGGAAATAATCAGATACACAGACATTCTGCATCCTGAGCTGCATGTAGCTCCACAGATATTTCTATTGTTATGACTCATCTTAGCCAACACTAAGTGAGGCCTCTATCATTTGTCCTTGTTATTATATCAATCAGATGTTTCCAGCTGGAGAAGTCTTGCCATGCAACCCTCTCCTTGCCCTCTGACAGCCCTGCTTCTGGTAGTGCTGAGGTTGCCTGACCCCTCTCCTGCCCACAAGGCTGATAAGGCAAAGCAGTCAAGGAAAAGTTTACACAATATCTTCAGTTTTGTTCAGCCCTGCAGTTCTGCCTTAGCACAGCTTTACATGGAATTAGAGCTGCACCCCCTGTGAAGAGCATAAAGTAACTATGGAAAAAGCCAAAAGAACTCTTGCATTTTGGGGAAATGGCTGAGCTTTTGTTCTGTGGTGAAATAAAAGAAGGATAATTTCTTTTTTGCTGATGGTTCCACGCAACAGAAACCTGCTCTGCAGAAGTACAGCCTCGTTGTACACGCTGTGACATCATTTACACAAAGAGAATGTTTCTAAGTTATTTTGAATATACAGTCAAAAATTGTCTCCACTGCACATCACAGGAGAGTAAAAAAAAAAGAAAAAATAATCACTGAACTGAAAATACTTAATAACTGATAGCTACCCAGGGGTTGGATTTTTTAAATAAATAAATAAAATATAAAAAACCTCACATCACCTAAACAGCATATGACATAATCTGATTTCTAATTAAAATTTCCTCTTAGAGTCCATGGAAAGTAAATGAGCTTTGGACATTCCTTGGGTGGTTAAAAAGGCTCCTTTTCAATTTATTAAATTCAACTAATAAGTTTTTTAAACAAAAGCTCTTATGCTGTCTTGTCACTTTAGATTATTAGCAACACACATTGTGTCCAAGTGCAGTGCAGCTTGAAGACCTGCATTAAGTGCCTGGATGGCTGCTGGGAAGGCTGGAATGAAGCTCATGGACAGAAAGATCATGAGAAATTGCTCTGACAGCAGAGCAAAGTTGGGAGCAGTGATTGCCTGCTCGTCACTCAGTTCTTCATCACCATGTTTACCAGTTTATTTTTGTTATGCCCCAAAGGACTTCCTTTTACAACCAGATTGGGGTTTAAGCAGAGCAGGGAAAAACATTTAAATGGCTCAGGTATATCCTTAGGAGTAACCTGTGAAGCTGCTGCTGTGGCTCTGACACACAATTCACACTCTTTCATTCTCTCTACTCTGAACCAATATTCTGTATCAATAATACCCTGGTGAAGCTTAATCCAGTGTGTGGAGTCTTGTCCCCTGACTGCTGAACCGCATTGCTGTGACTTTTTTTCCCAGGCAATGGTCTGGAGAATGGGTGTAATCAGTAAGTTGTCTTCCCTGGGGAATTATGGGGGACACACACTGCTGGAAAATCAGCTGTTGGAGAATAAATTAGCCTGCATGGCCACCTGAACAGACAGGAATGGCAGGAAACCAAGAAATGAACACTGAAATCTGATCGAAATGTGTGTCCTCATGTTAGCAGGATGCTGGAATAGAAATCTGGAAATTGGAAATGTGGCTGAATTAAAAGCAGAATGATAACCATCAGGGTTACCTGATGGGTTTACACCCCCAGGAAGTGAAGTCCTGCTTCCCTCAGTGATAACTGTGATGGGAGGAGAAAATCTCCTTCCTCCATCCACACAGAGTGAAAGTCCAACAAAACCTGCACTCTGAGACACAGCTGAGGGAACTTCAGGTCCATGCTGTGCTTGAGTTACTCTCCTTTACAGTGAAAAAGTAATGAACAGCAAAACAGATGGAATACTGTTGATTGGAGAAGATTAAATCAAGCTATCATCAGTGACTCTTAATAGTTGAAGAAGAATAATGAAAGGATAAGCAAGGAAATTTTTTTGCCTGCATGAGATACCTTTCCCTGAAAAGTAGTGTTTGAAGAAGAATTCTGTTCACAAGACATAGGCCTCAGATGTGTGGAATACTTTAAATAACCCTTGGAGGTATTAAAACAGGAAGATGTCCCTTTCCCTGCTATAGAAAGTTGGTATTCCCCTGAGTGCTGGTGATTCCTGAACATACAGAGTATTCAGGAGAATGAAACTGGTCTTTCAGAGTTCCTCGACTGCATTTTTCCTCTAACAATTGAGCAGCTGTTCCGTGGGTGAAATGTTCTGGTAAAAGCTTGTGAGTATGAAATTTGGTGAGGAACAGGAGAAATCTGGAGTAGAACACACTTTCGTGAGTGAATAATTACTGCTCAGTTTGCAGTCCTCAATTCCACACATGACTTCCAGAGAAAAGTATAACCTCACTTTTTTGACTCTCAGTCTGTCATTTAACATAAAACAAATAAAAGAACCCAGCAAACAAAAAAACCTACAAAACCAACAAAAAACCCCCCAGGGCTGAGGCAAATACAGGACTGAAAGGTAATAGTTATGCCATCAAATGATATAATCCCTTTCATGAAACTAGTCAGGCTTTTTACAACTCCAGGTCCAAATTCGAACTCCTTTCTCCACTTACTACAAAATGTTTCTAGTTTCCATCCTTTCATATGTGGATGATACATCCATTTAACCCCCACTAGTCCATCTTCTAACATTGTCCTTTCACTTAAGCAGTTTTCACACTCCTTGTTTTTATCTCCCTCTTCCATGCATGTATTTCTCATTTCTTAATTTATTTTCTGTCAAGCCAGCCAGATTTTTAATAACTTTTGGAAGCTAATTCTACATCTCCCTCCTTATCCTAATCTCTCCTCTTGTTCCAGTTTGATCTTTCCTGGATAAGTGCAGCCATAACAGAAATGGCTTTAAACTGAAAGGGGGTAAGTTTAGTTTGGATATGAGGAAGAAATTCTTTCCTGTGAGGGTGGCAAGGCCCTGGCACAGGTTGTCCAGAGAAGCTGTGGCTGTCCACTAGCTGAAAGGCAGATACTAGCTAGGTTCCCTTGTCAGTCAGTAGAATATTGCAGGTACCCCAAAAGTGAAAATTCTACACACTTTCACAAAAGGTCTGAGACAGGTGAAAGAAATAAATCTCTATTCTAAAGAGAAAATAGATGGTAAATTCAGACACAATCCCTAATTCTGTGGTGTCTGGAGGTGCAGAGATGAAGCCACCTCTCATTTCAGTAAAGAATAATAGGGAATATGAATGGGCTCATTTGGGTTTGAAAGCATTCATTGCAAGAATCGTAAAATAATTTAGTTTAGGAGGGAACTCAAGAGTCACCCACCTGCCCCGGACTCAGAGTCTATCACAGCATGTTATTCTCCCATATTTTGTTTTCCTGCAGAGATGCATGAGCTCAGTTATTACTGATGAGAATTCTGCCCATCAAAACATTTGAGCTTCAATATTCACTGAATTCACTAAAATGGATTTCAGATAGCATAATGGAAAATCTGCAATTCCTGCTGGGTTTCTTTGCTATATAAATTGAACTGCTAAGTAATAGAAACAATGCTCCATGCTTAAAAACCTCATCAAAAAAAAAGAAAAAATGACAAATATCTGCTATGAACTACTTGTAAGGCATCTGCAAACCAAGAATTATTCACTAAAGTCATTTGTGAATAATTTCACATAATGAGTAAATGTTCACAGAACACTGACAGGAAAGACAGCAAAATTCATAAAATAAAATTATTTGCTGCAAATCACTCATAAAACTCCTGCCTTTATCTAAGAATTCAAAAGCATTTTCTGTGCTTTCAAGCGGCTTTATATTTCTGTTTATTCCATTGCAGTCCAGATTTTATTAAATTTAAAGTATCTCTTGGAAAATGCTATGGAAAAATGAAGCTATTTTAAGTGAAATTTCTGTCCTGAACATCTTCTCCTTCAATTATTTATCAGATTACTCACAATGCAACCTAAAGTTTTCTGAGTTTCTTTGTAAATGCTAGAAAGGCATGAAAAGCTGAACATGGAGGTTGAAGAGAATATCAGGAAACCCCATGGGGAAAAAAAACAATGGGAACAGCAAGATCCAGACTCATTGCACCTAAGCCAAGGTACCCATCCAACAATATTTTTCCTTTATCCTTCTCTCATCAGGGAAGAGACAAGTGACACTGCTGAAGTTGAATCAGATGCTGAAGATCTGAGTTCTGTGCGCTGGTCTTTATGTTCTTTCATTTAAATAGAGAAAAGAGCATCAAAAAATTAAATAAATAACAATTAAATAATTAAATAAAACTGAGTACCTGCCCATGGAGAGGTGAGCCCCATGGAGGGTTTGGAGCAGGCAAGCTCTGCAGATGGGGTTCCCTAACCAACAAAGCTGTTTTGCCATTTCAGTCCTGCTGCCCTCTTAGTGCCTCAGATTCCAGGAAGATGGCATAGATCATAATTATGTGCTCCATTAGAAAACAGCTCTGGAAAACCCTATCCTGTTCAGAAAGATGTAAATGGATGCAAATTTGATAAGGATTTACTGCAGTCATATTAGTGTTCCTGAAAGGAAGCCAATGTACATCTGTTAAAATATTCTGAAAGAGTTTCCCTTTATTTCTACTTTTTAGAGCACTGTTACAGTGACCTGAGGAGGCCAAATGAGGAAACCCAGAGATATGGAAAACTTTTCTTGGAAACAGTCTGAATCCAACCTTTGATTCAGTGAAAGTAAGCTGAGAATGTATGTCAAGAAAGGTATTTATCCATCACCATTTTTGTCAAACTGTTCTTGCTATATTTTCACTCCTAATTACTGCATTTTCTCTGGGAAGTCTGCATGCAAAATGACTGCCCATGGTGTATTAAAAATATATATATACATAAAAAAAAGAAAAAAGATAACAAGGGCCTGGAGAACCTACAGGGGAAAACAGGAAAAAAAAGGCAATGAAAAAGGAAAAAATAATGAAAAAGGAAAATAAAAACATATGGCAGAGGTGGTGTTGGAAAGGAACAAGAGATCAAAGAAGAAAATAGTGTTTGAAAGTCTTTTTCACAAACCACAAGGAGACAGAATCCCAGCAGTTTGTTCATTAGTGGGATATGCTGCCTGCTCAACTACAACAAAATAGGTCAGTCCTGAGTGCTTACAACCACAGGGATGTTTGGTTGGACTGGGAACTTGGCTCCTAAGTACATGGAAAAACTTTTATCTGTATCAACATCTGTCTACATCTACAACAGCAAGGACCCACACATGTAAATACACGCCAATGTGTTCAAAGTTCTTAATTTCCTAAATAAATTTCAACTATTTTAATGACTTTGTTGCAGCTGTTAGAAAAGTCAGTGGGTCTATGGAGTGTGTGTTTCATCTGATTGATCAGTGTTGTCAATAAAACTCATCCATGTTTTTCTTCTCAGGTCCTGCATTAAAAGAATTATGTTTTTGAAATTCCCACTGAAAGTTGGATCCATTTGCTGGTTTAGGGTTAAATATGTTTAGAGAGAAAAGTAAAAAATCTAAAAAATCTAATATAAGCAAAATCTGAAATGCAGTCAGGTTCATGTTGTGGAGTCACAGCAAAATGATCAGACAAATAAAACATAGATTTTTCATAAAATAGTACTTAAAACACTCTGATATTAAAAAGTGGTAGCAGTCTTACTTTCTTAATATGCTTCAGTCAGTATTTTCCACATGAAACTTCCACTCAGAATCTTGATTAGCTACAGAGAATTTTATCACTCCACTATTCTAAAATCTGTAATCCCTGTCAAGACTCAGACTTGGATTAACAATAACATTTAGTCCATCATTAGATTATGACTACACTGTAATATTTAGAACCTGACTAACCAGACTGATAGCAATACAGATAAGGACTAATTTTGAAGTAAATAAGGCTTTTTACATGAAGTGTATGCAGCTTCAATTACCTCATGGCCTGGTCACTCAAAGAATATTTATGGCTAAAAGTTCATTGGTACAAGCGAGGAGTCAGTACTTTCCGTACTGATAGTTGTATCTCTAATCTCAGTTCTTGGAAGACCCTTAAGTTCCTTTTGAGTGACCAAAAAGCTGGAGGGATATTCACTGCCCTTCTCTGAAAAATAGCCAGTGGAATAAATAATAAAGCTTGCAGTAAAATAAAGCTATGACATCTGTAACTGAAATTCAAAATATGGAGCATCATGCAAATGCAAGTCCATATTTGCAGTGATATGTAGTTATTTAACCCCCTCTAAAATATTGAAGCATATTGTGGAAAAGAAAATTCCTAAACAAATAACATTATTAAAAATGGTACTTTGAAAAAGTGAAGTGGCGTAGAGAAAGGAAAAAAAAGGGGGAGAGAGAAAGAGGCTTGTCCTTAGATTCTGTGAAAGAGGAGGGGTGAAATGAGCCCACAAAGAGGAGTGTCTGCTCCCTGCTTTGCCCACAGGCTGGGAAATTGCAATGCAGGGTGAGTTATACTAAAACACAGTGATTAAGTGGGTATTTCTGACCCACAGCATCCTTCAGCTCAGCCTGCATCCATCCCATCCCATCCCACCCCA
>VXAD01008076.1:17772-52121 GCA_013399195.1 Dicrurus megarhynchus
CTTCCCATCCCATCCCATCCCATCCCATCCCATCCCATCCCATCCCACCCCATCCCTCACCGCTGCAATGTGCAGCCCACCTGGGTGACCTCCTGGAACTCAAATGGGCACATTCCTCACAAATGAGAATGGCTGTGAGTTGATTCATTTTTACCAATAAACTGCTCTTGGTTGACAACTATCTCACAGCTAGATGGGATATTTAATACTAAAATCCTGTTTCATAATGAAATGCTCTATCAGCCTCAGTTGCCCTGCAGTCTCCACTGTAACAGTATTTCCAAATCCTTGTGTGATTGGTTTCCTTTTGCCCACCCTCCCCCCGCAATAAACAATGTGCAATTCCTGTAATATTATTTTTTTTCAATTACTTTGATTCCCCTAAGGTCCTAAAACTTCCACATTCACTGTGTTGCTATCTTCAGCTTGTTTTTTCCTTCGTAGCTGTGGCAGCATATTTCAAAATCTCATTCCCGTGTTGCCTTGGTTTGTCAGGAGTGAAGGTCCGCACAGAGAGAGTACATAAAGCAGGCTGTTACTGCTGTTATTATTATTTCTATTACTGCTTTAGTGGCTTCCTAAACTGGTGTGCTCTTTTCAGAGTAGCTAACGCAGCAAACCTCCGGGGACAGGCTCGGAAGGGGGGCTGAAATGGTTTTCCATCTTTGCTTGTGCTTGTTTTCATTTCCTCACACCATCTCATAATGTCATTGCTTCTCCACTTAGTAGCAGCATAAGGAAACGTCAGAGCTGTCCCACCAGGAGTTTCCATCTTAAAGCATCTGTGGTGCAGGTGAGGTGATGCTGTCTGCTAGAGATTGCAGCTGCCTTTTCAAATTCAGCTGTCTTTTGTCTCTTTTCTCAGTGGGAGCTATGAAAAGCCTCTGGTATCCCAGCTACAATATTCCTCATCTGTGGCTTTAACACGTGTGTTTTCATAATCAGATTTGATATAATTTATTGAGTCAGTCCTCAATTGCCTGCAATTCACTTAAATCACTGTCTCTTCTCTCCCTTTATTGCCTCAAACCTGTGTTATTCCTCCTTTTTACTTATGATTTCAGGATGCTATGGACTGTGTGACAAACAGTTTTATAATGAAGTGCTGTGTGAAAAGTTTCATTATTTTGGCATTTTTATTATAATAAATTCTTTGCCTTCCTTTTTGTCAACTGTTTATTTTCTTGGAAGACCAGTGCTTTTAACAGCTTTGCTGTTTTCCCTTTATAGAGTGCAGCTTAATACCTTTTTTTTCTAAAGCAGTAACCACATAACTCACTTTCACTTTACTGATGCTGTCACTGATGGCGTTGTGCTGTAAGCAAATATTTCCCCATCTTCTGCCTTTGGTCTGCAGCCTGCTTATGCCTCAGTGTCAATTTTGAGTTATCTGGATAATTCTCTTGTGTACAGACTGTTACACAGCCTTAAGCACTACTGTTTTTATTATTCCACATTACTGCCTCAAAAGGAGGTTGTGTTATTCCTGCTAAACTCCTAAAGCCTTAAAGCCATTTAAGAGCAACTCGCAGGGCTTCTCTGCTGCTTGTTTTGCATTTGATTTGCTTTTGAGTTCAGCATGAGAGCGTCTTCCTCCATTGCACTGTCCAACATTCCTGGCTCCATCAGCTGCAACCCAAAATCTCAGCCGCAAGGTACAAAACACCTCTTGGAAAGGTAAAGGGAAGTGCATAACACAAACCAGTTAAGAGGTGGGAGGCAAGAAAACCTTTTCAGAATTCCCACCAGGATGACCTGAATATGCTGTGAAATCAAAATGTAATTCAGCTCTGTGAGTCTCAATAGTTCTTGTGGTTTTGCTTCATCTAGGTATCTGCATTATTTGGTAGTGTCTCCCCGTGTGCCAGTTGCATCCTGCAGAGATCAATTCATAGCTGGAACATGGAAGATGTACTTGAACTGCCCTCAAGCTGCATGTGGTCCACAGACAGCATTTGCCCATTGTTCCTCTCGCATGCTGTCCCACCCCTGAGAACACAGGGCTGTGTAACAGCAGTTATCTTCTCAGCAGTAGACTCTGATTTCTCTGGCTGAATGCACTCCATGTCTTTGATTCTTCTACTTGTGGCAGCTCCCTGGGCTGCCTGGGACCTGCACAGCTCGGGTGCATTAACTCTTTCCACCTACCCTTGTTCTCCACAGTGCTTACATTGGCAAACCCCACCAGTGGCATATTCCTGAATTGTCTTTCATGAAGGCCATGTTTTGCTTTTACTTCAGCTACTGCCTGTTTTCTTAACTGAGACAGCTCACAGAATAAGAGAGCCACATAGCCTAGACCTGTCATATTTCCCATCAGAGTTTTACTAGACATGTGCTTTGGGATTTGGGATGTATACACATCCAGAGCCTCAAGATTGGCAGCTCAGCTGGGCCTGCTTGCCCATATGAGCTGCCAGATGCCTGGAAATCCCAGAAAACTAGCCAAAACACTTACAGATCTAGAGAGAAAAACATGGCCTGTACAGATCTTGCTGGACATATGGCAGCCCCACATGGGGTTGGATAGACAGGTTTGCTATTAGCAAGGCATTACCTACGGTAAGTGTTGGTCAACCAAAATATGCTCAGCCAGAACCAGTTCCTAAATACACTCTCTGTTCTTTTAAGAGGTTATGTATTCTTTGCAGGAATACCATGGATTTCTTATATCTTTCACACTGTAACCTTTATACATATGATCTTTTCCTTCTACTGAGCCATTCTGTGTTTTGCCACTGGATTTCTCAACAAAGTGCCTGATTATTCATATGGCCTTTATTTTGCCCATGCCCTATTCTGAATCAAACAACATGGCTCAGTGAACAGGGAAACTTAAATACAGAGCATTACTTAAAGCAAAGACTGTGTGGATGCCTGTGTATGATAATTAAACTCATGACTGTCAAATTACAGCTGCTTGTATCACATATCCTCATGGAAAATTGAAAGGGGGAAGGAGAGTTGTTGCTCTAGTGGTCCTCAGGAGGATGAGGTGACATCTGTCCAAATTTGGTTCCCTTGGTCCAGGTCTCCTTTCTTGAAACTGCTCGGGCCAAGAGGAAATTCAGAGCATTTACCTCTTTCCTTTTAGATTTCCATGTTGTAGCATGCACCATCCACAGTGCATCTGTGTTAGTGTCACCATGGTTACCTTCAGCACTGTTTATTTTCTGATGCTAACAAGTAATTCTGTTCCAAGGACACGGGCAAAATGCAATCTGTGGTGTTCGAGGCATACAGGTGTGGCACTGAGGAATCTCACCTGCACTGCATCCATGACCACACCAGTGGATGGTCCTACTCCTTAAAAACCATTAGCCAGATTTAGAGATGCTGGATAAAGTAAAAACCTTTTCTTCTTCTGTGAGCATCAGCCACATCACAAACCTGTAAGGTTCTCCTGCTCTTTAACGCAGGATGCACACTGTGTCTCCTTTTTATAGAGGGGACAGAAAGAAAACACTGTCAGTGTAGAGCAGGTTTGAGGAGAAGAAAAGAGAAGAGACTTTATCCTCCAAGGAGCAACACAATCTGGATCACAGCATTCTGCAAAGTTATTTTTCAGTGTCCTGCCTGGTTTTGAGGAATATTTTTTGTTTCCACAAGAAAATGATGTAAAAAATAATAATGGATGTCGTAAAGTGAAGCTTTTAGTAGTTTGAAAATGACAATGCTGGTTTCTTGTACATCCTTATTTGCAGCTCTCTTACATGGTTTTAGGAGCCTTTTTATTCTTTATATTGTCACCTTCTGTTTCTCGAATTATATAGCATACAATATCAGAGTTAGGCTACTTTTATACCACCTCAAGGACATGTGTGAACTTTACACATATCACAAAGAATTAATCGGGATCCTGAAGGCTGAAGAAAAGTTATTTCATATCCTTAAGAATCAGGTGTTCTTTTTATATTTTACATCTAACAGAATGTGTGCCATTTTTTCTGGTTAGAAAAGTGGAGCAGAGCTCAGCACAGTCCTGTGCAAAATTGACTGTGTGTGTTATTCATAGACCCACCAAAGGAGCAGCAGCCAGTGAAGGGGAGGGACTTGACAGAATTTTGTTACTGGCTACAGGGAAAAGAATTGGTCCTGGTGCAACAGGGAGCCAGAAAAGGCAATAAGAGAGAAAAATATTATGGAAATTGAAGGACTGCTATCTATCAACATATGATTTTCCTTTGTTTCTAACTAGAAATACACATCCATGTGGAGCCCAAACATCTGGTGGCTTTATCAGCCTTTTCCCCATGAATAAATTTTTGTGGGCCACTGTTTTGCTACAGTTTTCTCCCTTCATAGGACTTACTGAACTCTTCCACCCAAAGCACTTTGGCCTGTGGAATACTGAAGAGTTTCAACAGAAGAAAGCAGGTTTCATTTCATGAAATGTCCCTGGCAAATACTATTACAGTGCCACTAATTTTATCTGAAAGATGGAGTCAATTCTTGGTGAAACAACACAGTGTCCTCAATTACCTATTTCTGTTAATTAACTAAATAGTTGGCCTAGGATGGATGCCTCAGCAGGATATGTCTGTGATGTAAATGTCAGCACTCAAAATTCTTGAAAATATCTGTGCTTGACCCATGACTCATCTGTCTGCCATGTGTCACAAATTAAATCTTCCCTTCTAATCGTGGGGCCAATATGTACAGTATTTTTCTGAATAAATAATTTTTCAGGAAAAAAAAATAGTAAATTAGGAAAACTACAATGTATTCCCTTTATTACAAGCAGAACCATGTAATTCTTGAATATGTCAGATATTAACATCTTTAAAGATTTGTTAAATAAATTAATTCCTTTTATCATCAAGAAACAAAGCTCATTTTTCTAAAGTGAAATATTAATCTCCTACTCATATATTTTGCCATTATTTCTTACAAATATTTAAAGCAATTGCTAAAACATTATTTTCAGTTTGCAAAATGTGTTTCATTTTGAAGATGATGAAAAAAAGGTTTTCATACCTGCCTTTCTCTTGTTTCTCTCTCATCTGTGAGGATGGATGAGAATTTACAAAATGTTTCCATCAAATTAAAAAGGAACCAAGACTAAGATTAAAATAGAGGTCATTTCTTAAAGACATCTTGGAAATACTCAAGTGTCTCCACTACCTGCTCCATGCCGAGATCCCTGAAGAAACCCCCATTCCCTGTTCTAACTTAGGCCACCTTTTTATTCTGCAGTTTTGTTCTACCCCAAAGCCTATGAGACTCCAAGTGAGGCACTTAGGGCCCCAAGACACAACTTGCCTTTGATTCAGTTAAAGGTTTCATGCATGACACCGATGATGACTTTGCACCTGCATCACTGTTTTGATGGAAAGCCAATGTCTTCAGGAAGTCAATCAAACTTTAACTGCAAGGTCACAGTCCAAGAGGTTGCCAGTCCCATGGAATTTAGCTGAAAACCTTGAGCAGAGACCTCTTTGGAAACACTGATAAAACAGAGGCGTACATTGCAAAGCTGGATGGATGAACTTAGACATTCCTTGGACGCAGTGGCACTTGGGGACATGGTTTAGTGTTGGGTTTGGCAGTGCTGGCTCATGGTTGGATCCAATGATCTTGGAGGTCTTTTCCAGCATCGTTGATTCTATGGTTCTTTAGCATCAGAAATAAAATGATAGCTTTTAAACATGTAAAATGCAGATTTAGTGGCTAAAATGCAGCTTCCTGATGCCACGTTTTCTATTTCTCTTAGTTAAAAAGACAGTATTTGGTCTAATATATTTTAAGTACATCTGTCTGGTAAGGCATGATTTCCTTTATTTATATGCTTAAAAGCATTGCATTACTGGTAATAATTATAAGTAGATTTCTGACCTCCTAAAAATAACGAGCTATCTCCTTCCCAAAATAAATCCAGAAATGTTAGTAAAAATGAAGATACTCTAAAGAAAATGATGATCCCAAAATTTTCAGCACCTCTTTCTTGCAAACGAACTTTTCTTGACTTCATGCATTTAAGAATTGATTTTGATAATTCAAATTCAATTCAATCACATTAATTTTGTTAAAATCTCCTGTGGAATAAGAGAAATATTTATTCTTTCAGTGGAGTTTTGAGTGGGAAGTAAATAGTGAGTTCTTTGAAATATAAGTGAATTCAGAGCTTTAGTAAGACTACAACAGAAAATTTGAAATGGAAAAACAAGGCAGAAAAATTTCCATGTACTCCTTTCCACTTTTTATCATGTCTTAAAATGATTGATACTCTTCAAGGCATTGAGTTTTATTTTGAAGTTGTTTAGTGATAGCTGAGACATTACATACAGCAAAAGCTATCTGTGGAGACTGCATAACAAAAATTCATTAGAAAGAAAAAAATGTTTTAAAAAATCCACCTTCACTTCTTCAAATGTATTTGTTAAAAGCAGGGGGAAAAGGTTGAATGAAAAAAGCCCTACAAAGTCATATCAAAATAAAACTGTAAGGAATGGAAAATGGACACGATCAATAATGTGAATTTCAGTGGTTGAGTTTTGGATCAAAAGAGAAAGGGTAGCCTGTAAGTCAGTGAAAATGAAATGTGAGTGTAAAAACCCCTTGGAAATCGATTGGAGGAGGAGACCACTTTTAGCAATCAAAGTCAAGAGCATGCCCTAGATCTACATGCTGCTGGGAGGGAAAGAACACTGGAGAGTGACTCAGTATGGGAGCTGGGTGGGAGATGATTTTTGGTTACCAGTTTGGGCAACAAAACTGATTTAACAATGACCAGAAGAAGCGGAAATCCCTGAAAATGTTCAAGGCCAGTCTGGACAGGGTTCTGAAAAACCTGGTCTAGTGGAAGTTGTCCCTGCCCATGGCAGGGGTTGGAACTGGAAGATTTTTAAAGTCCCTTCTAACCCAAACAATTCTGATACTATGAGTCTATGGCTGGGAGAAAAATATGATCAGTTTGAGTGCTTGGTTTTGTTAAAATGAACAGGAATTTCAAACACGGTGTAAAAGAAGAGATGTCAATGAGAATATGCCCAAGGCCATGGTTCTGTAACACTCTGTGTGTGTGTGTGTGTGTATCACACAGTGCAATTTTCAACAGGAACATAAGAAACCTATTATTTTGTACAGTAAGATTATATTTTTCTTTCTCTTGCTTCACTCCACACGAATGATAAATACCTGTAAGATCCTGCCAGTGTTTAGACTCACTGCTCAGCTGGTGAAAGCCATGTTTCTGATAGACCGATTAGTAACTCATTAGTTAATTGAATGTTTAGACGTGAAGAGAGAGTCGGAAACTTGTGTTTATCTCTACTCAGGAGATCTTTATACAGTTGCTAAAATGAGGAATAATAAAGAGTTGAAACCTTTTTGATGTTTCTAAGACTGTTTCCTGCATTATAAAGCAATACAGGAGTCCTGCCTAAGCTGCTGTTTCTAAAGTGAAGCAATGAAGGCAAATCCCAGCCATCCCAGACCAGTGAAATAAAAAATTCTGTTGCTGTGGCAAGATCTTGCAGAAGCTTACCCAGAGAAGAATGAACACTGTTAAATTAGCTGTTTTATAAACACTGAACATAAACCCAGCCCACTTAATTGGCTTTATATCATTAATTTCAAAGAGCCAAATAGTCTCACCTGGCTACCTTTAGAGCTTCTTCCTAATATGAATAGAGAATTTTGCAATGAAATGTGTAGCAAAAACATGGAATCTGTCTCTAGTGCAGTGTGATTTTAAGGTGCTAGGAAACATTTGGGCAATTGAGTTCAGTTTCAGGGGACAGGACGCAAATTTTGGGCATATTCTAAATATTTTATATGCTACAGAACAATTTTGAGGAGTCTTGGTTTAATGCGATGTCGCTCTATCAACTATTTTTTGGAAAATCATCTCTGATCTAGATACCAAATCTAAGAGTCAGAAAATGATCACACCTGTGGTTGGTATTTTTTCTCTTATACCAGGAAAATGAAAAAAAAAAAAATCTAAATAAAGTCAATAACTAAGATTTCTTTCAGGTTTATCACAGGATTTGAATCTACCAGAAGCACTGCATGTGCATATGCAGCAACTGAGGATCATCCAGCCTGCAACCCTGTGCTATGTCTGGTGAATAACATAAAAGTAGTATGTTAGTATCACGATTCAAAAAGCACAAAACATCAATTAAGTAATTTTTTTTGTCAAAATTGGTTATCATTGGGCATGATATGCATGAGATGATTTGATACCTACTCGTCTGTCACCTTTTGTGGTCCAAACTAGCCCTGCTTTTTGCTTCTCGCTCTCACCCTGCATTCCAGGTAGGGTCTCACAAGAGCAGTGTAAGGGGGGGAAAGACTCAAGTTTTCTTTATAGTCCCAAAAAATATACTATAAAAAGATTACAAAAATTAGATATAAAAGAATGAAGTGGTCAAGGGGGAAAGAAACCTCTTCTTGAGGCTGAGATTCCCATCTCAGGTTCAGGAGCTGAGGCTTTAGGAAACAGATCAGATGTCTTAAGGTCTGTGTTAAAATTGTTAGTTAACACAGTGAAGTGACAAAGAAAAACAAATCATGTTCAAAATTTCTTTATTTGCTAATTTATTTGTGTCAGAGGGAGATCAGAGCCTTTCTAAAAAGCATCAGACATGATCAAAATATACCTACTGTTTATGCATGAATTCCTCTGAACTTTAAGGTTTAGGATTAGCTTGCTTGTAAGTGCCTAAGTCCTCTGACAGTTTCTACTTGGCCTCAGTCATAACACTGGCATAACAAAAGGAGGTAAACAGGTATTCTTTCTCTTTCTCCTCATCTCACAGTATCTTTACACCTCAGAGCCATCAGATCTCAAGCAAAAGCCTGGCTGGAGTAGCTTTGCAGTTTCACAGAAGAAGGAAACTTGTGAGCGAACTCTGTTCTCAGTTAATTATTCAGCAGAGTGCCCTGTGCAGGACTGCTGACCCTGGTGGCACCGAGCAATGCTTCCTGCGTGACAGGCAAAATTGTATTTCTAATCACTTACGGTTACCAAAGGACACATGGCATGTTCTGCAGAAGGCAGATGATTAGCTCCGTTGTCCTGGCTGGCTTCCAGTTGGAAAAGCTTCATCCACTGAATATAAATCTACCGGGTAATTTCAAGTATAGCTCCTTCTCCCCTCAAATGTCATGCAGCGAGTTACTCTGAGCTTTGAACAGCTGCCATGTTCCTCCGTGGAGATGGCTGCTGAGGAATATATAGAATCATTTTAAAGCTCTGGGGGCTAATAAAAAAATCAGTATTAAGCTGCCCGCGTACTTAGATGGATGAGGAGAAGGGTAGAGAGGGACAGAAAGATTTCTGATTATGGTAGGAATGAGAGTGGAAAATGCATCAAGTAGTGAATAAGGCCAACTAATGAAATATTCTATAGTATAATGTAAATTGCAGTGATTGGGGACAGCTGATTCCTCAAAATGTTGGTTTTTCTTTTCTTTTTTTTTAGAAATTAGATTAATTTTTAAGTATTCCAAAGTTATCCATAAATGCTCACACTGACTCACAGTTTATTAATATTTTTAACTCCAATCTTGAAAGAGAAAATGTCCTATTTCTTTTAGAGTGATGACTTTGTGTTTAAGGAAGTGGAAATCTGGATTGCACCAGGCATGTCTTCAAAAGGGTGAATAAAACTTGGGAAAGACCCAAAATCCCAGAAAAAGAGAAAAAAAAAAGTTGAAGTCTATGTATGACGGACAGTTGCATATGAAAGGCACTGCTTGAGAACAGATTTTTGTCCAAGATGAGTGGATAGAATTGGCTGCTTTGATTCTGCAAACTCAGAGCCTCTATCAGTGTGTGATGTTGGTTGCAACCATCTCCAAACAGGACATTTCACATCTCTGGGCCACAGACAGCACTGAAGCCGTCCTTCCAACCTCAGGTTTCTCTGGGTTGATGCAAGATGTCATCCCAGAGGAAAAAACTGCTGGAAAAATGGTTTGGACTAAATTGTGGACACAGAAAGTCATGCTGCTAGCAGATCTGAGGGATGTGAAGAGGTGAGACACCTTATGTTGAGTAACTGGTTGGTTGCTAAGGACAGTAAATTCCTTACGTGGGTCAAAGGATCAGGGAAAGGCTTGGATTGGAAGGGACCTTAAAGATCACCTAATTCCAACCTTCTGCCATAGGCAGGGCTGCCACCCACTAGCCCAGGTTGCTCAGGGTCCTGTCCAACCTGGCCTTGAACACTTCCAGGGATGGGGCATCCAAAAGTTCTCTGGATCCTCTATAACCGTGTGATCACAATCTCACAGGAGCCTAAAAAACAAGGTACTTTTATACAAGTGCCTAAGAAATGAGTCTGTGCACTCATACATTATTTTAATTTCACAGATGTTATTGAAACTTAAGGAAAATATGGTCTGACTGAAATATATGAAGTCTCCTTCTCTGGAGATATTCAAAACCTGCCTGGACGTGATCCTTTGCAAGCTGAACTAGATGAACTCGCTTCAGCAGAGAATTTGGTCTAGATGGTTTGCAGAGGTCCCTTTCAATCCCAACCATTCTCTGATTCTGTGATACTTATGCTACTATTTTTACTGCTTTGATTTTCAAAATTTTATGTCTTTCTTCTGGAAGTTATTTCCCCTGAGTAAACATCGTTTATTTTGGCTTTGCACAAAACACAGGGGAAAGAAAAAATAACTTCAGCTATGTGTTTAGTCCAACCACATGTATCCTACACAGGTGAAAGATTACAATAGCTATGTGTTTTACAACAGGCTTTGAACATTCAGATTTTATATTTAAGATCACCATTTGAGACAAATAAGCATTTTTAGAATAGGATTTAAAACGCAGGATACCCAGAAGTCTGATCACATTTTTCTGTTCAAAGAAACGCCAGCAAAAACACAACCTTCAGTTAATGCCTAACATTGAGTACAAGGAAAACAAAGCAGACAGAAATGTTTGCTCTTTGCATGGGACAGATTTCCTGATAAAGTCCAGAATTCCTGATTGTTTCTTGGCATCCTGCTCTGATAAGGAGTGCAGAACACAGTTCTCCTGCAAATACAATGGTCATCTGTGGTCTGTGGTCCATGGTCCCAAGCTTTTTTGCATAAATCAGGCCGTGATTATCCCCACATGCAAACTGGAGTGTGTTAAGCATTTCTATTACAAATCCCTAACAAACTGCAGAATCCTTCTGAAGTCACTGGGACAAAATAAAGAACACTGAATGAAGTTAAGAGTTTCTAAAACTCTCAACAAAGTGGCTTGGTGCAGACACCAGACCACTGGCAATGATGTGACTTTAGTCAATCAATAAACATCCATTTGATAAAAAGGGTGCAACATGGGAGTTATTTTGCTAGAAGACTAAATAGGCTTTAAAATATTTAAAGATTTCTTTGAAACAAGTGCATTGTTCCTAAAGTTGTTTATTTATTTTACTTTTTTTCCCCTCATAAAGCATCTGCTGTATTAATTCCACAATGTCAGCAGCTGGAGATTGCTTGTGTGGATTCCCAATTTCCAATCACAGTCTCCTTGGAGACAACAGTTTTATTTATGGATTTGTGTTCCATTCAGAAAGACTTGGATTCTGAGACAAATCTCAGAGGTACAAAATGATGACTTCTCTGAGCGAGATGGCTTGGGAGGACTGAGGAATGTTCCATGTCTATCATTTCAGCTGAGTGTCAGTGCATTAAAGAGAGTTTTACTGCAGGTATATGCAAAGATAACCTTGTCCTGTAGCATTATATCTTTATGTATATATATGTGTCTGTACATATGTGTAGATATAAACACCTACATACCTAAAATGGGTATATAAGGATCAAGATTGCAGAGTTAGCAATGCCATATTTCTAACTAGGCAGCTCCAAGGATGTAAATCATGTATGGGAGTTGTGGGGTTTCTTTCTTTTATCTCAAAATCCAGGGGCTGCACAGAGTGATATGGTATGGAAAACCATCTCAGTACCTCCACAGGTGCTACTAATTTAAAGGATTTCTAGTTTGTTGTCAGATGATGTATCCCAAAATTACATCACGCACCTATCTCCCAAATGCCTAATATGAAATAAGGGGAATGCCTTGACTTTCTAGAACAAAACAGTTTGTGGAAATGCAGCTGATAAATGTGGTTTATTATGTCCACTCCAAACAGACAGAACAGCTGAAGGCTTGGTTGAAGAATAGAGTCACTTAATACAGGGATTAAATCAATAATTTGAGGAAAACCAGGAGAAATAGGATAAACTGATAAAAAAGCAATGCTGTAAATTTCATTTCAAAGATATTCCACCGTATATCTAGTCCAGGACTCATTAGTTGTCTTGTGTCCCCTGCCATCTTCTCTCTTTAATATATGTAGGAAAATCACTTTCTCTAACAGTTTATTGAAAATAAGTAAAATTGTTAGAAATGCATCTTTGTAGCAACTTAATATATTTCCCATTTGAGTGACAGGTGATAAGCTGCTTGCCTGATTTCTACCAACAATTAGCTTGGGCAAATAAAGTAATTGCATTTGCCAGTTCTGACAGAACAATTTATTTTTCCCTTCTGTGCAATCATGATGCAATTGAAGGGCCGGTTGTGATTTAAGGCAGGGACCGCTTGCTATTCTAGTCTTGTACTCTTCCTAAAACTAGAGAGATGCATTTTGGCTCATCCCTTGCCACTTCCATGATTAACTTGATTAGATGGAATAATTTCATACCATTTCACTTAACAGAGAGAGTCTGTTGGTGCTTATGCAATCATAATGTGCAATTCTGGACATCTCCATCCCCTAAAAAACCCCAGTGCTGTAGTAAAATCTGCTGGATTTGTATTGTTAAAAGAAATGCATGTTATTTAAAATTATACAGAAAACATCTTTTAAAAATTGAGTGCATATGGGGATGAGAGTGATTGGTTAGATATTCTTTCAAATGTTGGCTTTTCAGAGTTTCTTTTGAAATGGAAAACTAGTGCTAGCAGGAGTTTTGTGGTGGGCAGGAAAACTCTCCAATTTGTGGCGTGTTTTGCTTCACAGAATGTATCTCACAGGAGCAACACTGCGGTCAGTACGTTGCCACAGTTATGCTTCCTAAATCCTACTTGCAAATAGGAAAAAGGTCCTCCCTTTTTTAATGCCTGTCTTTGACCTCTCTTCTGCAAAGGCAGCTTCCTAGAACCGGTTTTCAGCTAAGCCAAGAAATTTCCATAAAGATGAACTGTTTCTCCTGTGATACAGAGCAATCAAGGGTGGAACTTCTCACTCTAACCCATGCTGAGCAGAGACATCAAACTGAATTTCCTACATGGCATGGAGTGCTCATTCACTCATTCCCCACCTCACACACGCCGATTCCCTCCTGATTTTAAAATGCTCGCACCTACCACCAGAAAACAACAGTCCCCTATGTGTGAAAATATTAGGAATGCTTGGTGTTTTGCTTGAGGTTGTCTCAAGAGCAAACAGAAACTTGAAAGCTTTTGTGAAAAAGAATCCGTTGCTAAATGAACACTTCTTGTTGGCTGGTGTCACTTGGGATGGTGTTTGTAAAGTGGTCTTCTGGGGCACCACAACTTGTAGACATCTAAAAGGGAGCTGTCAGCTGATATCAGTTACCCGAGCTTCTTCCACCATCAGTACTGAGAATAGGTAACTCTATACAGGGACTTACCCTATCCTGAGAGAGTTGTCTAAAATAGATAGAATAAACAGGTCTCTGGATCCCTTTTCTTTGGCTGAAAATGACGTCCATTAGCTGCAATATCTGAAGGTAGGCGGGCTATGATATTAGGATCATATCCTTATCCATTAGAATTGCTTTGTGTTTTTACAGAGGAAGGTCTGAATAAGCAAACAGGAGACGCAGGTTTTATATTTTTCTGATCTGCCTCCCAGTCTTGGGTAAACTCATGCCAATGTATGTTCCACTCTTTCATTCCTCACTTCCTTGTTTGCTTACTTTGTCAACAAATGGGCTGGGGAAAAAGAAAAAAAAATCTTAATGAATATAGTCAGGACTTGATCTTTACAGCCACAGATTTTGAAGCGGAAAGGACCAACAAGTTAACTGGGATTTATATAATTTTGTTAATTTAAAAGTGTAGCAGCCAGTTATGGTAATCACCCATGACCCTTCTATTATCCATGGAGAGAGAGACATGGAAGTTTGTGAAAACAATGCAGGCCATCTATAGTACACGTATTTAAAGCTACATGAAATCAATCCAACCTTAAAAGATAAAAATCTATCAAATTGCCTGATTTTTGTTTCTAACACATCATTATTTTCATTGCTACAGCTCATCCGAGCTATTGTGGCTTTAGTCATTGTTTACTCATTCTTCAATAGATGGAAGTTGCCTTCAGGAATCCAGGAGGTTAAAAATAATTGTGAAATCACAAGAACTTGAAAGTCTTTCATTTAGGACGTAAGAAAGAACAAAATTAAAACACCCTTTGCCTACAGAGCAGGAACTTGTCTTCATTAAGTGAACAGAAGCTCTGAAGATGAATTCAAGACAGAGCGTGTCCCTTGGGCCTGACAAAAGCAGAGGAAGAACAATTAGGATTAATGTGAATAATATGAATATGTCAGCAAGAGCAGGCAACCTGCTGCTGTCTCGGGTGCAAGGGTGCAAAGTTTCCCCATCAATAAAATGCAGCCTCTGCTACAGGACCAGAAGGAATTTGTGTCCTTTGTCACGTCAGAGACTCCCAAGTCAACACAGTAGGAAAGTTCCTCTGAGCTTACTTTTGCTGTGGGTACTTGCTGGCTCACAGAGAGGAAAATGAACATATTCAGAGCACAGACAAGTCCCAGTGGGCCAATGTCATGGTTTGAAGAAGAAAAATATTATTTCCCACTGGAACTGAAAATGAAGATAAGCTTCAACACTGGTTCAAATGCAAAAATAATTTTTTCCTCCTTGCATAATGGGAATATTCTAAATACCAGACTGATAAACCCTTAGAAAACTATGCAGAAAGAAGAAGAGCCTTTACATAGCTGAAAATAATAAGGAAAAGCAGAAGACAATGCTAGTGAAGGGAGTAAGCCAGTCTGGCAAGACTTAAGGCAAATGAGTTTGGCAGCAGGAAATAAAAATACTTTAACTCTGGAAAAATTGACTTCTCAGACCAAGATGTGAGTGTAGCTGTCCCTTACATAGCATGGGGGACATCCACTGGATTTTTTTCTTTGACTGTTGGTGAAGAATAACTGTCTGCTTAAAAGGTAAATGCTGTCTGCTTAAATCAACAAGGAGAAACTTCAGTGCTAAGAAAAACCCAGACGTCTCCGCTATTCCCTTCATATTTGCTGTGCAGCATTTTTTGAGGGGGTGAATTTATTTAGAAGAATACGGGGTTTTGTACCCACGGTGGTCAAGGGCTAAAAATTATCAGAAGTGACTGATTCTTTTGGAAAGCTTTTGGGAATTCAGGAATCCTTGAGGTCTCCCAGAGAAGTTACTATGTAAATATGTCTGCATGGTGGCTGTTCTCCCTCTCTTACCTCTTCAACAGTACCAGATGGCACCAGAAAACACCACTTTTCACATAGCCTGACACTCACTTTGGGATAAGGGACTCTCATATCCTTTTAGTCGTGATCTTGGCCACTGAAGGAAAAGAACTTACAGAATGAAAATCAAATGAGAGCTGGTTTGGCACAGCTGGTTAGCAGTAGTGTCCCTCTCAGGGAAAAATGGCATGGTCTGCATCTATCCCAGTGAAGTGGAGCGTGCTTGGGAAGATTCCCTGGCACTGGAGCATCATCATTTACTTCAGTAATGTTTTCTGGCATGATTTTGGCCCATTCCAACAAGCTTTTTCCCTGAACAATTCCTGGACATGGTTTGGCTGCTAGAGCCCAGGAGCCACACCAGCAGGCAGTTTGCACACAGACACCCTGTTCCAGAGTCTGAAACAGTTTGTTAGGAAAGATAAGAGATGTCCTGTACCAGTTATCCTCCCTGCTTGAAGATATCTCTGGATACATTTAATTTGCTGGTGTAGATGTAGCCCTAGGGAAAGTTGTTCCCACAGGTGAAAAACAGAGTAAACGGACAGAAATAGGGGAAAAATCTTGGCTGAGAAAGATTTCCTTGGAAGAAGAAATGCTCAAGATTATGTTCCATTTGAGATGACTTTATTACACTGCTTATTTTAAAACCTTGAAGTCTGATCAAGTGTTACATAAAAAAAAAGCATTGTGCACTCAGGTCAGGCAGTTTTGCCATTTTTTCTCTAAAATGGAAACTGATTTTTGGAGGATGGCATTATTTGGAAGATATCACAGTGCACACTGATTTTACTTCCTCAGAGTTGAAGACATTCTTCTGCACAGCTTATTACACCAATAAAACAGAAGTGAAACAAAAATCATGCATGCTTACTCAAAGGGATTGAAATATAAACATGCTTGCATTTGATGTAGAGAATTTAATGGGGTTCACTGAGGAGAGCAGGGTGAATATAACAGCCTGGAAAAGCAGATAGACAAAGCAGACGAAAAGAACAGACTGTATCCAGCAGTCCTGAGAAAACAGACAAACAGCTTTCCCAAAATAAATAGCCAGTGCTGTATATCATGATCTCATGGGAGTAATTACTGCAGCTGACTTGTATGCTATTAAAAACTTCTGCATCAAAATCATATCTGTCACTTTGGAGATTGCACCATGCGCATGAAGGACACACTCCACCCCTAGAACAAACTCTGGGTAGTTTGGTGCAGGCTCCAAAGGAGGCAAACACCTGAGCTGTGGTGAGGTCAGGAACTTCTCTATTCCCAGTCTGTTCTCTGAAAACCCACAGAGGAGTGGAGGGATCCAGCGAGCATCCATGCAGATGAGCTTGGAACAGGGACTGTGTCATTAACACATGAATAGCAGGAGGCTTTTCCAAGATTCATTTATCAAGGAACAAAGAAAGGAGCTCCAACAGTCACAGCAATTTGAAAGTTTCTGTTTATATCATATAAAGTTGACTTTACCCCCTGCTATCCTTCAATATTGACCACAGGGTTGTTTTTATGAAGCGAATTAAAATGATAGGAAAATATAGATTACTGAGGAGAAAATATCTCAAGGGAAACAAAACTGTCGATAGACATATCTTTAAAAATGTTTGCGCCACAGAGATAAAACAACATAGTTTAAGGTTTTGAAGTGTTCTGAGATGTTTATTAGAGGATAATGATTTTCTGAAGGAAATAGGCATGAGGCATTATTCTATTTCTGGTCACCATGATATTAAAAAGGCATTATATCACTTACAAATGTGTGGTGAAAGCAACAAAACTAATTTGCTGTTAGGACTTTATTACATTTATTTCCTTTGGAGTAATTTGAGAGGAATTAAAGAGAAAAAGGAGTTAAGTATAAGAATCAATTGCTTTCTGGAGCACAAGCCTGCCATGAAATAGGTAGCAGTCATCATGCCAAAGAACCATCCAGGTACCATCAGACATGGAGAAAGGGATGTGGAATGGAATGTCAATGGAAATCAGTGGACCAAGAAACAAAAACAAATTTTGCATATTAGTGTGTATTTTGACCATATCAATGTATGTATTTGTAATTTGTAATAAACTTTTTAATAAATATCCCCAAGAAAACACTCAAGGAAACACCTCATTTTCCAGAATATTCTTTTCTTATAGTTTATTAATTACTTTTGGGTGAAGACCAGGAAATTCCAGAACATGTTTTGTAATGTACATTCTGTAGACACTCACAGGAATTTGAACCAGAGCTCATGGGAGGCCTAAGTGTTAGGTAAAGATTAATTCAATGCACTAACTTTAGTTAGTCCACACTAACTTTATAGGCAAGAAACTTCCAGATGTTTCCAAGAGCCATGAGAAGTCGTGAGTGAAGCTACAGGTGCTTTTGGTCTCAGTAAACACCTGAAAAAAGAGAGGACTAGATGGACTGGCTCTTGTCCACTGCCCATGTGAATTCCCAATGAGCTTATAATTGGCAGGGTGACCTTTGAAAAGAGTTTATTTAGGAAACGAACAAACAAACAAAAAGCTGAAGCGGAGCAACAGCTGTGCCAGACCTACCTGTGCAGCTGGCAATGCCAAAAGTATATTCAGAATTATTGCTTAGATGTCATTTATGTCTTGGGAACTCTCCATGTTGCCTCATAACTAATGTAAGGGGAAAATGAGTGTTTTAGTAACAATATAGCATAAATTACCACTATTCTGAGCCCAGATGAAGAAAAAGTAGGACAAATCCTGTTATTTTATGTTCTTAATCACATTTTGATCTATAGAGCTCTCAACATTACTCTTGGGATCCCATGGTTAAAGACAACAAAATTGTCTCAATTATTATTTATAAATTATTTACAAAAGAGTACAATTTTTAAAAAGGGAACGCAAACAACCTAAAGGCTTTTATGTGTTCCTCATGAAGAGCTTTCAGTTGGGATTAGTCCTTTGAGACACTGTGTTCTGCTTCTTTTTCTTTTGAAAAGCAAATTTAAAGCATAATATTTTATTTATTTATTTTATTTTATCTTTTCAAAGCAGTAGGATGCATTAAAAATACCATGATATCCTTGACAACTGGGTATGTTACACAAAGAGACAAAGAAATCACTCATGTCTGGAAATCTGTGTACTTCTTAGTATATCATCAATACACAAAATTGCTTTTGGAAGGGCAAGCTGTATTCTTCAAGCCAATGAAAATATGAGCACAGCTGAGTGGGTCGGCCCCCAAAATTCTGGAATTTTTCATCAAAGGGCTATTGTTCCTCTTCCAGCTTCCGAAACAATGCATCCAAATGAATGGCTCAACCTCACATTCCTGAAGCACTGGGATGGTTTGTATGGAAGGCACTGATGCAGGTCCTGCCCAGATTGCATTTCCAGCAGGTATTGGAAAAGCTCAGATAAAATGAAATAACCATCATCTAATACAGGAATGAAGGTCAGCTTTTGAATTCTAAAGTTTTGTATAAAAGCGGACAACCACATACCTATTTTTGGTAATTTTCACAGTATCATAAGGGTTTAGTTTTTTTTTTTTTATTATGTTGGAGGTGGCCAAGACAGAGAAAATGAAAGCTCAAGGTGAGGAAAGGACAAGACTGCTGGGAGCAGGGGTTCACCAGCTACTGGAGAGTTCTGTGTGTGTGTTTAGGTGTGTGTTTGTTAGGAATTCGTGCTCGGTCTCCCTTCTGGCTGGGCAAAGGGCAGGGAATTGCAGCCTGGCTGTTTTGGGCAGGGAGGTGAGTGTGCTCCTGGTGCAGAAAATCTGTTGCTTTTTGTCTCTGGTGAACTGGGAAAGAAAAATTCCCTGGGTCTTGAAGCCTTCTGGAGCTGGAATCCCTTAAAACACAGAAGCATAAAGAATTTATCAGAGGGAAGTCCACATGCTGGCCTATAATCCACTCTAAGAAAGACACATCTCCATCTAGTTCCTTAAAATCACAATATTTTCTCAGTATTTTCATACATTATAATATATATCTTTTCCTTGATTTGAACTGATACTTGCTCCTTAAATATAAGTCTCTTTCATGAAAGATTCAAAACAAATTGATCTCATCTTTCACACTTTCCAATCCCAGTCGCTATATTTTTCTTTTCAACAATATGATTTATGTATATTCATTGGCACAAGTCAAAGTTTCAGTTAAATGTCAAAGCTGCAGCATTTTAAAATTCTTTAACCATTATGCATTGTGTTCTGCCATCTCAGAAAAAAACCCCCTTGAAACAGGAGTTCTGAGAACTGCATTAAAATGTATGTATAATTCATGTATAAAATTACTATATAAAGAATATAGCTTAATAGGTCAAGATCTTGTTAAAAAATGCAGTTTGTAATAATCTCTGACAACCTGTGCCTCCTCGACTGCAGAACAAAACTCCACAGAATATATTGCCTTCTTTTATGCAAACATGTGATAACCAGTGAGGTTTAACACTCTGGCTTCATGCCTTGCATATGCCTCCTGCTGATCATTATTGCTCCTCCAAAACTTTTAGTGGTCAAATGATCTCTGGTGATTTTGCTATTTGGTAGCTTTGTGCCTTGGCAACCACCCAGAGTAAATCTAAAATCTTTCATCTTTGCATTCTAAATTTAAATTTAGATGTCTAAATGAGCAGTCTTCAGATAAAGACCTGTTTAGCCAGTAGTGAGTCCAGTCACGTGTTGTCCTTTATCCACTGCTGATTTAAGGATTAAATATTTTCCTTCCTTGAAAAATGCATCAGCATGGCATCTTTATTTGATATATTTGCTGTTGAATGTAAGTAGCATTGTTCCTTTCAGTCTACAGGTTATATCAGAGTACTGGATGCTCTGAAACAAGTCTGTCTACGTAAAGAACAGCAGCATTATCAGTGTCTCAAAGGTAATATTACAAACTTCTAATTCTTTTCCGTAAATTAATTCATCAACATTTTCTAAGCCACTGATAAGAGAAAACATCCTAAAATATTTTGGTTTGCAAAGGCATCTGGTGACCTGTATGAGAGAGCCTTGCCCTGAGAATGTTCTTTGTTTTTCCTTTCCTGTTATTTTCTTTTCATTAGAAGTCCTTCAGACTGAAAATATAGCACTCTATCATGAAAATGTGATATTGATGGATGTACTTAACTCTCATATGTTTCGTTATTAATATATCTAAAATGTTTGGGTATAAACCACCCATTATATTGCAGGTGTTCATTGTCTTCATCAGGATATAAGTGTCATTATTAGTCTACCTAATCAGATTTGGGTCTGAGTTTAGGTGTTGGGGTTTTTTTCAGAATTCATTATCTCTTTTTAAAAACTCTAAGAGTTAGAAGACTTAGGCACCCTATTTACATTATGATTTAATCTCTGTGAACTAGGATATATCTGAAAGACCCAAACCAAAATAAATTCTACAATGCTTGCCAGATTGGGCAGAACCAACACTGATATTTTTTCCAGGACGAATGCTCCAGCTGCATCATCTCCTGGTATCTGCTTCTGTGATACAGTCTTAAAAATCATGTGATTTAAAGACTGCATGGAAATACATTGCAGTGATGAAATTTCTTTCACAATATGATACTCATTTATATTCTAACTTCATTTACTAACATTCCAAATAAAAAAAAAAAAATTAAAAAACAAAGGAAAAAAAGCCAAATTTCAAGAGAAACCACAAAACTTCTGCAAAGAAGTAAGCTGAATTGTCATCCCAAAATTTAATAGAATAAGACAAGATGGTAACTAGTGCAAAGAAACCTGCCAACCTAATTTGCACTTATATCAAAGACCCCGGTGCCTAAAACTTGATGTACAACATATGCAAATCAATCAGGCTTCCTCTTAAAATTCAGTGTTAAAATAGATTTGTAGTTGCTCAGCTTTTTTCCCCTCTTTTTCAGTTGAGGAGTTCTCAGATCAACAGACAAGTGTAGGTACCTTATTCCCAAAATGCTGCTTCTTTGCCACAGGAAAACAACGGGCAAGAACTCATGAAACTGTTTTCTGTGCTGTGTCCAGATACAAATAAATGTGTCCACCATTCTGCATTTGAATATCCCTAAAAATGCCTAAGTCCAAAATTCAGATGTCTAACAGATTTTTCTTCCAAGTTTTGTCTAATCTACCCATGGAAGAGACCACGGTGGAGCAGGTACCCACAGCAGACCATGGGGAACCCCTGGATGGAGCAGATGGGTATTCCTGAAGGAAGTTGGCCTGTGAAGAGCTCGTGCTGGAATAGATTTTTGTGAAGGACTGCAGCCCTTGGAGAGTCCCAGGAAAACTGTGAGGGTTAAGTTGCATCATCACCAGCTGTAACCTCCTCTCCTCCCCACCCAGGCTGTCCAGTGCCAGAGAGGAGTCAAGTGAGCAAGGGAAGCTGAGCTTGGGAAAGGAGGAAGGAAAAGTGTTGTTTTAACATTTGTATTTTTGTTTCTTGATACCTTAATTAATAATTAAAAACACTGTAGTTAAATAATTATTTTTACTGGTAATAATTTAAATTAATTTCTCCCCATTCCAGGCTGTTTTTCCCATGATGGTAATTGGAAAACAGTCTCCCAATATTTATCTCAGCCCACAAGGTTTCTCATCCTATTTTGCCCCCCTGCCCCACAGAGGAGGGCGAGAGAGGAGGGGAAAGAGTAGAGGAGTGTGGCTGGAAGCCAAGGCTAACTCAGCGTGTGTGTTAGGTAAAACTGGTTTTCCTCATTATATCACTTTATATTTATCTGTGTTGAACTTCATTTGACATTTTATTGCTGAGATACTCTGGCATCTGAGGTCCTCCTCAAATTCTTCACAGCCTGTCCTGTTCCTAAGTGCCTCATATAATGTTGAATCATCATAATTCACATCATATTATCACCATACAGATCATCCCTCTTCTGTGGGTCACTTCTTGACACACTAAACAGAATGAGCACCAGGACAGGCTCCTGCACAACTGCTGTGATAACCACCCTGCATTGCAAGAAATTACCTTCTGTAGTTATCCTTGAATTCCTGCTTTTAACCAAAGATTAATGCACGTGAGGGTCTTCCCTCTTACCCCATGATACTCAATGTTCTGGCAGCCTTTGCTAAAATTTTGTAGGAAATTAAAATAGTCTCTACAGCTCCTACCATTTTATCCCTTATGTTTCTTGACCACTTTAAACAATGCCTTCTACTGAAGCCATGATTACTCTTCTCAAATTAAAAATAATAAAAAATATCCAAGGGTCTAGTCTATGATTTTTTTGTGTTACTATTAATTTTTCCAGTGGAGATCTTAGGTGTAAAGGACTGTTAATCCCTGAGCACATCTGTAAATTTTCTAAGAAATGCTATCTCATCCCCTGTCTTTTTGTCTTCAGATACCACAAGGTTTTAAGTGAGAGGTTACATCTATAGTATATTTATTTAATCTGTGTGTTCCTGTAGAACTCTAGAGCCAGTATCATCTGGTCCTGGTAATTTGTTCATTATGTATATTTGTATTATAATCTCTTTCACTGTTGCTTTCCCAGGTAGTTAATGCTACAGTGATCAGAGCACTTCTATGTAGCCTGGGAATCCCATGCTCTGTTCTGGTCCAGAAACATTTTCCCTGCCTGTCTGCACAATGTAGGAGATAATTCTCAAAACACCAAAATGGATTGGCACAAATAGCATTGTGTTCTTTCTTTAATTCAATATATTAATGGTTGTGGGATACCTGATTTTCATGACATCCTTTGCTGGTCAGGGTTAAACTTCAAACTTCCAATATTTCAACCCCTCTGTTTTAGGTATTAGAGAAGAGAATCTTTCAAGCCTCCTGCTGAAACTGCTAGACCTTAGAGAACAACTAAATATTCATTGGGCAAAAGACTCTGTGATCCTAGTGATTAGGTTATTCATGTGGCAGGGGAGACATGAGTTCCTGACATTCTAATGAATATTTACATAATTTTGTGTGAAGTATTCACTGGAGCAGAAACAGCAAGTTGCCTGATCACTTACCTATAGAATCATAATTTTCTTGCCTTTCAGCTCAATTAATTTTTAACTGTGCCTCACAAAGAGGGACAGCCTCAGGAGGAGGAACTTTCACAGAATGTCCCAGCACACTGAAAATTCACCTAATGTTAGTTTTCAAACTCCCTCAAAAACTGAAGAGATTTAAACGTGTTGCTTAGACTTTCTCAGGGTGCTGGGCATTGAGAGGTCATCACGTCTTCTTTCCTCTAGTCATAATTTTTCAAAAAATATGTACTTTGTTAACAATTTCTTGGAGGAGGTTCAGCATTTGCAATAACAAATGGGAGATGCTATTACAGCGCCTGAGAAGACTACAGGTTTTTCCTTATCTTTTTTTTACCTTGGTCCCTGGCTGAATGTGGTTGTTTCCCATCTTGGTGGTTTCCAGCATTTCTGGTACAAATTTTCAGTGTTTCTGCAAACTGCTGCTCAGTTTATCCAGAAGGTATATTTTTAGGAATCTAGGGAAATGAGAGCACCCCAAGGTTTTTAAATGACAGCACTGGTCTACCTAGAACTTGGTAAGTAAATGTCTCTCTGTGCTTTGTGGTGTTCCATTTTGGTTCTTTTACTTGCTATTATGAGGCTGCTTCTAAGAGCTGGTGGCAAATGCAATGGAAAGACTTGCAAAAAAAAAAAAAAAAAGGCAATTATAAACAAACAAAAATGGCCTTGGAGTAGGGATATGATCAAATTTGTTTCCCTCAGAATACTTCAGCATGGTTTTGTTAACCTGTAAAATTAAAGTTCTCAACCAAATTCCCAGAGCAGTTGAAAAGTCAAGATTTCAACTTCTCAGCCTCATGTAAGCCAAGACAAAATTTAGAAAAACTGTTGTCACCATCAGAGCTCACCCGTGCTCAAAATTACAAGAATTGTATTTACCATGTTCTATGTGCACCAGTGCTGCCATTTAACAATCTTGAGAAGCTCCCCTTTCCCGAGATTCCTAAAAATATACCCCATGGATAAATTCAGTAGAGGTTTGCAGAAACCCAGAGAATTTGTACCACAAGTATTCATGGTGCAGGGAAGGTGTGAGTTCCTGACTTTCCTCAAGATGACTGGTCCAATGTACTCATGACAAAGGAATGACAAATGGTAGCTACTGTGCGTGGTTTGAGGTCTGAAATTCCATAGTTAGTCCTACTGTGCTACCTACACTGCCAAATTTGAATCAAATATTTGACTTAGGGCCACTCCTTATCTCGTTTTTGTTGTTGTTGTTGTTTGTTAGTTTGGGGTGGTTTTTTTCGTTTTGTTGCTTTTGCTGTTGCTTTCTTTTAACAAGAGATGGAGTAACTCCCTTTCATGGGGCTTTTCTCACTGGTGGTTCATCAATGATACCACATCCAGAGTCCTGCTGTGCTGTAAACATAAACTAGGGATTTTGCTGTGACTTGAGATACTGGAATAAACTGAGTTAATGAAGCAGAGGGAATTCAGAAACCGGCTGACTACAGAGAGAGCGTGTCAAATATTTATGCTCGCGTATTAATTGCCTCAGATGAGCTGCTCACCTGGATGAGCTGTTATCCAGACACCTGTACCCACTTCTTACAGTGATGTCTAGGCAGTGCCCTCCTCATAGGTGTCAAAATTATGAACTTGTGCTTCTTCATGATTTTCCATTCAGCCTTATGTTTAATCACAGGTAAATTACTGTAGTACACCCTAATATGAATGGTGCTGGCAAAAAAAGAGAGCAGTGGCACAAATCCAACAGTACAGAGAGAGAAGGGAAACAGAAAATCTGTTTAGCACTTCAGACAGCGAGTATAGTTTTTTTACCTCTCAGGGTAAAAACTATCAGAACAAGTGGTTATTTCTGAAGAGGAAAGGAGTAGTGAGAAGAGCAGATTTATTGTAGACAAGATTTGGAGGGTCTTTACTCTTTTACTGTGACAAAAGAGAGAAACGTGGTCCATCTTCTATTCTATTGCCTTCAATAAATGGTTAATTATCTTCAATAATATTAAGCCCAAGACAAGATAGAAGCAGAGAAAACTACAACAAAACACAAGAGATGGCATCTGAGATTGGTTCAGTTAGCTGTGTGATTAATTTTTCCCTGTGACACACTGAGCATAACGTCTGACTCAAAAGACCTCAACCCAATAAATGAGATTTGGACCGGTCCTTGATCGATAATTTCAGATTTTCAGTCTTGAACATTACTGCTCTATCTCAGTCTATATTCCAGCACATTTTGCATTGCCCAAGCCTATGCAGGTTTCCAAAGGAGGATTTCTGCTTCTTGAGTAGCCCAAGAAGCCCCATGTCACAACCATTGTAAGTGCATGGACAAAATGTGTTTATTGGTTCCTGTGTGCCCCAGAAAATGTAGTAGTGGCTGCTTTTCCAGGGAAAATTCACTGGCACAATGGGGATGTGGCGCAGCAGATTAGCAGCCAGCAGAAGTTTGGAAGATCTGAGCTCAGTTCTCTGTGCTTAACAGAACTTAACTCCCCACTCCTTGTGGTTTTGGCAAGCAGGTCAGAAAACAGATTCAAGGGTGCTTGGAGGGAGGGCAGGATGCCTCAGCAGTGCCAGATGAAAAGCCCTGCAGTGTGCAGAGAAAGAATTCAGAATTCACTGGACTGGAAAGAAAACATGAAAACAAGGGCAGCTCCAACAGGAAGGCTGGGGACATCCTCTGGGAGGACAGGGAGGCTTCAGCTCCACTTCCAAAGGTTCTTTATGTGATTGTTCCCAGTTGTGTTTTCATGTAAAATGTGGAATCTGCTATCAGCAGGGATCGGGACCTCAGTCTGTTTCTGCCCACAGTTACCAATAAGTGCTGTGAGCATTAGACTGCTCTATGAAATGGGGAAGAAAACGGTCCCAGGGACTCTGGGTCAATCCTGCCTCTTAAAACTTGTATTATCTGATATCCCCAGGTATTGAAATAAAGATCATCAGCACCAGTTATCTCCTCTACAGCTTTTGTCCCTCACAACAGATGCTCCCTTTAACCGACTCTTGGCAACAATATCGTCTCTATTTATCATCTTCAGACTTTCTTTTTCCAAGTCACTCTAGCAGAATCTACAGAAGGTTCACAGAGAAGACACAGCTGGTATCTCAGCTGCCTGATTCCTAAATGGCCTGAGCCAAAGGCAGAGCAGCCTGCCAGCTCTCTGGAGCCAGAGCTGCCTTCCTGTTCACTATCAGATTTATGCAAATATCCTGGCACTGGTCTAAAAATACCTGGATTTAGTCAGGAGAGGCAGAGAAGCGTAGAGGGCTCATACCCTGCTCTCCCATCATCATCTGCCTGCACCATGTGTTGTAGCTGGAGCCACACAGTTAAACCAGGGCTATGTTGTTACCTGGGCACAGGTTTATTTCCTGACAAAAAAACCCTCACAAACCTCTCAACAGAAACACAGGTTCTCTGTCAGAGAGGAAGAATTTCACTCTTTGCTTGTTGCTCACAAGTGTGCTCTGAGCTTGTGACTGCAGCCAGCCAAGAGGGATCAATGCACTGATACAGGGCAGGAAAGCTGCTGTGCTTGTGTTTTTCCTGAGGGATAATCAATAGTGCCAGATAGAAACAGAGACGTGCAGAAACTGAACTGCATCTCCTTGGAGATGAATGGCTCACTACAGCTCCAGTCAGCCATAAGTAATTTTAGTAAATAGACCGATAATTAGATTTAAATTATTGAGAGTCATAGGGAACAGACTGAAATATTCCCATCTTTCTTTGATATATTTTTTTTAATTGTCTGAGGAAAACATGAGAGCTGTTCCACAGGATGATACAATTGGCTTATTGTTGATCTTTATATAAGCTATAGGCTGCATGCTGACTTGGACTATATGGTTTGCATTTGGCAATTAATCTGCAAGTGTATGGTCTTTTGCTGAATTTACAGGAAGGAAATCCTAAGACTTGTGTCAGATAATAAAGCTTGTAATGATAAATCATACTATAATTGTTTTCCCCAAAGGAATGAAGTTTTGCTTACCTTTCTTTATCTCCATAAGTCAGTAAATAGGCTGTAGACCTGGGTATTAGGAGAAAACAAGATTATGGCCCAGTCACCAGCCTCTAGAGGAGATGATTGAGAATAAGGAGCAATGCATGTGTCTTTCCCTTGCTGACAGGTTTAGAAGTGGAAGAAGTAATGGGCAGCACTACAGTGAGTTGCCACAATAATTTTACACTCTGCCAATATAGCTTAGGAACCTATTTTCAGGAAACAGTTCAAAGAAAAATCTCTGACCAAGTGTTACAATCTGCAGACATCAACAATTTTGGGGGTGAAATTATTTAGTTGTACAAAGGTACATTTGAAGTTTTCTATCTGGAGTGCAATGTAGAAAATGTTACTAAAGGAACCAATCTCTTAAGTCATTGATAACACATAAAATCAATGAATTCTTCATCAGGAACTGTGACCACAGTAATTTTTGGAAGTTGTGAGGGACATGTCTTTTACAGAGCCCACAGCTGGTCATTAGATCTGAAACTTAAACTGAAAACTCCCTCATCCAAGCAGAATGTCCTTATTGCTTGCATATAAAAACACTATTCTGTGAACAACCTGGACAATATTTATTACCCCCTGGCAGGCAAGGGACGAGCTGTGACCAGTATTTCTAAACTTCAGCATTTCAGTGAAATTTAGGGGTTGTCACAGATCTCCCTTCCCACTGACACTGAAGGCATTTTCCAGCAGGTGCTATTTGGTTTCCTACCAAGAGCAAGGAACCCACCCTGCTGCCCATGCACTGCATCCCTCTAGTTTTTACTGCAATCATGACAGTCCACAAACTTCTATTTACATGGCAAATGACAGCTTTGCCTTTTCTGAACCTAACAACTCTCTGCAGTGCAGCTTTGAATAAACAAAAAATTTCAGGTCTTTCATCTGGGTTCACCCAAAAACACTGAATGCAATTTTCTGTAGTGCCACCAAAGTAACACAATTTTTGCACTGCAGGTAGTGGTCATTCCCCTGGAATGCACCTGTTGAGGCAGTTTACATAGTCATCTGTGTTTCATTTCCTAGAAACAAGACAGAAACCAGCATGAATTTCTGTAAGATGTATTGAGGAGTATCCTGCTGTTCTATGAAGTACTTCCATGAAAGCTTATTATTGCCAGAGCACCCCATGTGAATAAAAAACCTTGCAAACACACACACAGACCCAGTGCCTGCTGAGAGAAACTGATAGTGTAGTTCAGCCAAGTGATAAGAAGTCAGGTATAAGAATTCACATTCTATACACCAGGCAAACTCAACACATTTTTTATCATTTTCTTTTTTAAATGTAACATTACAGTTTTCTCCATCTTTTTGTTTGCTTACTACTTTTTTTTCCCCTTTAAGAAGATGGTGAAATTTGATGAGGAAGAGAGCCATGAATTTGCATCATGAAATAAAAACCACCTCCCTTTTCATTCCATATTGCAGGTTTCCTGACCTCTCTAGAGAAATTCTTTTTACCTGATTTCCATGCAGCAGAATTTCCCAACCTTTCATTCTGAAAGCCCTGCACATCCCACATCATCTGTTCCCTTCTTTTTGCATGCATAAACTCATCAGATATGAGAGGAGATGAACACAATTTGAGTGAGAGGATTGCAGAGCAATCTCCTAAATGCTGAGAGAGAAATGCAAGGCTTCACTTCTGATTAGAAAGGTTTGCTGGTTGGTATCTGTAATTGATTGGCTCTGCTCTCAAAGTGTGTTTTAATTTTAAGAAGAATTGAGTGATCCAGCTAAGCAATACAACTGTGGATATTTGACTTCACAGAAAAATGCAGTGTGCTTTTTTTGATCTTTCAGCAATCAAATTCTCTTACAGTGAAGTAAATAGTTTGCTCAAGTGGAGTTAACTAAACAATATAGGACATAAAATATGGAGATATTTGGTTCATAGGGTAGAATCAATTTCTCCTTTTCAAGTATGGACCCTAATCTATACTTACTAGTCATTATTTAAGGGAAACTCTAGGAAGCCTTGTTGGGATGCCCTCAGTACCTTTGTTCTTTGAGCCATGTGGGTGTGCATAGCACAAGATTCTGCTTTTAAGGATAGAAGGCTATGAGTTCTACAGGAACAGTTTTTCAGAGGTGTAATTACAATTATTTCAATGAAGTAGCTCCTGGCTGGTTTCTGAGGAGGTAATAGAGAGAAGCAACCTTGCCAAATGACAAGAACAGTGACAATTTTCAAGAAGTGGTTTTTATTATTGCCTGATCAAAGTGACGGATGACTACTCTCGTACAAGTCTTATTTCATTTTTGCAGATAGGGATATCACACCTTTTTATAAAGTTTTTTGAGACATTTTGATGAAAAAAGCTCTGTAAGAGCCAAGCAGAATTGCTGATATTACAAGTGGACCACATGCAGAAACAAATCCCATTCTCTTGAATTTAAAAGATTGTATTCAATCACTTTGTTTTTCTGTCTCATTTTACTGTGTGTATTGTATGGTTTGCTTATTACAACAGTAAAGCCATGCTGAGATTGCTTCCTGCAGAAATGCTTCCCTGTTCAGAATACAATTGAGCTACTTGAGAATATTCAGGTAATTATCTACCTGTTTGCTTTCTCTATAGGAAAACCTTATCACTGTGACTCCTGCAATGTGGCCTTTCTCACTCTGTGTTGGTACTTGCATTTGACTTCCTCCTGTCAATGCAGAGGTAAAGACCAAAAATACCTGAAACAGGCTGAGAGCAAACAGAAAATGGACTTAAATGCAAAATGAACTATTTGGAGGTTAACAGATTAACTTTGCCCTCAGAGATGTGCAGAAAAATTAAATTATTTTTATTTGGAGCTAATCTGGATCAGGCAGAACTCCTTATCAGAATAGTTAGAGACACTTATGGAATGTAAAAGGCTTAAAAAAGCTATTTTAACAGGCTACACAGTGACAAATGTACACTCACAACATCAGTGGTATCAGCCTTTATTTTGATAGGGCAACTGCAGCTTCAAAACCTCCCCTTGACTGACCTAAATGGTGCAACATCCTCTACAGAGAGGGGGAAGCATTAATGGATTATTTTGTTTTAGAACCAAAAAACCTGTAATTTATATTTTCACCTTTTTTTCCCTTTCTTAGTTGATGTGCCATAACATTAGAAGGGTTTTATTCAGGGGCTAGGTCAATAGCCATGAGTACAAAGAAGAGAAGTGAAGGCTTCTCCCTAAATAAACAGGAGGATTTGAAACCATCTGCACATTCAAATACCAGGGAAACACAACAGTAACCAATGAAGGTTAATCTAATAAGAACAATATTGATTCTTGGATATTATTTCTATTATTATTAGATTAAAATTAGTGAAGAACATTTCCCTGAAGTACTAAAAACAATGATCACATTAGATTTGAAAATCAGCTAGAGCTGCTCCAGTGAGAGTATAAAAATCCATTTATTTCACACCTTCTTAAATCCGCTCAGTGCCATAACAGATTAGCGTGTAAGGGGGAAGCAAGAGTTTTTATTTTAATTGAACTGGATGTTGGCTTTCTCAGGGAGGTTTCATGAAGAGGTGAGCTCTCAGGAGGGAGGGTCCTCAGGGAGAAACCTTCTGGTGAGAGACTTCTTTGAATTGCAGCCCTCCTCTTAATGGTTTGACAAGTTCAGGGAAGGGCATTTTAATTTTATGAGTGTTGCATTTTGTGACTCTGAAATGAAGGGAACCACATTAATATTGGCTTTGTCATAGTGATTTTTGGGGGGAGAATATTCACCTCATTAATGGATAAGTATATATGTCAAAGACTTTGGATTTAACAGAATTAAAGTAGTAGCCCTTTCCCACTGCCTCTTTTCAGAAAACTATTTAAGAACTGACTCATGTCAAACTAGACAAAATAAAAATGACCAATATTTAGAAAGTTTCTTTCTGCAGAAATGAATTTCATTCCCAGTTTCAGGTGCAGTAACCTGCAGTGGCCTTTAGTTACAGCTGCCCAGCGGTGTTTCTTGTTTCTTACTGCCTGATTATAATTTCTCAACAATGTTTTTTATTGTTCTCATATAAAATTATGGAAACATTTAGGTTGGAAAAGCCCTCTAAGGTGACCAAGTCAAACCATTCCCCCAACACTGCAAAGGTCACCACTAAACCATGTCCCCAAGTGCCACATCCACACTGCTTTTATATAGCTCTGGGGTTCTATGGAGCCAGGATTCAAATCTCTTTGCTTACTTGGCTTACAGTACATGGCTTTCACATCCACTTTCAGTAATGCAGAAGTGTTTAAAAACAATTTATCACCACTTATTTTCTACACTGGGGACAGAGAGAGGTGTCATACAGTGTAGTGTCATTCAGACAGAAATTGCGATTTTCAAATGGGAATTGCCCCCCTCCTCATCCCTTAGTAAAGTAATTTTGTTTCTTCAGATTTCTATCTGGAAGAAATGCAGAACACTGATTACTTCTCTTTTCTGAATAATCTGAAGTCCATGAAAACGAGCGGAATTATGTCCCCTACATGTATGGGACATCTGGAATCATCTCGTTGAGAAATATGCAAGTATGTCAACTTACCAAGAGGTATCAGAAATAAATGTTTAAATCTATACTGCTATTTAGGATTTCTGGGAATTGCAGATAAAGTGCATCTGCATAGAGATAAGGACATTCAAATGTAGCCTTTTTGTTCCTATTGAAAGGTAAAAACCAGGTACAATACAGAGGAAGGGTTAACCCTGATTAAAAAAAAAAACCCCGAACAACAAACCAAACCCAAAAAACACCCAACAAACCACTAAATAAAAATAAACCAAAAACCCACAATAAAAAGTAAGTAGCAAAACCAGGAAAGTAAACCCTCCTAACAGTTCATGGAAGCAACAAAACAGTGTCAGCCCCCATAAACTAATTAATTGAAAATTGGGTGACGTTTAGATTCCCTGCAGCTTTGATAGGGTCTGGCTTGCTGCCATGGGAATGAGTCACTCCGGTCTCTTTAGTATAATTACTGTTACCACCAGGCAAAGTATCTCAAACCTTTGACTGATCTCTTCCCTAAAACAATAATCCTCCAGCCACCCTCCAGCAGCAGATTTTGAGATGTGTATCACCAGCCTCCACCTCTCATCTAAGCTGGCTCTGTAGTTTGGTATCTGACTGCAGCCTTCTCCCCATCCCATGATAGGCCATTTAAACCCCAGCAAACAAATGGCTTTTAGCCACATGAAAATTCAGTTTTGTCGTGACTCAGAGAAAAGGAGACTCTGCAGTTCTGTAGGGAGATGTTGGCTGTGATTCCTTTTGCTCTAAGGCATTTGCTCTTCCTGTTGAGTTTCCATTTGGCAAGACTGAAGGGTGGGCAAATTCCTCCTCACGGGATCCCTGTGCATGCCCAGCATTTGCCAACCTTCCCTGCCTACAGGCAGAAGTGCAGGGTATCCCTGGGTCCACTGGTGAACAGCCTGTGTTGGTTTTGGGAATGGTTGCTATTTCTGAAAATGGAAAATAATCTGTCTATACCAGTAAATTTTGGAGAAACAAAAAAGTACAGTAATTGTCTGGCCTTTCCAATGATTATTCAGTGGCCTAAACTGCCCTTATATGTTCATTTAAATCGTGAGCTCATTTGGTATCTTGGGATACAATTAATGAGGAATAAGTGAATAACAATATTTAAAACATAATTAAGCTCTAATGCTCAAGTATTTGTGGTGGACATGAAATTTTCCATTGCCTCTCAAATGCATCTTGTATGAACAAAAAAAGCAGAGGGCATGGGAGATGTCTTATCCTTCCTGCTTAACTCTCACAGGAAAAGTCTGCCTGAAACTGAGAATCTCCAGGCTGCCTTACTTAGTGGATGTTTTTAACTGGGCAGTGGTTTTAGGAGGAATGAGTGGCTACTTGAATATACCCTAATTAATACAGTAAATTTTAATGCTAGCTTTAAATTCAACATGATACCTACTTTATGATGACTTATTGCCAGTCATATCCACTGGTGAAAGGGAAGCACAGTGGTCAGGACTACTCTGTGCTGCAAGATGTAAAAAAAACGCATCTGTGTCCTCTGCAGGGCAAAGGGACTGAGTTTGTAGCCCAGAGCATCACCGAGATTTCACTGCTCTCAATTTCAGCAGGCTTTGGCCTCTGGAGACCACCCACTTAGCTGGTTTCTCATCTCAGGCATGCATAATAAGAATTGTAATTAAAAACCCCTCCCTTTAGGGTTTTGGGTATTAGAGGTAGAAAAAACTTATTTATTAGGGACTTGGAGATAAATCTTAGTCCCAAACTGTGTATCACTACTCCTGGTTCTGCTGAACAAATCACAGAGCCAGCAAAACCTGACCATTTAGATTAATGATCCTGGTTTCTTCTTTAGTTTCAAACAGAAACAAGTAAAATCAGGACAAACAAAGCTTGGGGTTTTTTGTTTTGTCTTGTGTGTTTAAAGCCTCTTGAATACAGAAACAGAAAACTCAAAGCTCTCAAGGCTGACGCATGTGAGATTTTTTTCTGCTTCTTCAGACACAAAGGGATCCTTTTCTGCTTTCTGGCTTGAAAACCTCCTGGTCATGAGTATGGGCTCATCTTCTTCTTTGGTCCTGACATTCTTCTGGTTTTGCCTGAGGAACTAGAGCAGGGTGAAGTCGTTTAGGGCTTGTACTTGTTTCATTTGTTTTCTTTTAAACTGACAGCAACTTCAGGCACTTGAAAGAAGACAGCACGCTTGCCTAGTAGTCACTTATGATACTTTGGTCCTACCTGTTTTTTACTTCTTTCTTTTCCTCCAGCAATGCCATCTACTTTATGTTGTACCTCAAATTCACACTTGTTCACATATTTGAAGAAAGACTTGAAAGTTGGTTGGTTTTTTCTCTTTCCTCTTCTCTTCTCTCTTCTCTTCTCTTCTCTTCTCTTCTCTTCTCTTCTCTTCTCTTCTCT
>VXAD01008076.1:52148-188125 GCA_013399195.1 Dicrurus megarhynchus
ATACCTACTTTATGATGACTTATTGCCAGTCATATCCACTGGTGAAAGGGAAGCACAGTGGTCAGGACTACTCTGTGCTGCAAGATGTAAAAAAAACGCATCTGTGTCCTCTGCAGGGCAAAGGGACTGAGTTTGTAGCCCAGAGCATCACCGAGATTTCACTGCTCTCAATTTCAGCAGGCTTTGGCCTCTGGAGACCACCCACTTAGCTGGTTTCTCATCTCAGGCATGCATAATAAGAATTGTAATTAAAAACCCCTCCCTTTAGGGTTTTGGGTATTAGAGGTAGAAAAAACTTATTTATTAGGGACTTGGAGATAAATCTTAGTCCCAAACTGTGTATCACTACTCCTGGTTCTGCTGAACAAATCACAGAGCCAGCAAAACCTGACCATTTAGATTAATGATCCTGGTTTCTTCTTTAGTTTCAAACAGAAACAAGTAAAATCAGGACAAACAAAGCTTGGGGTTTTTTGTTTTGTCTTGTGTGTTTAAAGCCTCTTGAATACAGAAACAGAAAACTCAAAGCTCTCAAGGCTGACGCATGTGAGATTTTTTTCTGCTTCTTCAGACACAAAGGGATCCTTTTCTGCTTTCTGGCTTGAAAACCTCCTGGTCATGAGTATGGGCTCATCTTCTTCTTTGGTCCTGACATTCTTCTGGTTTTGCCTGAGGAACTAGAGCAGGGTGAAGTCGTTTAGGGCTTGTACTTGTTTCATTTGTTTTCTTTTAAACTGACAGCAACTTCAGGCACTTGAAAGAAGACAGCACGCTTGCCTAGTAGTCACTTATGATACTTTGGTCCTACCTGTTTTTTACTTCTTTCTTTTCCTCCAGCAATGCCATCTACTTTATGTTGTACCTCAAATTCACACTTGTTCACATATTTGAAGAAAGACTTGAAAGTTGGTTGGTTTTTTCTCTTTCCTCTTCNTTTGTTTGTTTGTGGGGGTTTCTTGGGGGATGTGTATCTCATCTTCTTAATGGCATTCTCCTATTTATATATATACACACATTCATGTACAACCACGTGTATGCATATCCACATTTAATTTAAAATAAGAACTGGAAGCACTAATTGCTTGTCTTAAAATAATATAAGAAGACCACCTAATTATCCATGGCAAGCATTGTCTGGAAATTGTACAAATAATAAAGCCTGAATCTAAAATGAAAACTCTTTATATAGCGATTTTTTAAATTTTACTCAGAAGAAACTAAATAAAAAATCCTTTATGATACAGGGGAAAATATCAATAAAATTGTCAAAGACCTTGATTTTCTTAATTCAATTTTTTCACTGAAAGTAGCTGGGACTAATTTCTTCTCATTCTGTCATGGCCCAGGTGTGTAAACAAGATATGACCAAGATCCCAAATGACAATCTTGTACATACAGCATCTATTTTTCTGTTGGATATCTGCTGGCACTGTGAACAACACCATTTGCAAACACTGCTGCCTGGGTGGGACATGTTTTTGTGAAGCACAAACCAAATAAACCACATCAGGTGGGGGAATTCACCTGCTCCCCTGCCTGGTGATGTAGCCTAGAAAAAAAAGCTGGTGAGGCAGGGATGTGTAAGAACTGAGCACACATAATTGTCCAAGTTTTTTTCCCCCAAACAGCTAGCCCTAAAAGGGAAGAAAAAAATCATCCATGTGAAACAGAAATTAAACCAGGGAAGTATGAACACATTTTTGGAAAAAAAAAAAAAAAAAGAAAGGAAGAGTCAGTTTGAAAAGAAAAATTAAAGCTGGAGCAGAAAAATTAAAGCTGCCCTGGCTTGATGGGATGCAACAGGTAGGCACCCAGCTTTAAGGTACAGATATGATCCCAGGGGACTTTCTTGCTGTTTAGAAATTTATAGAGATCCAGCAATATTCTGTAAGTGACGAGGTTTGGGTTTTATCTGCTGTATTGCTGATATTAACGAGATGCAGAATTTATTTGTTGCCTGTTAATTATGTGCTTTTAAGCAATCAATAAACAACTTTGATCCTGATTTGTTTGAGTTTGTACACAGAAGTGTTGCTTTTTTTCTGTGGCCCTGATCCATAGATGAAAGAATCATTGCACCTAAGTTTTAATATTTAACTGAGATGTCAGCTGAGGAAATTGGTCACCCTGGACTCTCTTCCAGTAGTCAATGGGACGTCCTGATTCTGGGTGGAGACTTATGTCCCACACTGGCTGCATGACCCCTGTGGCTATGGAAAAACTCTGCAGGCCCCAAGCCTTTAGGAAAATGCCTAAAATCAAGTGGCTGTATCAGTGCTGGAGTTTATGTCTTAGACTGGCCTTTTTCAGGGCTTGAAGAAGCTGTTACCCTTCAACTGGGATCCATAGCCTTCAATTTAGAAAAAGCAACTATTTGAAGTCAACTACAGGCAGCCTTCATTTGCTGAATAGCTCAGTAGTCAGAGGCTTTGATCAGCAGCTGAAAAAGCTTAGATCCCAAATCTAATTATGAGCATTTGAACATATTATTTTATGCAAATCACTTTATTATCAAAACTCTGGAATCCTGTATGGCTGTTTACTAACACTTATACAATTGAATTAAGCAATGTTTGGGAATATTCCTGACATGGGAACCTGACTGTAGATGTGCTTTAATTGCTCATCTCTGGCAAAACCACTGTTTTGGTCCATAGTTTGTGTGGAAATTTGCAGTTTGGGAGGAGGAAGAGGATTTATTTACATGCCTTATTGTGAGACAACAATCCCAGGTGCATTTAACTTCCCAGCATGCCCATAACTTCTCTGCCCAACCTGAGCTGGCATCTTATTTGCAAGGAATGATAATCATTTGTTGGAGTGTGCTGAGGGAAAGCTGGGTGTTGATCTGCACCATGGAATGCTAGCAAGCTAAAAAAGCTGTGGATAGACCAGTGTTAAAAAACAAGGACTGAGTGTCTCCGTCTCTGCAGGTGCATATTCCATTGTACCAGATCACCTTTGTAGGCTGAAGCTTGCTAAAAAATATAGAGATTAGAAAATCACATCTGTACAGAGGCAAGGAAGGGAATCAGGTGTGTTCACTGCTGCCAAAGCCACCTGACAGGCACGACTTCTGTTGAGATTGTGAGCAAATCTTAGCTCCTGCACACTGAGAACAACACAAATTGTGACAGCAGAGAGGGGTTAAGCAAAGCCTCATTCTTGTAGTTAAATTTACTCAGGTGAAACCAATTTGTAACAATGATTGATGAAGATTTGGGTTTGGTCTTTTTTTTGCTTCAAAGGAATCCTACAATAAGTTTAGCACTTTGGACACGTATAGTTAGAGTCATCACTGCCTTGGTGGTTTCACAAGAGACACAAACAGCCAGGGACCAGGAGAAGACTCAGGTCAAGCAGAGGCAAATCAGTGAGACAGCCTGCAAAGAGCATGGCAGCAGTGGGAGCTTTTACTTGAGAATTAAAGCTGAAGATCCACAACCTGAAGATCCCAAAAAATTCAGCAGCATGTTTAGCACTCACTGGCAGCACTGCTGACATTTTACTGACCTGCTCTGTTGGGGCCACAGATGATGGGAACTGAATGTGCACGGTGACTAAATGATCTTTTTACTTCTGGCAAATCAGTAGGGAACCAAAAAGGAAATTTGCCATTTGCTTGCTATTCTCAGTGGCAAAATCCATGGCTTCTCATGCCTCCCACCATGAACATAAATTCATTTGAAAAACAAACAGCATAGAAGAGGGAAAAATAGGCTCTTAATGCAAATTGCCTTGTACTAAGCAAATAAAGAGGCTAACAATAAGTGATAGCAGTGCAGACTCATGCCTTTGTCAAGAAAAATTAGTCTTATTGGGCATCATTCACAGTTACAAATTAAGACATTACAGGAATTTCTTTCTGGTTTGTGCAATTCTGGATTATTAATCTTAACTTTTATGTCCATTTTCAGGTCAGCAAATTCTCTTATCTTTGAATACCGTATAATAAGGTCACCAATCAATTTGGAACCTTTTTGGAAGTGTCATGTTTTCATCTCTCCCTCTTCCCTCCATCTAAGTTCCTTCTCACAGTCCCCGCATCTTAAGTCAAGACTTAATCATTTATGGCAAAATTTAGTTCAATTTGTTTTAGTTTTATGAGGCAAAAATGCCACTGAAGTTTTTTGGAAGCTTCATCCTTGTAACACAGAACCTGTAGCACAGATCATGTGTGCCTGAGAGGTCCCGTGTTGGTGAGCTACCATCCTATTAATCACAAGACACCAAATGCTTCTGTTTCACAAACATAAAAATGAGATAGAAAGTAGAATTACAGCTACTTAATGAGGTACCACTCAAATTACAGCTATTTAATGAATCACCATTCATCAGCAGAGCTGTGGTAAGTGACTGTGTCTACATATATTCTCAGGCCATGACATATGTGAGATAATATACATTATTTCTTGTTTCAGGACACCAGAGCACCGTCACTGCAGGTTGCCATAGCTCAGCTGAGACGTGATAACTTATTGAATAGCAGTAATTGATGGTTACTATTAGTCTGGTCTAGACAGCTGAGGTACTGCAAAGACACACTTTGAAGAACATGGAATTTGGAAGGAATAATGTGCAGCCACACATGGGATTTGCAGAAGAAATTCTACGTTAGGCAGTGAGAAGAACAGTATGTGAACATATTGAGTCAATATGTTTCCTATATTAGCTAAAATCTATCTGTATATTAATTGCATGATTTTCTATTGCTATGAATAACAAATACTGCTGAAAAGTGCAGATAGAAAAATAACAAATCATTCCATACTTTTCTGTGCAATTCCACATAATGTATGGGACTTTATTTTTCTCAGGTCTGATAATACATTGCTGAGAGGTCGAGTAAAATTTACATTTTAAATGTCTGTTTTGCAATAGCAGCCATTTCTATACAGAGGCTAAATAACGGGGGTTTTTTTGTTTGTCCAGGAATAAGTACATTAAAGTCTAAGTGCCCAGATAACCTGTCGATCACACTTCACATGCATGAGGGAAAATCTTTCTGGCTGATGAAGTAATCCTGGCTGTGATTTGTCTATAGCAGTGTTTTACTCAAAAAGCCCAAGGGCTATTTCAGACAACAGCATTTTCTCTTTCAAAGGTACCTCAATTCAAATACTTAATCTAAGTGTAAACAAGCCAGAAATAGAGCGATCTGTTTCTGTCCAATTTCTCTTAAAAATTAAAAGCACAGAAGAAAATAGATGAATGCCATCAGTAAGGCCAGTAGTGGGAGACATAGCTGAGGTTCTGTGGTCAGACAAGTTGCTTTTGAAGTGTGTGGTGGTTTATGTATTTATCCAGGTCTTGGACAGGCAGACACTTTGTAGAAATCTCATATTCAAAAGTACTTAGGAAATACAAGCAGGAACACTAAAGAAATATAATATTATATTTGTCATTCTAGCCCTGAGGACAAAGCATGTGTTTCAACATGGATATTTGGGGGTACTAAATGAGTAACCAGTTTTTTAGAAGAATCCTAAAATGGTTTTTTTGATAACCAGTGCAGGCTCCCCTATGACTATTCACATCTTCAGTTCCTTTCGCTGTGTTTCACTGAAACCTTCCATATGACCAAAGCCTTTCCCTAAGTGTCCCAAGCAGTTGTTCTGTATGTAAATCCTGGCTTCTAACAGATGTCAGGCCATTTGATCAGCACTGACAAAGCTGGACATTATGGAGATATATGAATTAATGTAATTTGCTAGTTATGGGCAATATAACTCACTGTTATATTCCAAATTATTATTTACTGTGCCAGTGTGTAAAAAGTGCTGTCAGAAGTGCTCATCATCTAAATAATCAAAGCAGGTTTCAAGAAAGGAATAACTCAAACAAGCTCAGGACAGGAAATCTAGGTTATACCAGTAAGATAAATGGGGCCTGGATGTGGGTTTGTCCACACCCAGAGGCAAGCTTTTGGCCCATGACAACAAATATATTTTTGGAAGTGCTTGGGATAGAACACAGCTCCTGCATGCAATATGAACATGCTGCCCTGAAGGGATTTGGCTTTCTTGTTTTCAGAGAGGGAAAGAGGTTTTAGCCAAATGGACATCAGCTCAGCCATGCCTCCTGGCATCAGAACCAGGCAACACGGCCAGTTCCTTGCCAAACAGCAAAGAAACGTCTGTCTGCAGACTCTAGGAAAAACTGCACAGAATTCTGAGACTGCTGAAAGGTCTTAGCTTTAGCTGTCGTTCAGCTTTTATCACTGTTCTGGAATCTTTGAGATGATTTTTCTTTGCAAGTGTCCGTGGTTGGGTATTAGGAAAAGGTTCTTCCCCCAGAGGGAGGCTGGGCACTGAACAGGCTCCCCAGGGCAGTGGTCACAGCACCAGCCTGACAGAGCTCAAGAAGGGTTTGGACTGATCTCAGGCACAGGGTGTGACCCCTGGGGATGGTGCTGTGCAGGGCAGGAGTTGGACTCAGTGACCCTTGTGGGTCCCTTCCACTCAGGACAGTCTGTGACTATGACTCTGTTTTATCTTAACGCTGTGTGATTTGGAAGAAGAGGCCCCAAGAGACGCTCTCTGTTCCCATGATGGAAAAGAAGACAGAGAAACAAGAACTCTTCTAGGTCTTTGCCTAGGTCCTGAATACCCTGATTATGGCAACTAATATGCAGTCTGAAATCAGATTAAATGGAATTAAAGATATAGAGAAACTGAAAAATTCTGGTAATGCAATTATCGGCAATATAATTTTAGAAAGAAAAGAGCTGTGACCCTGAGGGGAGACTGTTAATATCAGTCATACCTATGGCAAATGGCAAATGATGGATCCTCAGGAAGGGAGTGCCTCCTTGAATGCACCTGGAACATCACTCTCAGCCCAGGGAGCACCCACTGCTTCCATTGACAGTGGCTGACTGCACAAAAAGAAACACTTCTCAGCATTGAAATAAAGAAAATTAGAGGTAGACTGAGCACAGAGCTGCCTCACAGTGAAGAGGAGCTGTTTCTGACAGATTATTCTGCCAGGATTTTCTCATGGTCCCGTTGGCTTTGTGTTTCTTCTCATAGATATTCTGATTCCTACATGTACAGATAGGATATATAACTGAGTACTTACACCTTTCACAAACAGGGGTTCAAAAGTATGTTAGCAATCCAATTAATTAGAATTTGTTTTTTCTACTGTGCAATCCATGATTTATAATTTAAATCCCTCTGCCATGTAGACTCATCTCTCAAAGGAAATAAAAAGTGTCTCGACCATAATGGCCTACTATTTTCAAGATTCACCTCTGCAATTCAAAGCTCTTTCCTTTATTGAAAATACTGATGGTTTATTTGAAGATATCTCCAAATTAAATTTAAATAGTAAAGAAATTGCTAACAGTCCAATTCGCTTAATAACAAGAGGAAGAAAGTAGTGCTGACGTTAATTTCCAACTTAACTGATTAAATGAAATCTTGCAAATTTTATGAGTTTTACTCTAAAACAACACAGGCAGATTTTAATGAAGCATCTCCTTCGGTAATAGCTATGCATTCAAAACATATTAAAGAAGGCAGCAGTTCTGTAGCAAAATTAAATCAATTTCCATTTAAAAAGCAAATGGAAATGAAATGAAGTGAAGGATACCTTTGTCTTTTAGTCTATGAAGCTTCAGTAGACTGACATTTCCTGACACAGTTGCAGACATCCTGTTGGCATGCAACACTAGGATCATGAATGCTTGATGATGATCTGCAACTTTATTTTTTAATATGTAGATATTTGACTTTGGTCATACTAATGTCAGTGGCGGCTCCCAAACACGCCATTCCTGGCCAGTATCTGTCAAACTGTTAGATAACAGTCTCCTTTAATGCAGATTTTGCAGTTTACTCATACAACATTTGCTTGTGCTTCAGTAACTGAATCAACAGAAATTTTATCTAAATTTCCAGACCTCCTTCTTTTGATATTTGACCATTATTGCTTGCCCTATCCACTACAGTATGGAGAACACTTTATTTCTTCTTCTTCATTTTTTTTTTTCCCCTGCAGTTGCCTCTATAAATTTTTACAGTTAGCTTGTTGCTCTTGGGTTTTGTATTCCCTCTTTTCCTAAGATTCAAAAATTACATTTTCTTCAGCATCCTGTGAGTGCTATTTTCTAGATTTCTAGGATCATTTTTGCTTCTCTTCTCTGGTATCCTCCCAGCTGTTCACAACTCTTTTAAAGTATGTTGTGTAACACTGAAGAGAGTGTTTCAGCCAAAGCCACTGAGTAGATTAGAAGGATTACTAGGACTGCTACATATGTCTTGCAAGATACAATTTTTGCTTTCATATGACCCAAATTGTTTTGGCTCTCATCCCTTCCTTTTTCATTTTACAGATAGAAAACCTAGATACAGATAGATTATGTGAATCACCCCATTTCACACAGGAAATTCTGAGATCTTGGAATTGAGTATACATCTGCTAAGTCTGGAAGAACTGTTACATTCCACAAGCCGTAACCAGGGTTTCACACACAGTTGTTTCCCCTCTTTGCCTTTCAGTAGTTTCACTGCTCTTTCTAACCTGTTCACCACTGCCAAACACTTTCTCTGTGACTTGATTGTTCCTTTTATCTACACTAAAATTCTCAGAAGGACTCATTTGTCTCACTGGTTACAAGAGCCTCACCCAAAATGGACTCAAGCATTACCTATTTGACCACCTTTTTCATCTTTTGCCTATTTTAGTGTTATTCTAAACACAGAGTTATGGAATCATAGAATGGTTTGGGTTGGAAGGGACCTTAAAGATCATTTTATTCCAAATCCCCTGCCATAGGAAAATCCCCATTTTAATTATAATGCATGGATGGCATGATAGAAGAATAAACTCTGATAAACTGAATTGCTGACATTGGAAAACCTCTGCTCATGAAAGGTGTAAAGACTCACCCCTATCTTAGTTGTACATGTAGGAATACCCTGCCACGAGCAGGAAATGAGGAAATAAGATTCTTCTTTTTGGATATTTGGGAAGTACCTGCCATGTACTGAATGTTCCTGCAAAGAGCAGAAGATGTTTTTCCCATTTGATTGTTACCATCTGCCATTTTACAGGCATTGACTTCAGTGGAGTTATTTTTGCTTTATATGAGTGCAAAGAGATATGGGAAACTTTATTGTTCACAGTCAAAAGAAGAGAGCATCGGCTAAACAAATTACAAGACAAGGCTGGCATGAAAGACAGAGTTAGTGATTGTTATTAATCTAGTTATTTTACCTGCAAAAGCAAAACTGGACTAAATTTGGGATTTTTTTTTTCAGCTTCAGAAATGCTTTCAGCACATTAGCAAGTGATAAAATTTCACAGCAAAGAGATATCTTGGTAAATTGTGAGAAAAGGATACTATGGAAAACATGAAAAATTTGATAATGTGCTTAGGTCTTAATGAAAAAAGGACTTAATGAAATAAGGACTAAATGAAAGTCCTTGTATTGGTAACATTGGGCCTGCTCAGAATGAGAGATTTGGTGCAAGACAAATGTCCCTTATGTGCTACTCCTGTGACACAGGCCATGAGACCACGGCACCGTTTACATGAACAGGGAGCTCTCAGCCTGTTAACAACAGGTCAGTGATCAGAAACAGCTGAGTTTAGAGAAAAAAAAGTCCTTCACCCTGCTCTGAAGTCTGATCTTCCAACATGCAGGCAACTGCTCCTAATTCAGTGGGGTTTTAAGTTATGGAAAAGCTTTGAACATATTAGTCTTATATGACTTCTTCCAGTTTATTCTTGTTCTAAATATGTAGCATTGGCATTTCCAGAGTGTTTAGTTCCTTGCAAGAGAGTGGTTTCAATGACCAGGTGATTCTGACCTGAATAGGATTTTAGGACAAGATACTGGAGAAACAGCAATGTGAAATATCTCAAGTACTTATGGTTAGGAGTTTTTATGCTTGTTTGTTTTGTTTCGTTTTGTTTTTGTAAATATTCACAAAATGAAATACAAGCACTTTTAAAAGAATTAGATCTATTTTTCATTTGTAGTCTAATCATGCTAATTGAAGGTTAGCCTTCTTTCCCTCCGTATTTTCCTAGGCTGCAATCCATTTTAGGATTCTGTTATGGCACATGAAATGGATCATCTGCACCAGAATGGAGGCTGTGGTGATGAAGTGCCTTCCATTTTCCCCCATAATGTTCTCAAAGAAGACTGATGAATAAGATCCTCAGAAACAATTACAAAGAGGGAGATCCATCAACAGTCAAAACTGACCTTTTTTTTTTTTCCCAGTTTTTTTCTGGGTCAGTTTGACTTCATTTCAAGAGTTTTGAGCATCTTTTCTTATGGATATTTATTTACAGAGTCTCCAGCAAAACCAAATTAGTCAAGACAGCCAATTTTGAAGGCAGTGTTTGGCACAGATTCAGAAAGCCAAATTCAAATTAATGATTCCTTACATCCATTTTGTCTTCATTGCTAAAAAAGGGTTAATCATTCTTATCTTACTAAAATGGAGTTGCTCTTTTTTCCATGAGACAAAAAGCAAAAATACAATACCGGCTGATTTATTCCTCTGAGAATCTGCAAAACTTGCTTTTTGAGAGCAACTTGTTCTTCTGGAGGCACCTCAGGTTTTGGCAAATTTCTTTCCACAGTTTCCCATACAGTTCTGCCAGCCATCTAGGAGTACATGTTCTACAAATTTTCTTGCAAGCTGTTGTTGTAATTATTTACTTAATTGCATCTGTTTTATATCTCTTTTGGCCACAGCACCTAAATAAAGCCAGGATTTTCTTTACAATGGAATATGAACAAGGAAATGCCATACTGTGGTGTTCCTCTGCTTGTACCTTGAAGGAAGACAAATTCCAGTGAAAGCAGCTCCATGTATTCTAGCGATAGCTGACACCAGTGTAATGCACATCAAATCTCTGTATTTCCTAGATTTTTCAGGAAAAAACTCCAATTGTTATGTTAAACCAAATAAAAAACTCTTCATGTGGAAGACTCTTTGGCACACTGGCAGGTGGAAGGTGAACAGCACTAAAAGAAATGCAGTGGCATGATGTAAAGTAGTAAGATCAGAAGGGATTATTTTTCCTTTTCTTCAGCTCTGCAATGAATCTTTTGCTACAATGCAAGCTAAATTTGAATGTCTTGGTTCATGTGTTTGGAAAATCAAAAGTTGATTAATTTCTTAGATTATGTGTTTGCTACATGTAAAGTGATTTCCAAGTTTAGGGATTTAGGTGATAGAAATAGAATATAAAGAAAACATTAATATAGTCCAAATCTTCCCAAATGTCATTGAGAACTGAAGAATAAAGTTCTTCAGCAGTTTCATTTTGCCTGGATTGCAGGATGAGAACAGATTGTGTCTTTACTACTGATTTGTTTTTGGCCAAAACAATCATATTCTCTCCAAAATACTTGCCACTAGGAGTCAAGATTAGTATTTTCTCTTGCTGTTTTAATGAGCATTTTCTTGCTGTGTGACATATTGTGATGAATCTCAGTAGGCCACTGCTAAGAGCACTTGTGATTTCAGGAGAATGAATCTTTATTGACATTGTAAATACAAAAATTCATGTCTATACACCACCATATAAACACATTGCCTGTTCTGGACCTGGTTCTCAGCATAAGAAGAAAAGGTAGGGTGAAACATGGTAAATACAGGAAACTGGTCAGATACTGAACAAACCCTATATTTTCTATGAGGTGAAAAAAATGCTATACCTGGCACCTGTCTATTTAATAGATAGAATGTACATATCTGAATTTTAACAGTGCTGAGAACGGGATCAAGTCAATTAAACAGCAAATTGATAAGACAGTCCCTGACTGACTCAATTAATCTTCGTGGCTTTCCTGGCTGCCCAGCTGCAAGGTGAGAGCAAGACAGAAGCAAAGCTTTTGCTGCCAGCAGTAGAACCGAGATCAGTGGTGCAGACTTTCACCATGTGTTCAGTGGTGTCAGACTGGGAGAGGTTGTTTCTTTTTCCAGGGGATATTAACTCTTTCTGACACGGCAAGACTATTGCTCATGTTCTAAAAGTCCTCAAAGAAAGCAAAAGTAGGGGGTGGCAGTAGGTAATATTTCCTCTGGAGGACCTTAACCTTATTTAAAAATTCCTCACAGAATACCTTTCTTTCTGTTTCAGACATTCAGAATGACATCTCAGCTGCTTCTCAAGTTGTTGTCTGCAGCCAGTGAAGAAAAGACAGTGGGAGTTTTATAACAAGTTTTATTTGTCCATGTTAGAAAGCATTAAAAGACATTCTTTATTCCCTTGTTTAGAAATGCAACCTAAACCAGTATTTCAGAGATAAAGGTCCACATGCCAGATGCCCAAAATTAACTGCAGTGGATACTACCCAGATTTGTAGGTTTTATTATCTCTTGTGTTGGTTTTGTCTGGAGTAGAGTTAATTTTCTTCATAGCTGAGACATTTCTGGAACTATTGTTTGTGTGTCATCTTCTCTCATCCAAACCCTTCAAAGGCTATGTCTTTGATTACTTATGCCTTTGATTAGTTTAAGTTCATACGTGTGTTTTTATCCTCTCTACCTTTTTTTTTTTGAGTGCCTAATAATTTAAGTCTTTGTGTAGTGATGCAATTAAAACTCAAACCACAGTTTACGTCACCACTGCAAAATGAGCAAATTAATCACTAAAATACTCATCTCATTACTCCCTCTGACAGGTTATTTAATAGAAGTGGCAGGGAAAAAATCCTTTTACAAGTAAGAAAAAATTAATGAAGGAATATGTCCCAGGTTTCCCTGGGAAAACATAGATTAAGACATTTAGAAATTTTCTCTGGAGATTTTAAAATCATAATTAACTAAAGTTGTTTCAACCTGTCAGACTAACTGTATCATCAGCATTAACCCCTATCTTATGATGGTGACTGGACTCACAAAAGCAGATTTTTTTAGTGTCAGTCATATTCCCAGGGGATTACAATTGTCTCAAAATGAAGCCGACTCATGCCCTCAATGGGCTTACTTAGCAGTTATAAATGCTTTGCAGCCTAGATTAAATACCTGCCTACTCTTGCCCATACATTTCAGTTTAGCACTCCGTGGAAATTCCTCTGATGCTTTCCTGTTGGCATTCCTCTACTTCCAGGCAGGGCTTTCCAAAATCTAATATTTCTTGGCATAGTGTTATCCTAAACATGGATATTGATTGTGGCATGGATAGAGCATGTGATCTCACAAGAAGGTGGATGATTCAATGTCTGAATGCAGAGAAGCCAGTAGAAAAAACTGCAGGAGGAGAATGGACACTGGTGGCATCTTCAGCTCATATTGACAGGACCAAAACTGCTCTCTCGAAAACTGTGAAAATTCAGGCAAGGTTTTCACACAGGTATCAATTGCTGTCCTGAAGAACTGTATCTCTGCAGTTTCATTAGATGTAAAATATGTGCCTGGTCAGATATTTTAGTTAAAAATGGGTTAACGCATTTCACATGTTTTCATCAGGTTCAGAGACGGAGGTGTTAAATAAAAAGCTCTCAGGAGAATTCTGTACTAATTGCAGAGCTTCACAACCCCAACAGTGAGTCTGCAGGAAACCTCCTTTTCCTTCAGAGTGTCTCCATAACTTTTAAGTACTCCAGGACTTGCAAGTACCTCAAAACTCAACACCTATGAAGAGAATGCCTTCAGTGCCTTTTCTTTGCTGTAAAGTAGTTTAGCAGTTTACTCCCACATATGTGATGGGAAGTCCTAACCTGCAACTTATAATCTATATTTGGAAACATATAAACAGAGCAAGCAGGAAACAAACACAGAAGCAGGACTCTATTGTACTCATTTCATCAGCTAATTCTTTTTGAAAAGAGGATGTTAGGTAAAAAATGTGGGTGGGACCCAATGGGAAAACTACAGTGTAGGCACTCAGGGGGCTACGAGGAGAATGGAGGGATGAGCTCAGCTCATGTAAAATAACTGATGAATTGAGCACACAGTTATTTGTGGCTGCTCTATAGAGCTTGATTTGTGATAATGATCTTTCATCCAAGCATGGATGTTATTCAGCTGTGGCTGGTTAGTTCTGTAATTGACAAAATCTTCTGATAAAAGGAATCTCTTACTTGTTCTTGCTGTCCTTTATTTGTTTTGATAGATATATAGACTGATTTTCTTTTGGCTGTGTTTGTTTACCTTTTATTTGCATGATGTGGTCCTCTTAAGTTTGCACTGGTTCTTTTTAGCCTTGCCTTGCTTTCATGTAAATAATTTAAAATTTCATACTTTCAGACATTTAAAATCAGATTTTAAAAAAATTATTATTATTTTTGTAAATTACTGGTACATGCACTTGCATTTCTTACATTCTCAGTTCTTAGTTTTCAGGCAGCCCTCAAAGTGACAGAATGAAGACAGACTCTATTCTAATTTATTTATTTTTCACTGAAATGTGTTACCATATTTTAAACTGCTTTTAACTCTAATGAAATTGATCTTGCCTTAAAGATTTCTACTAACATCATCTAGATGTTAAGTGTGAAGCCATTCCCCCTTGTCCTGTCACTCCAGGCCCTTGTCAAAGTCCCTCTCCATCTCTCTTGGAGTCCCTTTAGGCACTGTAAGGAGCTGGAAGATCTCCCTGGAGCCTTCTCTTCTCCAGGCTGAACAACTCCATCTGTCTCAGCCTTTCTTCATAGGAGAGATGCTCCAGCCCTCAGAGCATCTTCATTTCACTGCTGTTTTTGTTAACTTGAACGCAGGGATAAGATGTTTAACTGAAAATAGGAATCACAGGTTTAAACTCTCATCTATTAAATACATAACTCATCCTATTTTTGGAGTAAGACAGTGAATCTGCCTATAAGTGTCTGAAAGAGGATGTGGTAAAAATATTGTCCACTCCTTGCAAACCAACTCAGTCATGGGAGAGCCTGCCTAGAACAAGAATGTGAGTTACAAAAGGATTCAAAGCAACTGGAGTTGCCAAAATAGTGCCTAATTCCTAGAAAGTGGCTGAGCCCTGGAAAGACACCTTGGTTCAGAACAGCAGAGGCTGAGAAAATATGATTTCACTTAAAATCTCCTTCAGAAATATATTTTTCTGGAATAAGGAAGCCTGAGATTTCCCAGCACTGTTTCTACATTGGTCTTGCAATTTCTTAGCCCGTGACCCTACGAATCATGTAGAATTTATATTTAATCTTTCTTCTACTACCACCTCCTACCACTAATGAGCAGGTCCTGAAATATGGTTTTAGTAATTTTCTTTCAGAAATACTGCAACAAACACAGCTTTGATGTCTAATTTTTGGTTGAATGTTGTTATGTAGATCTGGCCAGTGACATGGAAGACATTTTTAAGATATTTGCATGTCAGAAAAGAGAAGCGGGAAATGGAACAATCAAGCAACAAAACCAAACCAACCAAGCAAAAAAAAACCCTCCCTGATGTTAGGAATTATATACCTTTAAACCAATATTTGTCTGCATTTAACTGGCAGTGTTTGCTATAAGAATACCATTCTTCCTGTAACTTCTGCTATTAATAATTTCTGCTGTGTATTACTGAAGTGAAAACAGTACAGACTTAATGGAGAGAACAATTGTTCTTTGTAGATGAAGGTTAAACTACCAGTGTAGAATTGCTTCCTACACAATGGGAGAAGTGAAAGATTACAAAATATGCCTCCTGTCAAGTAGACAGCCTTAAAGTTTCCTGGCTCTAAATGAATCCCTTGAATTGACAGTTCGGGAGCATGGCTTGTGCTTCATAGGACTCAGCTCAGTTATTAAATGATCAGATCCTTCTTATTTATACAGAAAATCTGGAGAATACAATTTTTCAAAGCATTTCTGAATAAATGGTGTCACGCTTGTGATACACTGAAGCTTGGTGCTCACATGGTTGTAAATACTCATCCCAAAAGAGCACCCATGTTTTGGTTTGTTTACATTTTAGAGCAGGTGGAAGGAGAAAAACCAGGAGGAAAAAAAATTTCAGAACATCAAACTGTAATGTTTCAAGCCTAAGTAGAAAAGTTGAAGGACTTGCTGTCATGTGCAATTATCAGGATGACTTTTTTTACTTACCAGCATTTTTACTGATGTTACTGGAGTGTCTTCTAATTTCCCCTGATCATACATTGCTGGTAGTTAGAAAATAGAACTGAAACAAACAAAATAAAACTCTAGTGCATTAGGAAGCTTTACATTTACTGTTCCTCATAATTTGAAACGAAGCCATTTTTCAAGAAACAAAAATATTTTAAAATGGGACTCAATTGAAGCTAATCTGAAGTAATTATCTGGAGATTGTGGAGTCACTGACCCCAAAGGTGTTTAAGAAAAGATTGGAAATATCAGTAGTTGAAGTGGAGGTTGGTTATAATTTGGACTCCATGTGTTTCTGAGTGATAACTACCTAAGTTTTATGGACGCAGCAGTTGATTAAATCCCTTGTATATCATTTCAGGTAGAGAGTAAGAGATAATTTTGGAAACACCCCGCTGGAAATTACTTCTTATTATTTACAGAGGAATGGAGTTTTCTGCAGGAAACATAGGACTTATTCTCTTATCTTGAGTTTCTCTTTCCTTCACCCTCTTCAGGAACTTTAGAATTATTCTGGGGTACCCCTGGTATCATTAAAGAAGGTGTCCACAGCCCAGCTGAGTGATGAACTGTCCATCACATGTGATTTTTTTTGTCTCTTCAATGGCAATAGAAAAGATAAATGAAAAAACAATCAGGTATGAAGGAACTGCTATGAAAATAAATGAATTTCACTTATTCCAGATTCAAAGCAAACGGCAAAGATAACTCAAATGAGCTCATGACAATGTGGTGATCAAAAGAGTTCGGGAAAGCTGTTCTTTGTCTTAATGCATGAAACTCAACCATAATAACAATTAAGCTTCAGCTGCAGTAAGGGAGTTCTGTGGTATCCAGTGGTGACATTATGACCTCCTGAGATGTTCAGACTCACCTGTGGCTCTTTGCAACCATCTGCATTTAGTGTTATTCAGGTATTTGGTGGAACTTGAGTCCACTGGAAATTCACACGGTTAACGTGGTGTAAATAAATGGTGCATTCTCACAACTGCTATCTGCAGATCTGGTACATAAATTCAGAATTTTAAGACATAGTTTGCTGTAATGATAGTTGAAAACATGATAGCAACAACAACCCAAAAAGATAGGGATCTTTAGGTTTTTTGCCTAGTCCTAAGGCAACATCTCAGTGTTAAGTTGATGGGTTTCTAAGACTGAGGGTAGAGGATTTGCTTCCTGAGGTTTTACTGAAACTGCCACATGGAAGAAGGATATCTGGTAATAACTGGTACTCAGCTTTGAAACACAGACCAAGCATTTCCAAATCAGTTTCTTTATCTTTCCTTATAACAGAGAGCAGGCAACCACATGGCTCCTTGCAGCCAGATATTGATTACTCTGACAATCAGCCACTGTCTCCTCATGAACAGCAGTGCTGGGGACTGGCAGGATCCATTTCTAGAGATGCCAAGCTGTTGGTATCTTGTGTTTGTCAGAAAATCATGCAATAATTTATATATAAAATTGCTGCCTAATCTTGCCTGCACTCCAGTAAATCAGGAAAGAGTGGTGGAGTGACAAACACACAGGAAAAGGGATGTGCACAGGATCTCCAATGCAGTCAGTGACAGAGCTACAAATCAATCGAATTGTTGAGGTTGGTTCAAGCCACAAAAGCAGTTCATAAGGAAATACTGACTGAACATACTGACTGAACTAACTACCCAAACACACAAAAAGCTTCTCATTCCACACCGCTGCTGCAAGTTTGACAGCAGCTCAGTGTTGTTACAGCAACACTTGGATACCTCTGTGTTTTGTCACTGAATTTTTAGTAAGTGTAAAGAAGAAATGTTTCTCTCCACTTTGCGCTCGGTGGAATAAGGGACTCTGAGGATAACTGGGTTGCTAAGGTTAATTATATTTTATATGTTTTTACTGAAGGCAATTTAATTTGGCATCACCTAGAGAAAAGAAGAAAGGACAACAATCAGTCATGGAGCATAGCTAAGAATATTCAGATTTTTATTCTGCGTATTGAAAGCTCAGTTGGTCTGTGAGAAATCACATTTCTCTGTGACCCAAAGGACATCATAAATAAAATAAAATAAAATAAAGGGTTATCTTCTATTGTTGAATAACTCTCACAAGGATAAAGGAGGAGAGAACTCAATATAGCAGGATTTTTTGCTGTATTAAAATTTCTGACATCATTTTTGTCCTAATACATTCAATAAGTATAAATATTGAAATATGATCTATAAGAGGAGGCATAGTTAATTTAAAACAGCTGAGGAAATGTAATTTTCTTTAAATTTAAATAATTGAACAATGTCTTTGGCCGTGAGTGAAAGCAGAGAAAGGATGCACACTCCACTGTACTAAAGAGTTAACGCGTCAAAGTTAATTTTGTGCTTTTCAGATTGCAGGGATTTAAAGACAGAGCTGGGAAGGACAGACAATTTTTATGCCAAATTAAGGATGACTCTAAAACCTAGTGACCTTTAAATGGGATGTGGAAATCAAGGATAATTGAGTGGCATGTCTGCTAATTATTTAAAGGAATTAATAATTCAGAAAGAGAGAACTCACTCTGACCTGGTCTACAAGTGGAGGGGCACAAATACGATTCTGAGGATCCATCATCTGCCTTGTGACCTCTCCTTGAGGTATTCTAAATTCAGTCTAAGATATATGGGATAAATTAGAGTGCTGGACATTATGGAAGAGGTCAACTTGCGATTGTTGTTCCTATAAGCCAGAGGAGCTCAGAGCTGCACCTGAAGCTGTAGATATCAAGTAACTGGGGATAGGGAAGATTCTGCTTCAGGTGTGGACCTGATCACAAAACTCTGGGGCAGCTGGAAATCTCTTGGATGCGTCCTAGGGGTGCCCATCATTTGCTTGTTAACACTGATCCAGATTTCTCCCTTCAGGTAGGTGCAAAACATGAGGAGGAGTTAGGGCTCTGTTGATGGACAGAGATTCATCTGAGCAGACATTTATCATGATTGTGTAGATACATACACCTGAGTTTGACATCCAAGGCTCCTTTTACAAGCAATACTGTGGAGGAGGCATTCTGTGCACAATTAACACAGTCTTGAGGTAGATGTGGAAATAGTTCAGATTAATTAATCAAAACATGTGCTAATTTATCTCTTTAGGTGCAAAAAAACCTCCTTGATTTGAGCAGTGTTTTGAAGATATGGAACTGTGGATGAGATTAATTTTTCAGAAAACACAGATATCCTACAAGGACCTTGATAACATGAACAGATACCTGCCTGGGACATGCAGGAACAACTCTGCAGAGTACAGAAAAAATTAACCCTTTCTTGACATTTTCATTTCAAAGAGAGAATTTTACTTGTCTTTTATGTGTTAGTGGAGGGTTGGAATAAAATGGTTTTGGAATGTCAAAGCAATCAAGTCTGTACTTTAACTAACCTTGAATAATGTATTATGCTCACTTCACTTTCAGTCTTCTTCATGATCTAGGTATCCTTGGAAAAGTCAGCCAAGATGTGGCACATGCATAACAATAGTTGTGAACTTCACAATTTTTATGCCAATGATGTTTTACATGTATTAAAAGGTAGGAGATCACTTTTCTATTGGGATACTCCTCGAAGAAAAGGAGATTTTTCAGCTGTAGCATTGAAGATGTCTACCTAGCACGATGAATTATCTGGGCCGAATAGTGGAATTACTGTGAGATATTTAAGAAAATTAATGTTGGTATTTCTACAAAGCTCTTCCCCATGTTATGTACCCATGTCCTTTGCTACTAATTTGGTGGGATTTCCACTATAGATGAAAGCTTCTAAATGTTGGTGCCTCCTTGTAGGTGCCTGTGTGTGAATTGTGTACCCAAGCACAAGAGAGGGCATCCAGTCAGTGCAGCTGAATTTAGGGAAGCATTTCAGACCATGTGGATGATTCCATCTGACCACCTGAACACTTCACAGACACAACTGTCTGTACTGACAAATGGAAAGGGCTGGAATGAGAGTTTAGACACTGAGATCATAAACATTTCGACATCTACTTTTGAATGTCCTAATCTGGAAATGGAACTGCATCCATCATGTATACATTTACCTTTCTGGAAACTCAGCATAATTTCTTGTCTTTACAAGCACACATGAAAGGGATGAGAAGGAATGCTTATATTCTCTGTGAGGAGGAGACCTATGTAACAGTAATATGTACAAACACACAAAATATGTTGCAGCAAGTTTTATGAGTGTAAAGCTATCCACAGGTCAGACACATATTAAACAAAACCTGAAGAATAAAGAGCCTGTGTGTCTCACCAGAATTTTTTATGCCTGTTAACATGGTGGGTCTCCATCTGAACCAACCTGTGTCATCCAGGAAGGTGGTGGGGTGCAGAAAAGTATCATGGCCTGAAGCAGAGTATAAAAGCACATAAAATCAATATGCACACTGTACAGAAGAGTTACAAGTCTCTTTCATCTTATACTAGCAAACCTTTCTCTGTCTAAAAGCAAAAGAACACACTGCACCAAAGAGCTCTAATGAATAACTGCAGAGTGTGGATCTGTCTTTTGTTATCAGCTGCTGCCACAGAGGACTGTAATTTTTTTTTTCTCTATTACCAAGGCCTAGGATTCATATTTCTGTTTCAAGTTTCTTTTATCTTAAAGCTTCCAAGTAGATATATTTGATTCATAAATTCATTCAGAAAAGACTTCTGTGGTGTCATGCTTCAGTAGCAGTACATGTTATTTGTTCAGCAGGAACAAATAGTTCTCACAGACTGAAATTCAGTAACTCACCTTAAGGACTTTACAGAAAAATACTGAAAGTTAGATTGTGTGACCTGAGGTGGGACTGGACTGTCTCTGCTCACACACAGTATTTTTTGCATTTAAATGTTTGTCTTAAAGAAGATGTCTCCAAAACTCCTCTACCCCAAATTTTGCTAAATCCCTGGGATATGCAGCTTAAGTGTGATTTCAACCATTACATATCAACCATCAATAATTCATCTTTTTTGAATGACTGTAGCACATATTCTTGGGCTAGGATGGGCCACACAAGTTTTATTGCTAGTTATTGGGAAATGCTGCCTGTGAGAGCTGTCTAACTTCATCACTGAAGACACAGAATTCTGCTGTGGGAACAAATCTCTAAACTGGAATCTTACATTTTGCAAATATTTTTCTTTTTATCCATAGTAGAGGAAGAGAATCATTTACCTCTGTCCTCAGTTAAAGGCAGTTATCAAAACCAACAGCTGAATTGTACACTTCAGCTTCCCCTGCTCACTCACTCTCAATTTTTTCTCCCTCCCCACATGCTTCCGACTTTGTTTCTTTTCTTTTCTATTTCACTTGGATATTAAATACGTTGATCTTAAAAACATTATTATGAGATGGATTTAATTCCCTGAGAGTGGTTTCTACTGTTTATTAAAGATCTTTGTTTTCTTCCCAAAGAAATGTTGAGCATGCTACAAGCTTAGCATTGTCTATTTAAGGAGATTATTTTTGCCCAGGCAATCAGAAGAAAAATGTTCCTTCATTTCTCCTGGCCTCTCCTGGATATTTTCAAAACATGGAAAATGACTAGGACTCAAAAGTTATGTTGTGAAATTTGGCATTTTTTCACCATAGGGAAAACCCCCGAAAAAATGACATCACTATATATTAACAGGCATAAGATGTTTTTAAAGGCCATAGGTATATGTCTTCCATTTGAATTTCTTCTATCTGGCCCTTCATGTGCACCCAGAGAGAATTACACCACGCAGTGCAATAATGATGCAATTCTTAACAGAAAAATGTTGTTTTATTGCAGTGAAATTCACTGAATGCAAAGCACAGAGTCTCTCTGACTTTTTAGGGTATGTATATAGGGCTTGAGAAAGCATCTACTGATTAGTTCATTGCAGCAGAGTTACTGAAAGATTATGATTTATTTACTAATTTAAATTTTAGGTATCAGTGAACAGAATTTTTTTTTTTAAAGTTATTCTGAATGCAGTCATATTTGAGCAGCTTCAGAAGGAGTAATGGCTGAGGAAGACAATCCTTAAAGGACTTCATTCTGCAGGTAGTAAAATGAGTTCTAATATTAAAATTGTCATAATGACAATTAACATGCTGAAATATGTTAATGAAGGGGAAAGAAATGAATAGCTGTGCTCCACAATGCTGCTGCAACAAGATGGATATTGCTGATGTTGTCAAGGATTTGTTTTATAATGGTGATCTGTGTCTCTTCTTTCATTAGCATGAAATAGTGGTTTAAAATGACAAGTGCTCTCCAGTAGATGTTCTTTCATATAAGACAGGATCGAGATAAAAAGAATAAATCTAATTTTGGTCCAAATTCTTGAAGCAGGCTGAAAAAGGGGTGACTGGTGTCCTTAAACCCCAGGAAAAAGCTCCTAGAGGTCTGTTTCAAAATGTGCATCTTGCAGAATCTTTCTATGTAACACTGGTATTGGAATTTCCTCTCTGTCTGCATTGATCTCTTATGTGAAAAGAATATTTTTTTTCTGCACTGCTTTTCCATATGGTCTATGATTTTCTTGAAGCAGGACCTTCTCTCACCATGTAAGTTTAATATTTAAGATAACAGGATTAATAAGTACAATTATGTGCACACACCCAACTTTGTAACAGGAATATTTTTCAAATGTAATCTTCCCTGAATGGGGAGAATCACCTTTAAATTATCTGAATCTTCAAATTATTCATGGGAGAAATTCCTGCAAAATAATTATCAGCAGTGGTGGCTTCTTGGGCCAGAAGAACTATGAGATCTTGAAATAAGAATGCAAATTAGACCAAATAAGACCCAAATTAGGCATGGATCTAAATGAGTATAGCTTATGCTCTGCTTAAAGTAAATGAAGGGAAAGAGGGTGTAAATCCTCCTTCCCCAAACCAGAGGTTTATAAGAGCACTCCAAAAATTCCTGTATCACTCTTTTCAAAGGGCAAACCCTTGAGAGGCAATTTCAAATGTAAATTTGTGTGGTTTATGTCTTTTGGTCAGCTGAGTGCAATTCCAAATGGCAACTGCAGGCCTGGTGTCAACAAAGACAAAGAGTGTTTTGAATTCTGGGGTCAGCCCCGTCTTTCCCAAGTCATTGGAATAACAGAACAAAATTCAAGGATCCTTTCACTCTCATGGCTTTGGATCAGGTCTTCCTTGGACTCAGCTTCTCTCAAGGCAGCTTTGGTCCTTACATTATTAGGACATGATGATAGAGCTTCTAAATATAAAGCCTATAAAAAATGGCAGATAAGGGCTAGACAGATAAGCCACCTGCTGAAAGATAAAGACACAATCTTTGCTAGAAGAACACCAAAAATAAACCTCATACTTCAAATTATTCACAAAAAATGTCTGGGATAAATTTAAGCAGAAATAGATTTTTGCAATAGTAATTATAAAAAATGTATCTTTTGGAGACTTTACCATGTGTACTGAAAAGAGATTTTTCACTCCTTTGTAAAAATTAAAAACATCCCTGAAGTTCAGCAGAAATAATTGAAAGTTTAAATTAAATTGCAAAGTTAGAAACAGTCATAAACGACTGCAATTTAATAGTAAATTCAAATTAAGTTGGGACAAGGCATAAATGTGTTTGGATAAAAAAAAAGATTGATAATTTGCGGCTAAAAAAAGACAATATATTAATCAAAACAAAAAGTAAAAAGACCTACAGTAGCAGTCTAGAGAACATGATCTGGAGGGAATAATAGAAGGATACCATCTAGGTCATAATATTAATCTAGATAATGGAGAATTGAAAAAGTTAAAAGAGGAACCTTGAATGTGAACTATACTTAATTCAAAACCATTGAAGCAAGTGAAGTGCGTGGGTAATGTAGCAGTAACTATGTCTGGAATGTGCAAAGGCACTAATTGCAGTATTCTTTGCTAATTAAAGAACCTATAATTATAGCAAAAGGATTTAGAAAACTATCTTGTTACAGCACTAAGACAATGTCATGTAAATGACTTCCCCCATGTACACAAAGGTGGAATTCCAGTTCTACATGCACCAGTCATGGATGCCCTTTACTAATTAAAGAAACAGAATATGAGCTGGTGATCAAATGCCTTTATAGAGAGAGTGATTTTGTCACTTGTCCATTTCTTTGTGATCACTTCATCTCTTGAGCTGAAAGAACAACTCAACTGGCTCCAACTCACAGATGCAGGCCTGTAGTTTTCTTCCCCTTCTACGTATGACTCCCATTTGTATCTGAATTGATGTAGAGAAAGGGTTAGGAACTTATAACAGACCTTGAAAATTTTCATATATCTTCGTAATGTTTCTTTCTGAAGCCCCTTTTCTTCAGAGAAGAATCCATGTCTCTATTTTGATTTTCAACTGCTTACTTCTATGTTGCAACAATTAAATCAGCATTTTATTAATAATATCAGCAGTATCATCCAGAAAAGCGAAGTTTGGGAAAAAAGTTTTCATTCTTACTTCCACTAGAGTCTCTGTGTTTGGCCTAGCCTATTGAATCAACGTGATTGACGTGGGATATGCTCATAACCCTTTTAATTAGTTGATGAAGGCCAAATGATGTAAAGGTCACTTGTGGGACATAGCATTAATGTCACTCTCCCTTGGAGTGATAGACAAACAATTATCTCCATGCTAGGATTTAATTGGATTGATATCCAGCGCTCCAGCACTGGCAGCTGCCCCCAGGATGAATATTTTTTTATATATGCAATTAGATGCCATCATGAGATTGCTGGCGATTAATGTCAGCCCTGCAGAACTGTCACCCAGAAAAGGAAATAAAGGCAGACACTACTGCTCAGGCCTGAAAAGATAATGATGGCCCCGGAGCCTTCAGCGTGGGTTTCTGATAAAAGCACGGCTTCTTGAACTACCTCAGGGCAATGGCGTCGTGGATTTAAAGGCAGCCTGCCTTATTAGGTGTCCATTTGTTATATTAATAATCTCAGCAGGAAACACCTCACTCTTTTGGCAAAAGGTGTCAGAGGAGCTAAAGAGAAGTAAAGGAGAACTTAATTGAACACATGAGAGTCACTTATAAGCTTAGCAATGAAAGCAAGACAATGGGATCCAGCAAGAGAAATGCCTCTTGTCTCCAGAGCTTGAGCAAGACAGATGAGAGCAATGGTGGGTATCGTTAACTAACGATGTGCAACCACGGTGCAGTGAGCAGTTGATTACCCTGGCTGGGAATGTAATCCCTGCCACAGATAATCAGTGTCAATCCTTTAAAGGAATCAGTCTGGAGGCTTAATTTCAGAAAAATCTCTGTGATCGCCCTGGACGGGTTATCCTGGGAAACATTTACCCAGTGATCTTCACAGGTCAGGCTTATTCGGTTAAAACTTCTGGTGGCTTGAGAATTACACAGTTTGTTTTTTGCTTGAGTATCTGGCACTTACTGAGTTCAGGTTCTCACCTTGCTGTGGCTGGAAAGACCTAATACATCCCCATAAAGTGATGGGTGCACAACTTCCAGATGTCCTGTCCTCCCACACCGTCCTCTTTTTCCTCTTTTCTGGGACACAGGTACAACAGCAGATCCCTACCAAGCTTTGTGCAGATTCAGGAAAACTTACTTAGTTGTATGGATTAAATTTACTGCTGGTATTGTTATTTTCTCCTCCTCCAGAGAAAAGGTGGATGGAAGTAATCCATGAATCAGATTTGGGTTTCCAGCTACCAAACGGAGGCAGAGTCTTAAAGTCTTTTATTATCCTGTTCCACATTTTCACTTCAGTTCTTTGTGTTTCTGCAATTCTTCATTCTTTCTTTTCATAATTTAAATGTATGGAACTACCTATGTTTTTTGCTCTGCTCTCCAACCCTTCCATTTATTCTCAAGGCTCTTCTCTGTGTTATCTCAGTTTTTCAGTATTTTTTTCAGCTGCCGAATGAAGACTGGAAAGTCTAGAAAATTTCTGGTCAATAGAAGAAGAGGTCATGTCTCTCTTTCTTCTCAGTTGGACATTTTTTGTAAAACCAAACCCATTTGATTACTGGGAGTTCATTTTTATCTGGTGATTTGAAATGATCCTCAATTATTTTAGAATTAATTTTATCAAGGTTCTTATCCTGTAACAACAGCTAACAAGCCCATAAGAGGTTGATACGACACACGGGCAAGAACTGGTATATTTGGAAACAAATATCAACTCCCTATGGACAAATATCAACCCCCTTTCACACTTGCCTTATGAAATATGAAGGGTAATCAATTTTCTGGATTTTTTTTTAATTTATATTTTTTTATATATATATTACAAAGTCAAACGTTCAATTACAGTCTACTGCACCACTGCCACTTCCTTCAGAAGCTAAATTTTTTTGTCTTGTTAGCCAAAATGTTATGTTTGCTTGGTGACCTTTTCTTCAATGTTGATTGATGTTAATTATTTTATATTTCTTTACTTTTCATATTAATTTAACCCCTTGTCTGCTGCTCCATTATTTTGCCCAAGATCAGTATCAGACTACCAAGAAAATAATTACCTGTGTCATTTATCCTTTCTAAAATTGTTGGTAACTTCAGTTCTTTCTTGTCTGCGTCTCCATCTCCATTTAAAAAAAAAGATTTACTTTCTAGTAATATTATGTCTTTTTAATTATTTGATATATAATGTCAGAAACACAGTGAAGATCATGTAGATACTTGAAGAGATGGAAAAAGTCACATTCAAAAGAGAGATATATTTTTAATTAGAAAAAACCCTGTACCTTTTACAAAAGTGAAACAAAGCAAACTATGTACATTCCACACTACCAGTTTCTGTTACATCAAGTACGACCATGAAAAAAACAGCAATTTTTTATAAACACCCATGAAATGTCAAGATTTCTGTCATGCTAAGATGCCCAGTGAATCATTGTACAAGACAAACAATGAGCAAGTGAAGATTCAGGTGATGAAAAGGCCTAACAACCAACCAATTAGATTGGATTGTTGTCCAATTAAAGTTTTGAATTCTGGCAAATTGTAAATGCATTTTAAAAGAGACAAATGACATTTGTGCACCTTATTCAGATGAAATAAAAACCCCAAAACCCTGACAAACTAAGCTTTTCAAAGAAAATTATAATAAGCCCAACACGAAACAAACTCACCAGGAGTAAACTCACTCATGTTAGTCAGTAAGAACTCTGAGCTGGGGAAGATGATAGAAATACGCCTCATTGATTTTTCCTAATCTAATTAATCATCATTTTGTAGCACAATCCTGTTTGCATGGGGTGACATAACAGCTGGTGCCATCTGTCTTGAGATTCTTGAAGGTACCAGTCTCCAGGACAAGCTTTGTCACAATTTAGGATGGGAAATGAGGAACTATTGGTATGACCTAAGTCTCTGAAATACATAAAGTACCTGAGGCTGATGATGGTATTGAGGGTATAACCTGATTTGCTGTAGAGAGAAAATTACTTTCAGCACCATATAACTTACTTTTATTTCTTTATGTGTAAGTAGTCAAGGACTATCCTGTTTTCAATGTGATTAAAAACTTTACACTGTAACTCCCAGGAATTAGCATACCTAAATCATGTAACAGATGTCCTGGAAATATTCCAGATGTCATTTAATCATCAACACATCTATTTAGCATTCTGTGTCCACAATATTAGAGCAAGAGATCTAATATGATATGATAAAAATAAACAAAACTTACAAAACAAACAATTTTACTGCCATCTGAAACCACAGTGTGACTCAGATTCTTATTTCTAAAGAAAAGACAGCAGTTTAAATTTAAAACTGGTTACCATTTGTTGCTGTCGTGGTTGCTTTTTATTTGCTTTATTTGCTTTTTAGAATGAGACCAACACAGCAAATACAGGAAAGATAATCCGCAGTTAAAAATCTCATTATTAATTAATTATACTTGGAAAGATGTTCAGTATAATATTCACAGAGTGGCCAAGAAATTTGGCTGCACAATTATTTGTTTATGGAGTCAGCATAGCTGGCCCATAAGTGTGCAGCATTTTGGTTTCCCCTCCTAATACCATGTTACTGGGGAAATACATGGCTATGTAAACAGCACTCTGTGTAATTAGTTTGACTGAAATCCACCCATTTCTTACCTCAAGATATATGTAGCCACTGCCAAGAATATCAATGGGAACTGCTGATTTATATCTGGAGACAAGACAAAAGCCGTGTGTTTTACTTGTAGCTGAAGAAATTTCAAGGTTTCAGAGATTGTTTCTGCATAGATGTGCAGCTTAGCCCCCAAAAGTTATTTGAATAAAGTTTGGTTTGTATAAGACAAAAAGTGAGAGAATCCCATTACTTCCCAGAAAATACTGATATTCAAACAGATCTCTCTAGCTTGTACCATCAAAGAACCTCCTAGCAAAGATATCTGTGTGTATAAGGTACCTGGCTTTCCTTGGATATTTATAGTGAGAGAAGATGTTCCCATCCATTTCTAGATATTTGGAAAAAATCCATCCCTCAAGGGGAACAGAAAGAATTATGAGCTCAGATTGTGTAATTACACATAATTGCTTTGACTCCAAGTAAGGTGCATTGATCCACACTGGCTCAAAATCTATCCACTAATATTTATGTTAACTTGTCTAATGCAGAGCCTGAAGATATTTTTGTAACATTTGTCATTATTTCAAGGTGTTGACATGAATTTTAATGCTTATTAAAATCACGTATCAATAATAACAGAGAAGCAGTAGCAGAGCAGTCAAGAAAAGTTTCTTGTCCAGGTGGGAAAAATAGAATAGTGATTATGTCACTCAAATTAGCTCTTCTTAGCCTATATTTTGCATACTCTTGACAATAAATGACATTTGTCTTGCCAATGCACATCTAAGGCTTTCTGTCATCCTTCTGTTGCACATCTTTCACTCACTGCTCACTTATTTCTCATAGTTTGCTTTCAAAGCACACGAGAGAAGTATGAACTCTTCAAAGCCCTAAAACACACACATCTTTAGCAACCAGCATAAAATATGAGGCAAAAAACCCCTCTGTATACCTGCAGACTAACTTTAAACCTAAGAAACAGTTTTTCATGTATTTCATGTATTCTTCATATACCTGTTAGCTATTCCTTTCTTTCTGCTTCAGTGGTTCTCAGGTTAGTTCCACATTTTCCTCTCCTGAGTCCTTGGAAAGGAACAGCCGGAACTTTTCCTCCTCAAAACATCACCTGATGAAAAACTAATGCTAGATGATTTATTTATACAAAATAGATATTAGTTCATGCTAGAATATGGGGGGTTTTTCCCCTGGGAAAAAGTTTTAAAATCTCTTAGATATCTGTGGCACAGATAAATAACACAAATTATGACACAAAGGCCAAGAAATTGAGAAACTGTTTTCCTAATTAACAATGTCTGAAGAAGGAGGGTGAGTGTATGGCAGCTGACCAAAGCTAACCATCTATGTAGAGGATGAAAAGCTGTTATATTCTTCTGGGAATATCAGTTAGCTGAATTTTGTACCTAAATCTTGCTAAATGTGAACAGTGGTCCAACTAGGATCCATAAATTAAAATGTCTGTGTAAAACAGGCTTGACTTAGAAGAAACTATTTAGATTAATGGGCTATACCAAAAAAGCTTGTTAGTGTTTCTAATTTTGTGATATATATTAATCAGAGGTGACTGTTTTCTGAGCTACCACAAGCACAATTCCATACAAATTAGTTCAATTAAAAATTAATTAATCAGCTAGTTGTTCCTTTTTTTTCCTTTTGTTTCCCCATTTTTTTTTTTTCCCCAAGTCAAAGTTAGACATAAACCTCCTTGCTTGGGGTCAAAATGCATCAGTGGTGCTACCACAAATTCTCTAATACAAAAATGAGAGTAGGATTCTAGGTGTCTTTGACCTCTGTGATACTCTGAGTAACAAACAGAAATAATAACAGTAGGGAATGATAAAGCATACTGGCTATACATTTGTATTGACCCTTAAAAAAAAAAGGTACAGTTTAATCCTAAATAAACATCTACTGAGCATATTTAAGGACAATAAGATAGCTACCCTCAAGTACTATCTCCAGAATAAACTCCTAATCCCCACAGATAATTTGGTCAGGCTATTTTCAAAATACATCTATTACAAATATAGTCACTAAATATACCTATACTGGTAAATAAAGCGTGGCTCAGGGAACGACAGATAATTGTCCAGACTGTTCATTTCTCAGTTTACATCCTATTTATGGCCAGTAGAAACTAGCAGACAACAGTTGTGAAGGGTGGGAGTGGCAGCAAATACTAAAAACTAGTCATTACAGGCAATTTGGATATGGTCATCCAGTTTTGGGAGGGAGGAGGGCAGACTGAAGCATGTGGATGTGAACTGTTTCATGCTTTTTGGCTCATGGGTTAAAAACCAAGTCCTGATTGGTTTTACTTGCACCACAGTTGCATACAGTTCTGGATTTTTTGTTTATTTTCTTGCCTTTTTTCTTTTTTTTTTTTTTGTGTGTGTGTTTTCTGCTAAATTTTTGCACTGCCTGCTTCAACAGCCCAAGGTTATTTTATAGAACTTTTCTGAAAGCACAACTGTGCCTAAAAGTTGTTTTCCTGGCCTGATAGTCAGCTGGTGATGTGACTTTGTCATGCTATGAGATGGCAAAGCTTCGCTAGCAGAACTTTTTGAATATAGATGTGGCAATTTGAGTTCTGATTAGGTTCTGGCAGTTACTGAAAAACAGAGTACAGTGAGCACTTCTAAAGAGTTTGTTGAGTAGATAAAGGGTTATTATGCTGTTGTTCCATAAAGCAATTACACTGCAAAATACTGACACAGTCCTTCTCTAGACAGACAAGGGTAAATTGTCATGGTTTATTGTGTGCTCATTCAAAGTGAACAACTGCAGGGCCATAATTAAATCTGGCAACCTGGAAATTCTGGAGGATCAAAGATGTCTGGGAAAAGGAGGATGGCTTATACTCCATGGAATTTTATTGCAGGACAATCTCTCATGCTGTAAAACGTGAAGATCACTATTGTGTAGCTGTTCTCTGTTTTTTACCAGTACAGGAAATATCCAGAACAAACTGTGAGCAATTCAGAGGCAATGGTGTCTCTGTCAAAGACAAATGGCTTAAAAAAAAAAAAAAAAAGCAAAGTAAAACTCCACAATTCTGTAGCTGAACATATCAAATATGTAAGTGATGGAATAATCACCTCTGTGAAAAATCTCAGTCTTGATGAAATTCAGCAAAGGTAGCATGAAAACTACTGGATGTGACTTCAATCAAAGAAGGAAATTGAAGCTAAATTCAGTTAGCATAGACCTGGTATACATGACTTCTGAACTTTCAGACAGAGAATTAATCTTGTACTCTTATTCCTGGTCATGACCATTTATCTAATAATATAGTTATCCCATTTATACAGTGTCCTGTACCAGATCAGGCTATTTGAACTATTTTATGTTATATAATGTTTTATAAAATATTAAAGTCATACTCCTAATTTCTGACTTTCTAAAACACCAAGTACAGAAGAGGGCCCTGCACTTTGCTCCAAGAGGTCTACAAGTGAGGGGAACTGATTCGTGTTTTCCATACTCACTACAGGTTCTTTCTGCGTGGCAGTGGAGATTTCCGAAGAAATTACACAACTGAAGTACAACTTCCCTTTGTAAGACACAAATTTCTGCTGTATTTCCAGACTTCTTTGCAAGTACTTTATCAGTGTAGAGGAGGAAATTAATGCCAGTATTTCCTATATCAAATATGACAAGTGCTAATAAGCTTGTCTGTTCACAGCATTTTAGATTGCTTAGAAGTAGATTTTACTTGGAGAACGTACCAGACCGACACTTTGCTGGGAAAATGATTTGTACTAGCAGATGGTGGGTTGGTTTTTGTTGCTTTCTCCCCTCCTTCCAGGCTCTCTATTGAGCATGACAGACATTTCAAGGCCAAAACCCTAAAGGTTTCACAGGCTTATATAAAATATTAGCATGAAAGAGAGTTAAGTAGGACCGAAATCTGCTCTGTCCTAACTCCTCTTGCCTAGGCAAAGCCCTGTTCTGGAAGGTGGCCAGTGAAACAGCAGCAGTAGAAATAAATTCCTGTACCAAGTAAGGTTGTTTTTCTGTGTGCATCTTGTGGAGCTTTCAGAGCAGATTTGGGCAGGTGTTGCTTCCCCATTAACTTCTGGGCTGAATTCCACAGCAAAAGAACTGCAGGAGTGATTTCCTCCCTGCCCACACGGCCACTGCATTTGGCTTAATATCCTCCATGGGAGATGCACCTGCCTTGTCCAGATTTAAACCTGGCTTTGGCCTTGCAGTGAGTTTTGTACCATCTCCATCTGCATGGACAACTTTTAGCATCAGTGGGGCTGTACCAGGGCTCCTGCATCCACAAGGCTTTTGGAAATGACTTCCTGAGCCCTAGGGAACACCGCTGAGGATAAAAGGTTAGATCAGGGATAGATTTGCTTTCCTCCTCTCCCCACAACCCCCCCACAGAACAGTGATGTCAGAAAAAGGCTGGTTTTCATCTGCCAATTGCATATTTGTGCTTCCTGTACCTCTTATATAGCATTTCCTTTCCAGATCTGCAGATGTAATCTATTCCATTATCTAAATCTCTCCTTCTGTAGAGTGTGTAACAATAAATAAACTTTGTGGTTTTGCCTAATCTGAATTGGATCTGTCACATCTGGAGAACCAGTTTACTGCATTTTTGAAGAGCTTATTTTTGTCTTTGGAGATGCACAGAGTAATAGAAAAATGTGCGTGAATGGTGAATGGCAAAATGCCTGGTCTGATTAAAACAGAGCCACTGCCTAGAAATTGCCCTGGCAAAACACAGTCAAAAGGTTCAAAATTCAGTGAAGCTGGGGAATATGAAAGCTCTTAGCACTCCATAATGCAGTGGAAAGCAATCAGTCCTTGTCAATACACAAACACTCACTTAAGTAACTGGAATATTCAAAGGAAGGAGTTTCTTTGTTCCTTTTTTTTTATTAAAAGAAGAAACAACTAAATAGGAATTCATACTAATCATCATCTTCTTGCCAAATAGTGTGCCTTAACTGGTAATATATAGAAATATATAGAAGATGATAGAATATAGAAGAGCAGAGAGGAGACTTATACAAGTAAATATAAGATAGGAAAAAAATATAATTTTTTTAATTGTTTCCTCCAGATATTTTTAATTTCTCCTCTGTCCAGTGTTAACTTCTATTTTCTATCTTACCTTTCCAGCAGCTGTTTGAATTTTTAAAGGTCAGATTACTACAGAATAAATTTTGTACTTTACAACTAATTGTACTTGTATGTTTTATTATTCTGGCTGGTGAACTTCTTTCTGTCATTTCCCATCCCACTGGGTTTGGTTTCTTTGCTACCTCTGGTTTTATTTTTTGCTTTTCAGGATTAAAATTTCACACTGGTTGGTGTCTGCTCTTATCTCAGTAGTCTGCAGATTCCCCATGCTGTGGCCAGGAAGGTGTGAAAGGATGGGTGGATAACATTATTTTACAAGAAATATTTCAAAAGAGAGTTATGTTGACTCTCTGAGAGCCTGATCCATCCCACTGCTTTTTTGTCAGCAGAATTTCTCTATAGGTCTCAATTAGCTTTAGATCACAGCCCACGTCCATGCAATGATTTCCAAAATCATGAGGATAAATAGATGTAATCTATTTATGACAGCTTAACACATCATTTCATATATGCAGAATAAAAGTAGGGAACAAATTAAGACCAAACCAAAGCAAACCCTGCTATGTAATAGTAAAAGCATCCAGTCCTTTTGGTCTTCAAAATGCTGTGTGCATATTGGCTTACCCTTTTAAAAATGCCCACATGAAATAGCAAAATTGTGCTCATGTTCTTTAGAGGTGTGAATGGTTGAGAGGGGAAATGATTTGTGGTGAGTCAGTGTCAGAGCAAAGATAAAGAATGTGAAATCCCTAATCCTGATTTTCCTGGTTACTTTCAACCCTATTGCTTCAGCAAGCTATTTTTAGCATTCAATTCGAATTACAAAGGAAGCACTTTAGGCACAAATCAATAATTTAACAGGGTAAAATAAAGTGTTTGCTGCATTCAAGAGAGACTGCACACAACACAAAACAGACAATGAGGAAGTCATGTTAATTTACCAATTAATGCTGATGATTTCACTCACTGTAAAAAGAGAAATATCAACACCTAATGGGAGAAAAAAAACCTCACTAAATTAGTGTGAAGAGACGTTTGTGAAGAAGCTGCCTTAGCTCTATCCATCAGTTCCATAGTGCAATTTGTAACCTGATCCTCTGTGAAGCCTTGTTGTCTTTCAAGGCCTGAATATGCCCACTGCCTGTGCAAACCTTTCCAAAATACTGTCTGCAATTAGGTGGTGTTATCTCATCAAGGAAAACCCACTATTAATTTGAGTCCCTGGCTTTTCTGATCAGATTTATAACTGCTCAATTATATGTGACACATTGTTTTCTAGGTTGCTTTAGAAAGACAAATACTTGCTAATCATAGAAAAAAAAACCAAAAATCTGTCAAACACCAAGTGGAAGAATTGCTGAAAAGTTTAGGGGGAACTGTTCTTATTAAATCTGTCAAAAATTAAAACCATGCAGCAAAAGATGTTAAATTCTTTCAGTCTTTTGATGTCTTTGGGAGCTCTTGAAAGAAGGACCAAATTGCACTCTGGGATGGGTTTCAAAACCAAGTTTGCAGATCTGAGTGCATGAAGACAGTTCAAACACTGTTTCCTGTATTTCTGTTGTTTGACTCTCTGACATTGCAATAAACTTATGAAAGTAGAGTCAGGCAGCAGACTGAAAAGAGTGTCAATACAAGGGAATGGGATATTGTCACAGAATCTCAGCATTAGCTGAGGGCCTGGACATAGAAACATAAATATTAATGTGTATATAGGACCACCTATTTATGTAGTCAGCCCCAGCATTTGACTTGGATGTAGTCAGTGCTGTTCCACAGAAAGAACTAGAAAACCATCCAGACCCAGGCAATTTTATTAAATCTGCCAAACATTCCTTGACCAGACAAGTTATTTTATGGTCAAATAAAAAACTGATCTGTTGAAAACTAACACCATCCCTGACATCCCAATTTTCAGGACCTCCAGCTTTTCCTCAAGCTGCACAGTTTTTCCTAATGGCACAAAAATAGGGTGGAGTGGTGTGAAAGCAGGAATATAGGAAGCAGTTCAGGAGGGAGAGTATCCCTTCAACACCTCCTGGTACTTAGACAAAGAGAAAACTTCGGAAAGTCGCTGTGGAATCCCAACTTTAGCATCCCTACATACCATTTAAACATCTTTTGTGTTTCTGGGAGCAATGTCAAACAGCATTATCATGTTTATTGGTGTCTGTTCAGCACCACAGAAGGTAGGCATGACTTCTACCTCCAAAAGATTGCAGTGCTTGCAAGTTTGGGGAACACCTTCAGTAAGGAGCAGAGGAATCTAAATTTTATTAGGTAAACTGTGTTGGGGGTTTTTTCATTACATTTTAAAAAGGAAAATTACTTCAAAGAGGAAAATAACTTAATAATTTCTTTCACTAAGTTCTAGGTTCGGGTTATCCTTTTACCAAACAGCAAGCTTTCAGGAGATGAAAAATGCCTAATGATTTAATGTGCTGAGTTGGACTGCATTTTGATAACAAGTTTAATATACTTAGCTTTAAAAACTAAATATCTGTGGAAAGTGAAGAGTTTGTGTGAAAGATTTTGTTGTAAAAAAAGGTAAATTATTGCTTATAGAATCTAACCAACCAATGAATAAATGTAAACAGTAAAATGCCATGTGATAACAAATTTAGCTGGAGCTAGTGACCATTAATAAAAAATATTTTATCAAGAAATTAGACGAAAACTCTTCAGTTATGTTTCGGAAGAACTGAGAATAGAGGTGGTATTGAATTCTGTCTGCCAGCCCTTCCCTTGATGACCGCTTACAGGTTATGTTTTCAGAACTCCTGCAGCTGAAGTTCAGACAAAAATGTTATTGTATTTTGGGTTGCCACAACAGGAATTCATGTCAAGCAGCCTTGCTCAGGAAAATACTGAGATAGGAGAAATATTAAACCCTAATTTCAAAGGTACTGAGCTTTGGAACAGAAGGAAAAGAAAACCAACAGATCAGCTGAAGCAGGTAACTACTGAGACTGGTGTCCCTCTAATCCATCATCCTGTTTCCACTGGTGGTACACCCCATACTCTTCTGAAAGATGTGTAAAGGAGATGGAATAACACACTCACTAAACTGGGAAAGTTTAATGCTAACTGCTCTCAGTAGTTGCCTCTTGTTTTGAAACCAAATGTGTAATTGCATTCAGAGAGTTTGTTTGTTTTAGACTTAGTGCAGCAACATCTGCTGTGACTGCTGAATCTCATAGAATTTCAGAAGTTCTCAGGTCTCCCAAGGTGGAATTTGGTTGCTGAAAATGTGATCATTTCCTAAGAAACATAATGAAGTTCTGGCATAAATAATAAAATAACTGCAGAACTGTCAGCTTTGTGTTGCTCCTGGTCAGCTTGAATAACTATTTTAATAATCTCTCTGCAGGTCTTTAACTACGGACATGGAATATAAAAGTAGCATTAGTGGTGTTAGCCTTTTTTTTTAAATCTCAAGAAAGAAGCCCAGGGAAAGATTATGACAAGGATTATGTTAATTTTTTTTAATGTCAATTAGAAATTAAAGATCTCATCTGTGTTTTTGTCTCAGTAATATTATGCAGTATTTCAAGGGTTATAAATTGTGAAGCTTTTAACTTCTGAAAATCTAAGTAACAGCTTGATATTGAGAAGGCTGCTACAACTTTTGAGAATAAGAGAGATTATAAACAAATCACCAGAAGAGAAAAAGTGGCAGATGAAGAGGAGTAAAGGATTGGAAAAGGATCTCAGGACAGAATTATGCAGTAAGTCCCTGAATTTCTGTTTCCCAGAGGCCTCTGCTGTTCACCAAGTACCCTGGAGAAATATTGGTGTGAATTTTTGCTAATCTGCCTTCCTTTTACTCTTAGTGCTGAGGTCTCCCTTAAGGAACACTGGAGGAAAGAGAGGTATGGCTCATATTAGAGTCTAGGAGCACGAAATTACATCTCCATGATCAGACCCACAACACCTCACCCAGTTGTGTGCTTCCCATAAGAAGTACCTTTGCCTCATTGCCTGGCTGAAATATGGATTTTATATCCAAATAAATTACAGCACTAGCAATTCATAAAAATGAAGCACATTTTCATTATTGATCTGTTTCTTGGTGGGATGGCAAAACTGGTGCTGCATGTTATTTGTTTCTGCTGTTTGCTACATGAGGCACAATGTTATTTCTGCTTCTTTGTTTCCTTTGTTTTAAGCTTGCAGAGCTTTAAATCACGTAAACTTCAAATAATATTTCATTTTAAAGTAACCTGTAGAGGTCTGCAAAACCAAAGAACTCTCACACTGTTTTTTCTCTGACAAGACAAGTAAGTTTTATCGTGTTTTATGCGATAATCATAATTTTGGAGAGAAAGGATAGATATGGGAGGCACTCCTACAAAATATTCAGCAGTTTCCCATAATTATGGTGCTGATTTCTCAAACAGTGCAGTGAGGCCATGGTGAAATATGGTCTCTGGAAGACATCTGTTGAGTAAAAGTTTCTGGTTGTAGGGAACTCAAAAGACATATTAGAAGAGTCTACGTCTTTTTCAGAGAGGCTTTGATGTCTTGAAATTCTGGCATTTCAGAACCCTAATCTCAAAAATGCTTTATCAGTTAAATCAGCTTCAGGTTGTTAATGAGTGCCTATGGATCGAATGATTTCTTTTGTTAAACAGATGAATTATACAGGTTTTAGGGCAGATCAACCAGAAAAGACCTCAGAAAACATATTCATAATTGGTCTTGTTTAATAGAGCAGCAGGGGACATTGAATATTCTGGATAGGGTAGGCCAGGGATTCCTTCTCTGCTTGTGCACGAGCACTGAAAGTTTCTTTTTCCAAGTGATTATTCTCACTACTAATCTAGAATATTCATCATGCTTTCTGTACCTCTGTTTTACAGAGGAATCTGTTTACAGAATCAAGAACTCAGTGCATCCTGCTCTTATTGCCAATTGTTATTATCTCAGTGGCAAACTGTAGCACTGGGCACTCAGATGAACCTTTTCTGTGCTTGGAACATCTGATTGCTCATCCAGTTTTGCTGTTACAATATACTCACACTCTAAAAGAGCTTAAAATGGGATGCAGTTTAATTGGAGATACAAATTCAATGCGCACTGAAATTAACGAGAGTTAGCACTGCTTGCATTGGATCAGGCCCTTTGAGTTTGGACTGGTGAGTTTGGAACAACATTTACTTGTCATCACGTGGACACATTATTGGCTTGACAGATCTCCAGGGAAGGCAGCACTGTGGGCAAATGACATGGCTTGGTATGAAACCTGGATCACAGAAAAACCCTCTTCTCTCCCTTGGTTATGGAATTTGCAGTTCCACCATGTGTGTTTATTTGTGTCTGTGTAGCATATCAACTGTTGATAAAAAAACTACAAAAGCTAGAGAAATGAGAATAAAACAAGCTCCTCACACAAGAGATACATCAGATGCTTAGAAAACACTGTGGGCTAAGAATAAAATCTCAGAAGAGAGATATGTGTTTATCATATCAAAAAAAAACCCAGATGGAGCAAGAGAGAATGCATGCAAATTCTTTTGTGAAATTCACATAAGTGTTGAAATATATCTCATAGTGTCACATACCCCCAAAATGAATAGTTTCTGTACAGAGGACATGGAAATTAAGGTGAACAGCAGGACACTAAAGCTTAAAGACGAGAAAGGAAACTACTCATGGCAATCAAATCCAAAGAAGACCAAGAAAAAATCTGGAGGTATCTTCTCCAAACTCAATTTCTCAATATTAAATGAAGTTTGATGGTAACAGGCGTAAGTTATGTAGGTTGAAAAGGGAGTGGCAGTGACAGCTTCATTCAGGCAAGATCCCTGGGCACCACTAGAGGCAGTTCACTGTTCAATGGCTCTTGGATTGGTCCTAAGAGGATACAGAGATGTTAAATGCATGACCAGCCAGCCAGAAAACAATTCTGTAATTGTAATAATTGTAATTCATTATAGAGATCAAGAGACCCAGCCTCCTCTGATCTACTGGTCCCACTTCCAAAAAAAACCCCAGAGAGGGTAATGCAGCCCCAGAGAGGGCACCTATCACAGAGCAGTGAAAATATTTATAGAAATCTTCTCCTATAGAAAAAGAAATGTAAAATTGCCATTGGTTACCTTTGCAAGCAGTTTAGCGACTGGGAACTTAATCAAAATGTTTGTTATTGGGAAATGATGATCCAGTGGTGATCCCAGTTCCATAATACAATCACAAAGAGGCAAGCAGTGAATTTCAGAGGTGACAGGTTGATGAAAAGAAGGAACATTTGACACAAGGCACTAATAAATGGTAAAAGTAATTGCCCTACACTGCAGTAAAAGAAAATACTTACAGAAATTCAGGAGAGGGTTGCATTTCTGTATTGTTAGCAAAGATATTTAGCATCAAACAACTTATCCTAGGAAAAAAAGGCAACAAAGCAACAAAAAATGCTGGAGGAAAATAATTAATTTTTGTTTGCTGCCATAAGTCAGTTTTTTACTGATGGTACAGAGAAGACTGAGACCAGCAGAGGCAGAGAGATATTACTCCACACCTGCCTTCTCTAAGGACTTCAGGGAACATCTGCCACTGCATAAGTGTTGTGGTTCATGGGCTATGTGCTAACAGGTTCCAGTTAGATGGTGCTGAGGCTCCAAAACAGATGAAATAAAAATGAGGTCGTGAAGCCAAATGCTTCAGAGTGCTCTCGTAAAAGCTGATTCAAGGCCATGGGGCCTTTTTATTTATTACCTCATCAGCCCAGTGGTAAGGATTTGAATCATGCCAATGACAGCAGCTTGTCACTTGATCTGACCCTTTGCTGTCCAGGTGCCAGAAAGTTCCTTCCCGTGGTTCCATTCCATCTGCACTCTCCTTTTGAAGCACACAACGGTTTCATTGTCACAATTACGGGTAAATGAAGCACTGCTGGAGAATGTCTTCATTTTGAGAAGGTCTTACCACAAATATTTCAAATTAACAAAGTGGAAGGTAAGTAAAATAAGCATTTTTGGAGAGTATTTCAAAACAACACATAGAACAGGAATTCATTGTATTAACAGAGTCATTAAGGCTGGAAAAGACCTCTCAGAGTGGGAGGTCCTTCCATTAACATAACATTGCCAGGTCCACCACTAAACCATGTCCCCAAGTGCCACATCTGCACATTTTTTGAACACTTCCAGGGACAACAATTCTACCACTGCCCTGGGCAGCCTGTTCCAATGCTTGGCCACGCTTTCAGTATGATTTTTTTCCTTTTCTTTTAAACTCCTTTTATACCTTTTTACAACTTCTCTATTCATTAGTGCTTTTTGCCTACGTTCTTGGACTTGTTTGCTAAGCTGGGAGAATAAATATTTTAGAGGTTTCGTAGTTAGGGATCAGAGTGCCCCAGAGCCCAAGGTCCTCTCCAGAACACATTTTGTAAACTGAGATAGAACCATCCAGGGGGAGGTTCCTTGGGGAGGGGGGCTCACTCGAGCCTCTCATTGGGGAATTTATGATAGATATGCTAATTAGTAACACCTATAATGTTATACCAGATCTTTTGGGGGGAATTGCGGTGTGNGAATTGTGGTGTGAATTGAGGTGCATTCAACCTGGACGTGGTGCACCTAAGGATCCTTAAAATAAATACCAAGGTAAAATCCCTTTTTCCCTTCTAACTGTGTTTGACTCTTGATTTTAAGACCAGGAAAAGGCATCATCAGGAAAGAAGTTTTCCCTAATATCAAATCCAAACCTCCCCTGACACAACTTGAGGCTTATTCCTCTTGTCCTGTCGCTTGTTACCTGGGAGAAGAGCCTGACCCCCACCTGGCTAAAACCCCTTTTCAGGTGGTTGCAGAGAGCAGCAAGCTCCCCCCCAAGCCTCCTTTTCTCCTGTTGCTACTTCTCTTCCTGTTAGCAGCACTATTGATGGGATATTTGTGCACCTGATGAATTTTGTTGTTTAAAAACCTGAAGAATAAAATGTATGTGCCCCAGGATGCTTTGTTATACATTTCCATCCTCCAAAATTTGCACACAGGTCCCAGATCCTGTTTTATACTCTTTTTCTGGCAAGCTTGATCTTCTGCTACTTACTGCTATGGTATTTTAATGAACTCCTGGGAATAGCAGAGGTATTATAAATAAAAAAGAGAAAAACAAGCAGCAAAATAAATGACACGGTGAACTCTTGTCTTATCCCCAAAATTATTAAACTGGGCCATCACATAGACTCCTAGTTATTCAATACTTGCAGAATCCTCTGGATATTTTTTTTTATATTGTGTTTTTACTCACTTTACCATCCATTTATTCATATTTTGCCAGATTTATATGACTATGTGCTGTATACTGTGAAGATTTCCTCTCAGGAGGAATCTACCCACACTATATTATTTCCCAGTGACACTGTTTTTTTCTTGTTGTGATAAACTACTGCCTTCTGAGAGAACAGAGGAAAAACTAGGAACAAAGTATTTTGTTTTTCAAAACTTACTTTTGTTCTTTGCAGTTAGTCAATATTTTTTATTAAATCTTTATTGAAATAATATTATTTAATGAACTTTCAGGTGGGGCAAATAATGTTTTTTTTTATAAAGATGGAAAAGTCTTGATCATAATAACTAACATTCAATAAAAATAATACCATAATCTTTAAAAATTGTCAATATTTTCCAGATACATATATGAAATACCGGTGACATTGAATATCTCAGCAGAAACTGTACATCCTGTAGAAAAATATTGTTTTAAATGGAAATAATTTTTCCCAGAAAGCATTGGGTCAGTGTTTTGAATTCGTCAGAAAAGGGCTTTTTTTCTGTTACAGTATTTTGCAATACATATCTAGACAGAGAATAGAGATTTAACCCATGGAAACACTATCAAATGGGGATAACTACCTGTTTGTACTGGAGAAGGAATTAATGTGCTTAATACAGTCAATAAATCTGCCTACATTTAGAGGTGCTTAAGTTTCGGGTTTGCTCTGCTCCTTCTCTTTACTGTTCAGAGAGAAGTTAAGCCTGTGTGGAGGTTCTCCACTTCTATCATGACTCCCCACTGACAAAAATACCCTGCAGGAAACAATGTGATCCCAGGCTGACACATGGCACTGCAAGAGCAAGTTAATACCCCTTTGACAAGAGCTGATTTGTACCTGTTTGAGAGAGGGGAACTGTAAACCTTCACAACCAGCTATCCAAACCTACTTTGTAAAACAAATAAAGGTAAGAAAATGAGAGATCATTAGGAAATCCAGTTTATAATAGTCTTGAGAGGGCTTGAATTCTCTGTCAAAGTATTGCACATCACTAGAGGCACCTTAACTGTCTGTGCCTGTTTTTAGGTCTCAGCTAATCTGAGATAATTGGACTAAAGCTAAATTGAATTAGTCTCACTAATAGGACACACACAGGCAGCCACTGTGGCTCACACAGCCCAGGAATAGTTAAACTGAGAGAATCTGCTCATCTTTGTGAGCCCTGGGAAGAAAGTGTCAGCCTTGGTGACCCTTCAAACTAGACAGGGCTTAAATGTATTCTATGACCAATCCTGTGCTTTCAGAGTAATGGACTGGAGGATTCAATTTGGCTTTTTCATTCCTTGACTCTTATGACTTTCTGAGAATGGGTCCCCTCTGCCACCTTCCTAAATCAGTATGAGACTCTGGCCCAAGACAGTGTCTCAGAAGGGTTTTACAGCTTGCACTTGACCATGTGTCTTTTGTCAAAGTAGCCAATATTGGGGCATCCAGTGACTTTTTTATGCCTGGCAGATCTGATAAACAGGCAGAGGGTACTCAAAAGAAAAGGAACAGATTGGAAGCCGGAGGCTTTTGTGTGTTACTGAGCAAAACAACTTACATCTGTGATGGGCCTGGGCTGAACAACTTATTGTGAGCAGAAGTGCTGAAATTCATACTTTTTAGGACAAGTATCCCTTTCAAAGAAAACAGAATGCTTGTTTGTGGGAAGAACCCCCAACCTCAGAAATCTGCCAGCAATCCTATGGCTCTTGGATTTGTTTCTGTGCAGTGAGCAGCACACTGGAAATCTTTTGATAGGTAGTTTTCCAAATTGTTTCTCAGGGGCTGTCAGAGTGCATCCAAGTGTTACTGTCACCTGCTGGAATGCCAGAAGAGAAAGATTTCCTGACTCAAAAGGTAAAAACCACCTGTTATTGCAGGAAATCCTGCTGTCTAGCCATGGCTTTTCCAAATATCAGCTAAAACCAATCTGGATTCTTCTCACTCTTCTTATTCTGACTCAATGTGTTTAGAAATTCTTCCTTCCAGAGGTTGGATACCATCATTTCGGTTTCATCTTCCACGTATCCCTGAATAACTCTTCTCCCTTTTCTGGTACTGTTATTTTGTATTTCAAAAGATAACCTTGTAGGGTGCACCTGAACGTGTGTGTGCTTTTAAACATCCTGCTTACTTGGGTATTTAACTAATTATGGGGCAAGAAGCCTGGAGGGTTTACTTTATTAGTGAGGAGAAAATACAAAATTTAAGCACCATTTACAAAAGTATTTTCTATCATCTTGTTTTTCTTGTTATGGCCAGTAATTTCTGTACATCTACAGACTGGAATTTATTCTACCAATAATGCAGTCATGAAAAGAGAGTGAGGAGCATCGAAGGGGAAGAGGCACACAGGTTGCTACTACAATAATGAAGGAAAGATGAGAAAAATAAAAGCAAATCACTATTTTGAAACACTGCCAGCTGATACAATAAAACTACAGAGTATGAATTCATTCTGATTTATGGGGTAGGAACTCTTTTGCACAAAGTTATTGGCCTATCCATTCCTCCTTGGAACCGTAGAGAAAGGCATCTCCAAAAGAGGTCACAGTTGTCTCAGACATCTGTCTCTGCAGTGGATAAATCACTCTCTGGAGGTGATTTTCTGTCTTAAATGAAAAGCAGGGAGCCTCTGTCTAATTTTGCCTAGACACTCAAGATTTGGAAAGCTGAAAGTGCAGCAAAGCTCAACAGAAAGGGTTAATATTTGCCTATACCAGCCTTCCCAGTTGTCAGTTTTTGGATCTTAAGTGGTTTAAATTAATGTTACCAGCTCTGTTTCCCTAGGAATGTTAATGTATAGACAGGCCAGCTTAGATCCTACCAGATTATTTCTATTTTCCACAAAGCGCCTTCTTATATAACATAGTATCACACTGGGAGCATGTGTGGAAATTATCATCCTGAGCTTTTTTGCCTGAGAGCACTGCAAGGGAATTTATGCCACTGCTCAATGTTCTGCTGCAAAAAAAAACCCTCATATTGCAGACAACTTATGAAGAGGAAACCCCTGCGTAAGACTTTTATAGCACCCTGCTGGAGATTTGCCACCGATCTGCTCTAGCAATATGATCCCACAGCAGAAGTATCCCCCATTCTGATCCTTTTTTCTTTTCTAATTTTATCTATATAAAAGAAAAACCCTGTAATAGACTGCAGTGGGGAAAAAGAGGTTTAGCTTTAATTATTCATAATGCAATTTTGCAGCAACTATATCGTGTTTGGTCAATTTTTAACTGCTTTTAAAATGGAGACAAGGATTTTGTAAGTGCATCTGCTGGTGGTGTCTCTGCGGATGGGAGATGGTTGAGAGGTCTTAGCTGAATCTGTATTCCTAGAAATAATTGCTTCATTACTAGAATGAGTTACCTTGAGCTGAGCTGATGGGATTCTCCATTTCTTTCTGTGCATTTATTGAACTAGTGCCACTGGACAGTAAGGAAGAGCTCTATGCAGTCTGTGAAAAACTCAAGGAAGTCGGAGCCTGAAAGCGCTGAGGAGGCCGTGGTTTCTCCTGCTTCAGTCAGACAAAGGCAGATTTGATGGACAAAACACAAGTTTTATATCCTCAATATGTGGCTTAATTTTCAGCACTCCCTCAGACTGACTGCACAGCTTCAGACACCATGTAACTGCTCCTGGCCTTCAAACTACAAGGTGTAAAATGGGAATTATAAAGTTGAGGATTGGCTTCCCTCTCACTATTTTTATCTGATTCAGATTTTGGATTAAGAGTTTCATCTTTGTTGACATTTGTAGCCTTCCATACACATCTACACTCCACATTGCCTGTCAGTACTTGCAGATTTATTTAATAAAGTAAGATCATTATTAAGCATTTAATATCCAATCCTATGGGTTTAATAAGATCAATATTTCAGGGTCTGTGAAATATATCTGAGAAATATATGGATGAATCTCTTCTACTTAAACCTCTTCTCCTGACTTCAACTCTGCTCAGCCTATCTGTGTATGATAATGCATATCTAATATTATGCATTTCTTGGAATAATGGCAGTAACATTGCAAAATGTTCTTGGATCTGTGGAATATGGGTGCAAATGCTGTGCCTCCTTAAATTGTCCTTTCAACAAATTTTGTTTTGCAGCTACAATTAGTGTGGTCACCTTTGACTTATTTGGTGCTTTCAGAAATCTTTAGTTCAAGACATCCTTCTCATCTTTCCAAAATTTGCATTTGTCACTTTATCTCAGGGATATAAAATAGAAATTCTCCCATCAAGAGTGTCCAAACAAACATGTGAGCAGGTTGCTAAGCTGCACCTCTCACCAAGGATGGCAAAGCTGTGTTACAGAGCTGTTGTGATTCCCGGAGGATCAAAACAGTCATGGAGAGAACAGAAGGTGTATGACTGACCCAGGTCACTTCAGATGATGAAATAAAACCATGTGGTCAGAATCTGTATTTTTTGTACTGGCTCCTCTTTTTTGATATGCACAGAGAGGGCCACCATGAGTACCCTGTCGGGACCAACATGAGCTGCAGATTTTTGCTGCTTTTAGGTTTTTGTTCTGGAATGGGTTTGTAGCAGAGATGTTCCTGTCGTGGTCCTGTCTACTCACATCCTTAGAGGATAAGAACTTACTCAGTTGAGTGTTTCACATCAAATATTGATGATGACCTCTTATTGTCTTGTTGGGGACAACTCCTTCCTTTAAGGTCCCAGTCACCATCCTTAGAAGTGTGCTAATGCAGGTCTCAGTGTGGGGAAACTTAGATAGGAAAAATATTGTTGTTTTTACAAAGGATTCACTGCACAGAAAAAGACAAATGGTGAATATACAGAACTAATAAGCACAGATATAATGGTGAATTCTCAGATGGATTAAACATTGGCATAGTTAAGGGGACAAAAAATGAGTTGGATAGATTGAGGCAGGGCAAAAGCAGGACAACAAATGGGGTGCCACTGCAGTGCCAAGCCTAATCTTGTCCACGTTTTGTACTGACATGATGGCCAAGAGGAGGGAACGCTAAAAAACTTGTACAAATAAAAAAGTGACACTAGACTGGGAGCACTGATCATACTAACAAGGCAAGAAACTGTATCAAAGTCGACCTTGAAAAATTGCACCAGCTTTTTTCCAAATGACTTCTGAAGTCTTTTGTGGGAATGGAAAAGGACGTGTAAACCCTGGAGAGGCAGGGAGCCTAATTAACACTGGGACTTTAAAAGTACAGACTGAAAGCTTCCAAATACCAGCCATAGAGGCAATATCAGTGAAACACTGATCTGTGTGATGATCCATCACAGCTTAGAAAGCATTGTGCTGGATGGATGACAGCACAGAGGGAACAAGTGAGAGAAGGAAATATATAAACAGCACAAACTGAGGATGTCAGTGAGAGAAATGTTGAATGGGAACACAGAATCCATGAGCTTTGGTGTTGATTCCCTGGTAGCTTTGTAGGTAGGAAAAACTCCCAACAAACAAATTTCTCAGTACAGCTGGTAACAGGTAGAAATTAAAATTGTCTGAGTAATATAAAATTAAATGAAAGAAACACAAAATCAATCTGAGCCCACCAACTGGCATGGAAATTCTCAGTGCACATGGTTCCAGGTTGTGCCTGTAATTGCAGTCAGTGTTAGTTTTGGTCATTTTTCTGTCATTTGTTCCTGCTTTAAAAGAAGCAGGTAAGAACCACCTGTGTGTATTATATTCAGCTAAAGCTGGCCAGAGGATAAGGTGATATTGCAACAGCTTTCCAGGCATAAATGTTTATATTCAATCTGCACTGGAATAAAACCTAATGCCCTGGTACATTTTTGCAAAATGAATTTGGTCTGGAACATTGCATTTTTAAATCAGAACAGTTCAGTTAAAATCTCTGAGTAAAATGAAAAGTGTATGTCATATCAGAAATATTATTGTGGGACAATGTTAAAACAGCAGTCTTGAAAGAGACTTTTTGGCTTATCCAACTTTCATGCTATCACAGTCAATGGGTTGTATAACATTATTCAAAACCAAAAAAGTGCTCTGTTTTCAAGGCAAGCTATTCCAGACTGAGGATTTTATAATCATCTTTCTAATATTTTGAAAGTCTTCTGATCTCCAACCTGCCTTATTTACCAGCCAATTCATCCTATTTATTCTTTTATCTGTACTCACCCTTATATTTCCTTCCTCCATGTTTTCTCATCAAGGGTAGCACCTCTTTGCTCTGTCAACCTGTACAAGCCAGGAACTATTAAAATCTTTTAAAACAGGCTATCTGAATTTATATGACATCACAAAAACTAGTTACAAATGGTATATTTGGATTCAGTGAGTGAATTTGGAGCTCCCAGAGCTCATGGTATTGAAGGATTAGCTTTTGTTTGTCCATAACCAAGAAAATTCTTCCCCCTCTGCCGAAGGAAATCAGAACTATTAATGTAGGACTGTAGGACCCATGCCACTCCTAAAAAGGACAAATACCAGAAATGTCAGATAGCACACCGACAGCCTGACCTAAAGAAAGCTGCAGTTGATGAAAACCCCCTTGGTCTGCACAGGTTTTGAGTCTGGCCTCTAACACATGCCCTTAATAAAAGGTAATAATCAGGCTCTCATGCATTTCCTTGGACACTTGGCTGTTTAAAGGCAGAGCAGAGCAAATCTTGAATGCCTATGGCTGGATCAAAAATGCCATGTCCTGTGTCACAAAGCAGGGATCCAACAGGAACACAAACTTCCAGAGCTACTCAGAAGACCATGTGTGATATTTTAATGAGCCTGAGCTTCTGTCAGTGTCAATGTGACTCTGCGCTGTCCTCTAGTTTGTTATATCTCTTCTTTGCACTGCTGAAAAATTCTCAGAAAGTTTTAAAGCATGGTGTAATAATGAATAAGTAATGAGTTAGTCTACAAATCGTATTGCTGGGCAGTATTGTAGGCTCATATTATTATATCAAACTTTGGTCTGAATTTTAAAAACCATCTTTTGTACAATTAATGTGTTTGAGGGTCAAAAGGGGGACAACTGTGTTATTGTTAATAGGAAGTGGAAATGGAACTGAAAACTATAATTTGGTAATATAACCTAAAATGAAAATAACATGATTTCAGCAGGATCAGAAAACAACTCAATGGCACATAACTGTAAAGAATGAGAACTTTACTGAGTAGTGAGAGTCCTGTTAAGGAGGCAGATTTACCTGTGCTACATCGTTAAGACAAATTTTACAAAATACACATATTATACACTTTTAAAAAGTTTTCTAGTACCTGGTATTATTTACTGCTATTTGTTAAATACTAACAGTGGTAACTTTTGAAGAATAAATAAAGCTAAAATGCTGACCACTTAAAAATAGCTAGTATGAGAAAAATTTCAGAAATATAATATAGATTATATTGATATGATGCTGTGAAAAGGCTAGAGTAAGAACTGGAGCTGGTTCATTTTTGAGTTAACTAAAATAGTGATGAAATCTAAGGATTATTGCTTTCAAAGTACTGGGTAATACTGTGTCTAAGGGACTGTCTCTTCCCTAAACCAGCACACTGTGCTATAGAGATTTGTAAATATTCCTAGGTCGTTAACCAAATCGAAATTAAAGGTGAAGTGAAGACTGTACAACATTTCTTCCCTGGTGCTGATTTAATGCTCTTCCATCCCAAAATCTCCTTGTGGGGACCAGGGCAGAGAGATATCTGTCACTGAACAGTGGCATGGGGAACACCCTGACTCTCTAAAACTTATGGGACTCTTTTCCATGTGATCCACCTCGTGGACTCAGCATCCTTTCCCTCTCCTCTTTGCTGAGTTATTAAAAGATAAAGAAGAGCAGCTGCTGCTGTAGACATAAAAGTTGACAAATTTACAATAGGTGATGCCACCTGTGCCTGCCTAATTTAATCACAGCCCAAACAATCTGCCATCCATTTACAGCGGGGATAATGTTCAAGAGCATCTCAAAGTGACTCAGAGCAGGAGGGTGAGGAAGCAGTGTGGGAGCAGTTTGCTCAAACACCCTCCTGGCTACGAAGGAAGTTTACAGAATATGGCTGGTGCGCATGAAAAACCCTTTCCCTGCTTTTATATAGAGTGGCAAAAAACCGTGGCAAACAGCTAGCAAACACCATATCCAACACTTAGGTGCCAGATGGATTCATCTGCACGGTGTTATGTGAGCCACTGCTGATCCATCTGTAGTGAATGCTCCTTGCCAGTTGCTTGGCTTCCAAAGTGTTTGGGAGGCCACACCAGGGGAGGAAGAGGCTTCTTTGTTGCACAGGTAGAAGTGTATTTTGTGCTGGTCCCTCTTGGACTCACCTACAAGACCCTCCTCTCCACTTCTCCTATAGAATTATGGCAGTATAATTATGTTTGTGCATCACTCTGATTCTGTATGACAGCTGTGCTTCCGAATTCCAAAGATCCACTTCACGTGCTCTTAGGTTTATAAGTTTGCAAGATTTCTTGTAAAATATTCAGTTCAACTTTAATAAAAAAGCTTCACAGACCAGAAAAGAAGACTAAACACACCTGAGACTCTTACAGTACTTAACTTCTTATGGTAAAAAGGCAGCAGGACTGGGACTGTGACCTGTTATGAAAAATGTTTGTGGAAAAATACCTCAGTGGAATCTAGGTATAATTTTCCTTGTTTTACAAATGATCTTCATATTTAGGCAACAGTTAAACATTTTTTTGTTGGACTTGCAGGATTTTATTGTTGTTTTGTTTTCTTTTCTTTTTTTTGCCAGTGAAAAATATCTCACCATGGAGACAAATAAAGGGAAGGGTTTTTTTTCTCCCAGTATGCATAGTTACTCCACATTGACATTAGGGATTTTTATTTTCTTTTGCATAGTGGTCAAAGCCCTCTAATTATCCTACTGTTATTTGTGATGAACTTCTCTAAAATTGATCCCACAGAATAATTTGAAGTTTTCTAATTTCTTCATTGTAATGAGAATTAAGTGACTTTGACTAGACATAAAATATGTTGATTAATAACTAATAAACATTTTTGACACAGTTTGATTTAAATAGATAAGGAATATCCTTTTTTTCTCAGATGGGCTTCTGGAAAGGTTTGATGCAGGGTTTTTTGTTTGTATTTTCTTTGGGGTATTTTTTCAGGGTTGCTAATCCCTCTAATTTAAATGTACAGTATTTCATTGGATCAGGAATTAAATCAGGCTTTTAGCTTTGACCTGTATTTTATATATCACTTATGAGGTTACAGATAGGTAAGGAAACAAAAATACTTTTTGTAATACTGCATGATCACTGTTAGCTGTAGCTCTTCAGAGTTTGTGGAATCCTGTGAAACAAGTCACACTTTTTTTTTACTCTTTTAACTGAAACTCCATCTGACCCAGCCAGGAAAATTTAGCAGTATGGTTTTGACTGATATTTTGAAACTAGTCACATTTAAAGGCTAAAACTCATAAAGATTATTTTCAGTAAGCTAAGAAGGTAATTAAAAATGCACAGATATAACTTTTATTAATCTATAAATATTATTACATTTTTCTGCACTATTTTAATATTGTCCTTTTGTAATTCGTCATAAAGCATAATATAATGAGTAAAATTATTCTAACATATGGGTTATGTTACAAAAGCATCCTTCCTCTTTGAAACCCCTCTTTTCATAGTCCTGCTGGCCCAGAAGTGTATTCCTAATGAATGAATAAACTAATTGAAGCAACTTCTAAATTCATTTCAGACCATCTTTCTTCAGGGGATATGATTGTAAATGAACAGATCTAAGGCTAAGAAAAATAAAGAATCATTAAAGTTACTCTTCAAAGGCCATTTACATCCCCTTGCGTATTTTTATGCTAATGTCTCTTTTGTTTCCCTTTTTCTGTTTCCACTGAAAGCTAAAACCCCAAAAACTAAATCTTTTAAAAATCTTAACAGGGAAGTGTGTCAAAACATCAAAAACCTTTGAAAAAGTTTTTGAAATCTGAAAGAACCTGAAACAGAAATTGAAGTTTAAAATGGCATTTTAAACGATTCAGTGATAGTGGGAGGTGTATATTTGGAAAGGCTGAATCATGGGTGCTCTTTCTATACATTTATATATATCTGTATGGGTGTTATATATTCTATAACAGGAATATTGAACTGGACAGATTCAATCAAAACAAAACAGGAAGACTTAGAGAACCAAATGAGGAGAAAGGCAGGACTTTTATTTAAGGTCAGATATTAAAGGAGTAGTCTCACAGTTTTGAATTTGCAGATGATGGTGATAACCTGGAACTTAGTAAAGCTTTTTGTACACTTTATTCTGTAAATATGCATTTGAGGGAAAGGTAAATCCAAAACAATCTGCAAGACAATATCTGAGTAATTAATTATTTTGAACATTTTAAGTAATGGAGAGAGGAAAAGTAAAGGGAGAATATTTTATCCCAACTTTTTGAAATGAAAGAATTTGCCTTTTTTCCATGTGACTATTTTGCAGCCTACATTTATATCTCGGGAAATGTAAAAGCACCCAAAAATGAAAAAAGAGAAAAATACCCCCTTTGAAATGCAAATTTTTAGACCTTTTCAGTGTTCTTTTGTCAATTACAAAACATTAAAAATCACTTTCTGTAATCCTATTTTGGCTTAAGCTGAAATATCTTTTTAGTTTTCACTATCAAATTAAATTAAAATACCAGATCAGCACAGTACTTTGCTTTTTGTTCTCTTTGATCAAGGTCTTGGATGTCAGGTCATTAACTTCATGAACTGAACTTTTCCCAAGCAATTATATTTTCTGAATTGCCATGGAGTAAAAGATGGGAAATAGGCCTTGGGTTATAACCCCTGATAAGCAATTTTTCTTAACCTCCTCACCCACCCACTCAGAGCAGTTCTCTCCATGAAAAGTTTTTCATGTTGTGGGTCAATTTTGTGGGTAAATCTGATCCCCTTCTTTAAGTGCACATTAACTTAAAATACTTATGTGATGGATCAGGAATTAGGTGTGTGATATAAAGAAGAGAAGGATCTATGTGGTCCAGGCTGCTCAAACCTCAGACCCTCAGTGTTATTTCGGGGTGTGATAGCTCTGTCCTCACTGCCCGAGTCACTCACAGAGAACAGTTACAGAGTAGGAGCAAAGGAAAATCTTCAATTCTTTTTGAGAATATTTATCACTAGTATGGCTTGGAAGGGATCAGTACATATGATGGCATGTGCTACAAGGAGAGAGATTAGTTCTTTCATATCCAGATGAAGATGCCCTGAAATTTGGATTATTTTTATTTTAAACCTTTAAGCAAAGTCCAAGCCATGCAGTTATCCTGATCAAGTGTAGCAGCAAACTGGGGATGCAAACCCTCCTTTGCACAGTCCAACTCCTGGCATGCTGCACAGGCTAATGAGAAAAATAACAGAAGCTTCACAATTATTTTCTTCCTCTCTGGCACTGGCTGGAAGCAGAGTTAATTGTTATTCTTTCTCCAGGGTAACTGTCAACCCTTAACTTGTGACTGAAGTTACTGCTCCCTGAGATCATGGAAGCAAACAGGGACCATAGTTTGCAGAAATTTGTATTTGTCAAATGGTCATAGGCATTTCACCTGGTGTCTGCTGGGGACAGAGAGATGGGGAAGAGGCTGTTTTGTTAACCTCATTTTCTCTGCTGAGTGGACTGCAGGCGTGTGTTTAAAAATGCTTGTCCAGCCTTGAGTACTCACGTTTATAACACAGCTGCCACGAGGCCTTTCTGCTCTTATACCCATTTTGCTGGCTACTGCCAGTTTGTCCCATTGACCTGGCCGAGGCTCTGCAGGATGTCAGGTCAGAGAGTTCCCCCACAGTCCATTACTACCTTAAAATTCAAGAGTCTCTTCAAATATCCTCATACATCTGTTTGCCCATTTAGGAGAAAACAGAAAAGTTTTCAGAGCTCTGCTCTGAATTAATCCCACTTCACCTCAAGCTTGTGACCTGATCATCTCGTTGCTCGTGGCTTTCTTGGTAGGCAATGAAAGGAGCTGAAAACTCCACAGGAAAACAAACATTCCTGTGTTGTGGGTCTTTTCCTGTCTCTCGTTATATCACTGTGTGACCCTGAATTAGGAAATTAATCACCACTACAGAGTGGCTGGGACAGTGAAGTTTCTGGGATGAATAATTGATTTACTTTTATTTCCATTCTTAGTCTCTGAGGAATCCTGATTGCTTTTCCATGGTCTGCAAAATTATTGTAATTGTCACTACCTCATGGTCTAGTGTGTATGAAAATGCACAATATATGCATGTATGCAAAACCATGCAATTTTCCAGTCAGCTTTAGTAAAAATGGGCTTCACCAGGCCATCAAATTGTGACCCTCCAAAATAATTTTAATATTCAAGAACAGAATTATTTTTCTTAATATTTTCAACTCAGACTGTAATTTCTCCTATAGCTGCAGCTTCTTCCTAGCTGTGTCTCTTTGAAAATCTACTGAATGCGATTTATGAGTTAGCAAACAGTTTCCAAGACCAGATTTGTAATTTGCACTAGGTAGTAACTATTAAAATAATGATTATGTACAAATAAGTTTCCAGAAAATGACTTTTTCTTTGTTTATCCTGGTTCTGCTCTCCCTGTAATATTTATTCCCACTGTATTTCTCTCTTGTGGCTGTTTTGCAGTGATTAATTCCTCAGATCTCTCAATAACACTTAAGGATACAATGTCTTTCCTTATTTTATGATCTATTTCATTAAGTTTTTCACAGACTTTACTTCTTGCAGTATATTTTATTCTTCATCTTTTTACTCCCTTGTTTTCTGGGAGAAAATGGAATTACTTTAGGAAATAAAATACAGGTGGAATACAGCATGCTGTCTTTTTGTGGATTGCAAGGAGAGGTACAAACAGGTGACAAATTGTCTTTCTTATAATGACATTTTCAGCAGAGCTGAAGACCAGAACATTTCATACCTTCCAAGTGGGTAAACATGCTTTTCCATAACAGATCAAACAATTCTTGACCATTTTGAGTGGAAACAGTCACTTACATGGTGACCTTAATCCTCATTATTTATGAAAACTAAAATGTAATTAGCTCTGAGCAATGAATGGTTGATTAAAAAAAGAATCCCCAAAACAGGGTAATTTTGGCATTTAGTATAATAGGTTTTTGTAAAACAGCTCGCTCTGATTTTTTTATCTCACATTCTCCTATCTCAATGACATGATTTGCCACTAATGAAGTAGAAATTATTCCATTTTTTTGTTTACAGATTTCTTCTATTTACAGAAAACTGTGCTAGCAAAGGTTAGAGACCAGTGCATTGTGTAAGGTGTCCAGCTTAGATGATTATTTTTGTAACAAGTTAGAAGATAATATTTCAGGTGTATAAACACAGGCATTGCCTCAGGTGTAGCCTTTTGGATCCTTGTGCCTTGACTGAAGGAAGGTTCCTGGTTAAAGGGTGGGGGAGTGGAAGTCATGGAGCTGGTGTGTTGGTGTGAGGTCAAAAGACGAACCAGGTTAGGGATACTTGGTCAGCAACAGAGGTTAACTGAGACCCTTGGACTGAGAAGAAAGTAGGAAGAAAGTTGCAATTATCAGTACAAAATATTTCAGAAGAACTAGTTAACAATGATGTATCCTTTCTCTATAGAATCAGAGAATCATGAAATCATAGAATGGCTTGGGTCGGACATGATCTTAAGCATCATCCAGTTCCAACCCTGCTGACAGGGCAGGGACAACTTCCACTGTCCCAGGACGCTCCAAGCCCCATCCAACCTGGCCTTGGACACTTCCAGAGACATCATGGGCAGCCACAGCTTCTCTGGGCACCCTGTGCCAGGGCCTCACCACCCTCACAGTAGAGAATTTTTTTCCTAATATAGACTCTAACCCTCCTCTCTTTCAGTTTAAATCCATTACCCCTTCTTCTGTCATTCCATGCTCTTGCAAAAAGTCCCTCTCCAGCTTTCTTGCAGGTTCCCTTCAGGTACTGGGAGGCCACAAATAGGTCACCTTGGAGCTTCTGTTCTCCAGGCTGAGCAATCCCAACTCTCTCAGCATTTCCTCACGGCAGAGCTGCTCCATCCCTTTGACCACCTCGGTGCCTCCTCTGGAATTGCTCCCGCAGCTCCACATCCTTCCTGTGCTGGGACCCCAGGGCTGGAGGCAGCTCTGCAGGTGGGGTCTGAGGGCAGAATCCCCTCTCTCGACCTGCCCACATTGCCTTGGATGCAGCCCAGGACACAGGTGGGGCTTTCTGGACTGCGAGGGCACATGGCCAGGGCGTGTCTAGTCTTCCACACCAGCACCCCCAAGTCCTTCTGGACAGGGCTGCTCCATCTGTTCATCCCCAGCCTGTGCTGACATTGGGCCTTGCCCCAGTCCGGGTGCAGCACTTTGCTCTGGCCTTGTTGAACCTCATGAGATTCCCAAAGATTTCATTTCCAATAAGCAGCAGACTGGGTTATGAAGCAAAACCTTGTTACATACCTGAATTGTTTAGATTCTAAGCCATGCAACAATCAACAATAACAGGGTTTAATCAGGTCCTGAGAATTGTCTCAGGCAGATTTTCACTTTTCCTGGGTAGTACATGTGCAATATTCCCCACCAGCCACTGCACATTTATAAACCTGTTGTGTCATTAATGATATTTTAGATTTGTCTCCAGATGTGCTGTTTTCCTACTCAAAAAGCATTCTTAGATGAAACACTACTTATGAAAGAAATCAAATGGCACTAGGGGAGTTCTGTATATGAGCTATGACTCCTAAGGCTCCAGGTCTTCAACACATAAATTTTAATTGGCTTATGTTGCCTTGCGCTGCCAAGAACTTTCTGCTGATATAAAGATCAAAATTTTTTTAAAACTCTGGACTTATCCCCAAATGTAAAAGCATTATTTGAGTTTAGTGTTTAGAATCCACAACACAAACAAATAAAATGCTACCACAAAACTTTAAAAGAGCCAGATCGGTACAAATCTTTTTATCGTGTGAAAGTCTTTTTTGTTTTGTTTGTTTTTTCTTTTAACTACATGCTGCCTGAAATATGCCAGCAAACACAGGAGGATGAAAAGGTATAAGATAATAATAAAAAGATAATGATAAATGACATAATAAAGTAAATGATAAATTTAAAAAAGTATAACAAGTCAATTACAAAATATGTTCATTTTTTTTTAATTACAGCAGAAAGAAAAATCAGTGGATTTTCATAAAAACATGCACAGATTAACATTTCCAAAGGGAAAATCTTTAAAAGGATTAGATGTGCATACTCATAGGTGGATTAACTGCTGTGAATATGAAATGTCAACTCTGTTCCAAGACTGTAATACTGAGAATATTGAACAAAAACTGTTGTCCCTTAACAGAGAAAGAAGTATGAAAGCATCAATTTTAGCAAGAACCTAAAGAACAAACACAGCTCAGAGAGTAATTAAGTATAGAAAGGGGATCATCCAAGCACTCCCTCTGTACATTTTACAGGGAAAGATGAGAGAAGAGTCTCCACAGACTACATCCAGTTCAGAAACCAACCTCTCTGGGAAGCAGTCTACATTTTAAGGATCTCTACAGGCAAAAGTAAGTGGAGATAATATTCCAGAAAGTTCCTGGAGAAGGAAATTTTGGGGAAAAACACTCATCAATTTCTCCCAGGCTTCACTGGTGAAGTTCTTCAATGTGTGAGCTCATCCAAAGAAGGATGCACAAAGGGATGTTCAGGGACAGACAGAGGGGTAAAGCAGTGAGGAAATCAGATTTCAAAGCTGAAGCAAGCAAGATACAGACCCTACCACACCCTGCCATCACTCCCATTTGGAGTTAATGTGGAGATTATTGCATCAAAGTCTTTGCTGCATCCCCTGCTAAGCGCAGCTGCAAGGTAAGATGCCAAGGGCTCTGCAAAAAAGGTGGTTTTCCAGAGAATTTCCTGCAAATCCAAAAATTCTGAGAAGGAATCATCTGATCCACTCATTACAATTTTATTAAGAGACTATCATCAAGAATTTTTTTTTCCCTGTGTAATTTATTAAGAGATAATTTAGACTCAAGTATCCTATTCTCTGAAAAAAGGTTTAGACCAAAAGTAGCAGCCATAGAATATCCTGTTTAGATATTCCTTAACTCTATTTAGGCCCTTAACTCTATCAAGCATGCTCTTTGATTAACCATGTGTGTGCTCTTCTCGTTCTCCTGATAACTAATTCTTGAATCTGGTTTTCCCATCATCTGTGGCATTTCTACTCTGATTTATAGGCTGTCTTGTCAAAGTCATTGGAGCTTTAGAAGGAAGGAGAGATAGAACTGAAATATTGCTATTTCAATCAGGAAGCAGACCCTGAAAAAAAAATGCATGAAACTTAAAAAGGAAACTGAGGTCCTTTTTTTTTCTTTTTTTTTTTTTCTTTCTGTTTTCTTGAGCTCTAAAGCATAACAGTTTCAAGGTTTTCTTTGAACTGCTTAGTGACATGATTCCAGAAGTTATGGGTGTTAATTGCCAGATTCACAACAAAAATCACAAAACACAGCAAACCTAAATAATAGATTCACTTCCCCTCTACAAATTCATGTAATTTTGTGGAGGTAGGAAGGGAAAAAATGAGTTTTCATTTCATTTAAGTAACAGTTTAACAACTTGTGAATATAAGCTGAAGCTGTTGGAGAATGCATGAAACGAACATTTCCAGAATACAAAGATAGACAGAATTTTTGTATTATAACAATTGCTGTATATCACAGGAAGAGAGATATTTTGTCCCAGCAAAGAACAATCTGATTGTGTAAGGCACTCCAGGTGACAAGACTAGCAATAAAACCTCTCATGAAAAATTAGCAGCTGCAATAATATATCAGCTCATCTGCAGCACCAAGGCTGCAGAAGTACAAATCCACATGTGTACATTAGATGTACCATTAACATTGCTTTCACTGACCTCCCTTCCTGAATCACAGGAGTCCCTCTGACACCTCTGTACGTGACTCAGTTGAATACAAAACAGAAAAATAGTCATCCGAATACACTCCTGAAATCCCGTTTAACTCCTTAATCACACAAATTCAATGAGAGGAAACTGAGGTGGGAAAAGAAGCCCACCAGGTTATTCAGGCATGATTTGCCCTTCGTGAAACCACCTTGGTTGTCTCAAATCACCTCCCTGATCTCCACATACCTTGACATGTCTTCCAGCTGAATCCATTCGATTCTCTTACCCTGCACAGAGGTGAGGCTGACTGGTCAATAATTCCCAGGGTCCTTCTTTTCACCCTTTTTAAGAATGGTTGTGATGTGTGGTCAGCCAGTGAAACACGATGCCCAGAGGAGTAGTGGAATCACCACCCCTGGAAATGTTCAAAAAGCACGTGGATGTGGCATTTGGGAATATGGTTTGGTGGTGAATGCGGTGGTGCTTATTTATTGGAAGGTATAGGGGGTACAACTTCTTTTCTCTTCCTTTTCTGAATAATGTATTGGTAAGACACATGGCTCCACTTTGGGGTATAGACCATGTTTATCCAAATGTGTCAATGCGTTGAACAATAATTTTGCTTTCTGTTTTTCTCCCAGATCCGAATTGCTTGGCCTTTCATTCCCTGTCTGTTGCATCATCTGGTTTTGAGCAGATCAGCTAATTTCCTCTGCTATTAAGTACGTGTGCTCTTGATGATACCTGCAATTGTAAAATCTGAACTACTGTGAGGCCCTCAGGAGGTCATTAATCCAACCTGATGCTCAGGAAGGGCTAATACACAGTCAGTTCCCAGCCTGTGAGTCTGCAGTGGATAATGTCCACCCCAGGATTTTCTCTTTTTAAAATTAACCTCATGATGTTGCTGTCTGTCTGTTCCTCAAGCTTAATGATGTTCTTCTGATTGTGTTTTGCTTAGATTTTCCTTGGACTCCTTGGTACCACAGATCTTCATGAAAGCTACTTGAGAAAGAGAGAGAAGGTTCTAAATGTGTTGTCTGATTCCTATTTTGTGAAATATTACAGAAAATACAGATTTTGGAAAAAGGAAAGGAAATAATTGTCTGAAGTGCTGAGAGCAAGGTACTGGGGAATTTGGGGGCTCCTTGGTCCATTAGAGTCCATCCCACTGCCCCCAACGAGAGAGCAGGACATGATTCAGAGAAGAGAGCCCATTTCTGTATGAAATCTGCTATCTCACAGCTGGCAATTTTGCCTAGGAGACAATGGGAGCAAGCCCTACGCTCTCTCCATATAAGTACCATCATTAATCCAAAGGATCAGGAGTAATTATTATTGCTGGTTTGTCACATAAAGCAACCCCTGCTAAGTGATGCTATAGACACAGCAATATAATTTGACATACAATAGAACATAACACATTCACTTCCAGATGGCCACTGATAAAGAGAAGGTTTTAAGTACAGCCAGGAAAAACCCAAGCTCACTTACATGAAGATGTGATTTAAGCCCCTGATTTCTGAATGCTCATGGAGCAATGGAAAGAGGAACAAAACACTGTCAATATCCTTATCATCTATCATTAGCAGCAGGAAACTAACAGTCAGAACCCTGCCACAGCATTTATCCCACAGTGATTGTAATTCTGATGGTGGGACATTTTAACTGCAGAAAAAAATGCTGCCCTTAGAGACAGCTAATCAAAAACATACCACTAATAAACGTAGTGGTCCTAATGATAATTTATGATCAGCTCACAGCTATAATGAACATTTTGCTGTTAATGGATGGTGCTAAATGGAAAACAGAAAGTAAGGACTCAAAGGGAGGTTTTACATTTCAGAAAGCAAGCTCTGCTCATGCTGCTCTAAAGTGATAGCAGAGATATTCATTGCTGTGAAGTCATAGAGATGATTGGCAGCTCTTTAGAAAGCCAATCCAGGAAGCTGCAAGCATCCTTTAATTCCACCTAAATATTAATTTAGTTACTGCCAGTTGTTGCAAATATAAACTAATGTTCTTTTTACTTGTATCAGCTAAAGAAATATCATGATAGATTACAGGAGTTACAAGAAAAAACAGACTTGTTCTGGCTCTGCTGTTACAGCAGTTCAAATCGCAAACCAGCATCAGTATTTTTCCTCGTGGAGTCTGAAGGCACATAAATATTAAAATGCAATTTGAAATTTCTGGCCAGGTCCCAGAACAGTATTGTTTATGCAGTGTTTGACAGTGCTATTCAAATAAATCAAGTAACAAATGTGTCATGATTACTGTTAAAGTGGAAACTGCAGCACTAACAACTATTAAGATAAATGATGCCATGCGTGGAAAGTATTTTATGGGTGCTCTGACTCTGTGCATGGGTGTGCAGGCATGCACAATCAGCTGTCTCCCAGGGAAATTAAAACTGCATCCAGGGATGAATATTGTAAACAACCAGCAATGGCAGCATATTCATTTGTTGTGCATGGGATAAAATAGACTTCTGCTTTGCTATTTCACTAAATCTTGGCTGCTTTTGGGTAGGCTTAGGGTTTGGGGTTTTTTTTCTTATTATTATTTTTTCCCTAACAGACAGAAAGATTTTTGGCAGTAATCAGAGAAATACAAGGAGTTACTGTAGTCAGCTGTCTGTTTCTTTTTGCAGCAGCATGTTGTTGTGAGATATTAAATTGTAATCAAAAGTAGAATTTAAGCTCCAGCAAAAAGAAGACTGGAATTAGAGGTTTAAGGAGGGACTGATCACATTCTAGGCCACAATGTGGATGTCTACAGCTGAGCCATTCAATTCTGTATATTGTCATGTGAGAGACACAGGCATTTTTAGAGAAATCATCTGACCTATTTGAGACATTTATATTTAGCCAATGTCACTGTGGCATAGACTGAGTGTCTCTGAGTGCCTGTGAGCAGTGTTTGCAGTGGTGTCACTACCTCCGTTCGAGGCCTGGACCATTGTGTGTTGTTCTGTTGTCTCTGGTTGTAAGAATCCAATGGAACATGGCAGCCTATTTATCTTGTTGGCTGTACAAGGAGCTTAGAAATGTCAGGTTAACTGTCCTCACCTTCTAGTGGTAGCAGGAGCATGTCTGAACTCAGGCAGTGTAAATTAATGCAGATTTCAACTGGTGGGCATACCCAAAATGCAAGAGGCAAGTAAGTGATGACTTGTTATATAAGCCTGATATGAATAAAAATATGAATTTGATGAGGATCATAGACCAATGAACACAGGCACATCTTTTACTGTTGGTGGTAGACGATTTCAGCTCTGAAGTCTTTATGCTGACTGTGCAGGGTCTCAGAACTTGTCTGAGCTCACCTTGGCTTGTTCTGATTTGTGGTTGTTTCTCTGTAGTAACAAATACCAAGGTATTCCTTGAATGAGGAATTGTGTTCTAGTTTAGCTTTAGTTTGCAATGATAACAAGTACAAGTAAAATTAGGAAACTGAGGACAACACCAGAGTAAAGGGTTCTCCAGACCAAGAAGGAATTTATACAACAATTTTATTGTATTATTAATTAAGGTTTCCCATAATTATATATGTGATTACACAATCTGAATGAACTAGATTGCTAAAACTTTAATTGTACTAACAATAAATTCATAGCTCCATATATGTTATGCTCTATTTTGGCCATAACAAAACTTTTAGTATAACAGGGTACTAATGAGCTTGGGTAATTAGGCATCAACAGCAGGTTTAAAGTCAGAGCAGTCTCAGCTTAGCTTGTTCTATCTTTACTTTTAGCTTTGTAAATAATAATGAGACTAACATCCTCATCAGAAAGTTGGTTAGAATGTACAAAGTCCACTGGTCTTTGATAAGGACATCGATGATGCAGTACATTGATTAAAGAGCTCTTGGTGAGATTTACACTCATCTATAGTTCAGCAAAGTTCCTTTGGCCAGAAAGGTGAGAGTTATGTTTTAAAACTGATTTTGAAACCTAAGAGATCAAGGTCCTGGCTGATGTGAAGAAGATGCTGCCTCAGAGCCAGCAGCAGACCTCTGATGACAGTTTGGATATGCTGCAGGAATAGCACAACCTTTGTACCTGTAGAAGAAATTTCTGTTAAAGGCTCATTTTACTAAAAGTAGACAAAAAAAATGAGTGCACAGCTCATCCTCAGTGTCTCTACCTGTTACCATGGTTGTATCCACACAGCAAAAAAACCATGATCACTTGTAGTGGAATTGCCACACACTTCCTCAGCTGAGCTCAGACAAACCAGGGAAAAACTTGTTGAGCATGCTAAAAAAAGTGTAGGAGGGAGGAAAGACTTATATAACCTTTCTGAAGAGTTTGAATACTATGCTTGTAAATAAAACTCTTATACCACTTTACAGCTAAATGCACCTATTAAGATTTTAATTAAAGTTGATGGAGCATGTACAGAAAATGTGAATGAAAATTAGGACTTCAAGAAACACTCAAAAATTTAAGTAGGCATTTGAGACCACATGGGAGACTGGGGAAGGCCAGTGCCAATAGACCTGACAGTCCAGCAGAAACAGGTGAAAGCTGATATTCGGCCTGCTTAGAAAACTCATTTTCCAAAGCAGGACTTCTATATGGGTGGGAAATTAAATCCAGCTGTAGTGTAAGATGCCACAAGCCTGAGCATGAATTTCCCCTGCACTGTACACTAAGCCTGGAAATGTTGTTTGTGATCTTTGTATGCTTTAAATCATGTGATGTTTTATCCTGTCTTAGGCAGACAACTCACTTCATGTAAAATGAGTGGGGAATAGATCAAATAAACACTTTGTACAACAAATTCAGTTAGTTTGATATTCACAAAGTATCCCTTAGTCGCCAATAAGGCCAAACAAGAAGAAAAGACTGATTTCAAACATCATCATGTCATTTTTGATGTCTGGAATCAGTTGCTCAGGGCTCTTTAAAGCAGTCGTTTGTGTTTTAGAGTAAAGATTAATCAGAAAACTTTAAAGGCTGATAGGTAATTCAGTATTTATAGGCAGGTTAGTTTTTGGTCCCCATTTTACAGCTCCCTGTCACAGGATTGATTATTGTTCACTGTAGCTGACCGGTGGAAATTAGTATTGCTGTAAATTTTCAGCCAGCTAATCAGCAAAAATATCCAGGAAGAAAAGAAATTCATACACGGCCTATGCTTCATTCCAAAATGAAAAATAATTATTTTTGTCTTGGCTGATTGCTTATTTTATATGTATGCACATGCAAAATAGAGAATCAGACATAACATTGTGTCGTCTCTGCTCCCCAACTTATTGTGAACTATTTCTGGGGTTTTTTTTAAGACATAGCATAATTAAAATCAGTATAATATTTTCCTTTACATCTATTCAACTGCAATTTTATGGTCCTTAAATATTTTTCTTTCCCCTCAGACTTATGAAAGAACATAGCAGAACTATATGTAATACTTCCCCCACTGTCTTTTACTACCCTTTCACCTCAAAGTTTCTCATAAGAGTGTGATAATTTCTTACCTCTTTTGTTGTTTCTGGAATAATACAGAATTTAAACATGGAATTTCTTTTCTTGCCAACAGACATCATCAAATGTGAGAGTCAGTTTGGGCATGCTGAGGGCTTTCATGTGATGAGATGCCCAAAATTTTTCAACTCTTTTAATTTATTTGTTTCTTTTAAATATATAGATTGTTCTGTATCCGCTTTCTATGCAGAGAAAACTACACTGTCATTTGCTAATAATGGATATCTGGGAAATATAGTAGCCCATAAGATCCCTAAGGAAAATAAGTGATTTTCAGTTCACTTAGAGCCTGGAAAGAAACAGAATTTTCTCATTTGTGGGGGAAAAAAAAAATTACTGTGGTTTATGTACTTTCTAGAGTCTGCTGTTCAGTCAGACATGCACATACCAGAAGAACAGCCAGTTTGTGCACAGATATAAAATGTGTTTTCCTGAATTATTAATTCACGTACCTGTGAATTGTTGTGGTTTCAACATGCAAACAGTCATTACAAGAAATGACAGCAAAAAGCTGAAGACAATAAGGCAGCTTGCCAGTATTGCAAAGTTAGAAGACTAGAATGTGCCAACCTTGTGCTGAAGGTTAATGTCACACCTTAATGAAATTTTTTTGAAGTTTATGACTAAAAAGTCCAGATGGTAAACCAACAGCTCAGGTAAAGGAATGAACTCACTTCACATCTTATAATAAGCCCAATGTATGATTTAAAATGGCACCCAGATGAGTTTTCATTTCTAGCTCCCTCATAATTCTACATAATGAAAGGTTTGATAATGTAGAAAAGTGATTAAATGCAATGCTGAAATCCTCAGAGTCATCTTTTTCCTATGATATTGAAAATATCTGTGGTATATTATGTATGGTTTTGTAAATGACATACATTTTTCATAGCTGCTTTCAGAGGCAATTTCCTTCTTCTAATGGCTGTATAATTAAACGATAATGGGATATTTAGGCTTATGTATATTCATGGAGAAGTAGTTATAACAAAAACCCCTATAATTAACTATGACCCCCCCAAAACACTTTTGTTTATGCACCAATTTTTATTTTTCATAGACCTTATTTTTTCCTGCAGATAATAACATTGACAAGCAATATAAAATATGAACTTTTAAATCCACATGAGGTTTTTGGAGCTAAAGGTTTGTTTTCAGCAGTTTGTATTAACTCTGGCTACAGCAACGCCTAGGGCTTGGACTCGTGTATTTTCGATGCTCTTATTACACATAAGGGGGTACATTATTGTCCACATACACACAGTGGAAAAACTCAGGGAGATTTGTTTGGTGCTTCCTTTGCTGAGCCTGTGGTGCAAAATTAGCTTCTTCAGTATCTTTTCCAGCAAACTGAATTTAAGATTGTATCCACTCAAATTTTGTGCCCTCCTCTCAAGGTAGTATTTTGTGCTCTACCAGCTCTTGAAATGTCCAGATCACTAGAAAATAGGATATTTTGTGTTTCTGCTCCTTCCCAGTGCTCTGCGGAGAGGCACGAGCCTCAGATGGAGCCTCTTGGATTGGTCTGTCATGGCCTCTTGGATTTTCTGAATTTAAAGTATTAAATTCATTAAATTCAGGAGAATTTTGTCATTGACTGCAGAAAACCCATTGACTTCCGTGGTGCCACCACTTAATCCTCTCTCTTGTTTTGAAAACTGTACCTGAATGTGTAGATGCAACCTCAAATTTCAAATTTATTTTCGTATCACAATTATGGATTTTCAGCATTAGCAGGACAAACTAAAAATCTGAGTAATTAATATATTTTATTCTTTGGCATCTGTCTCGTGGTAGGCTTTTTAATTATGATGATGATGATGTTTTGACTCCCACAAAGGAAAATATTCTCAACCAGCACAAGCAGAGGTAGACCAAAGTTTTCCACACCTTGGTCTGGATTGCTGCTTTCTTGAAACTTTGTGTGAGGAACCTCACACTCCTCATAGAACACCTCTGAGAAGAAATCTGTAAGCACAGACTATGGTCATCAAAGATTACCTTGAGGTTGTAAACGTGAGAGGGTGTAAACATTTAGGTTCTGTAAATATATCTTTATTGAGACTAACAGAATTCTATTTCTGGAGTATATTTTCTAGAAATAAAGGCTTCTATTATGTGAAAAATGAAGTTCTGTGGTACTTCTTCAATACCTCTTGTCTGGCTTGAAGTTCATCGACATATGTTGGAACTTTTCAGCTGAAGAAAGGACACGAGATATGGCAAAGATATGAAATATGAATGATGGAGGCAAAAAGAACGATGTGACGTATGACAGAGGTTCCATGAGAGGCTTGGAGAAAAGGAATAAATAACAATTGAGCATTGTTTTTTTCTGAAACAACAACAAAGGCAACAAACAAAACTTGGAGTTGGGAAGTGCAGATGTGAGAAGTTACTGTCTTCATTCTAGTTGTATCTAAAACTATGGAACTTTCTGCTTTTTCTTACGAATGTTTGCAGGCACTCAAAAATGCACTGGAATTTTTTTTTAGAAATTCAGCCCTTTCCAATTTTTTTAAAAGAAATTACATTTCACTTCAGCACTGCATATATGGATGGGATTATGGATGGTCTTCTACTCTCATGTTTTCTGAGGCTTGTAAAACCTACAAACATGCTGAGAAACATGAGTGAGGACATAAGGTGTTGTTTTGGCTTGTTCCTGTTTTCTGACCTATTTCTAGGCTGTGATTTTCAGATACAAGAGATGAATGAAGATCCTGCTGACTTTGAGGAGTCTTACATATATTCCTCTTGAATAAAAATGATGTCCCACACTGCATAATGATATATTGAGGTTGAATTTTTGTTTGTGGGTTATGTTGGGTTTTTTTTCCCCTCAGTGCTAGGCAGGTTAGCTAAGAATTTCTAGTCAAAACATTCTCTTCACACTTACACCAAAATTACTTTTGGTGGTATTTTTACATCTAGTGTTTTGAAAATGTGAGACTGGAAATTCATTGTCTTAATCACAGCAAAAACTAGAATTCTCTGGTCCTCAGATTTCTCTCTGGTGTCCCACAAGACTTGTACTGAGCCTGAGATATGAAATTTTGCTTCTCTAGCCAAAGGCCCTCAGGCTGACTTCTGTTGTCATGCATCATAGACATCTGGTTGCCATGAAAAATCATTTCCATGGACTTAGAGCTGAGACTGTGGTGAATTTTGGGATAGATAATTCAGTGAGAGCCTTGTCTAGAAGAGGGAGTTTGTGAAGTATCAACATTGCAACTCCTTCAGCTTATCTTGGTGGCTTTTGAACAGAAGTAGTTGGATAGAAGTCGAGATTCGTCCAAAGATTTGTTTCCTGTGGATGTTTCTAACCAGAAAATTGGCATAAGGAAAGCCAATTCCAGTAAGGTGAAGATAATCCTGAGATCACAGATAGTCTTGCTTCCAGTTTTATAAAACTTTTAAACATAGAGATTTCTTGCACACACTATTATTCCCCAAAACACTAATGAAAGTCACAATAACATCATGTTCTACTGCATTTTTCAGTAGAGTACAGTTGAGAGACAGAAGTTATTAACGCCTCCTTTAACCAACTTTTGCTACCATGAGGTGATTATTTTTTTTCCTCTCTCTCAGTCCTAATATCAGGAGCTTAAGAACGTGAGGTTGATTTAAGGTGAAAGCAATATCAGGAGCCCAGAAAACCAAACCAATATATGAAATCAAATGTGATAAATTGCAATGAAAAGGCTATGGCAGCAGTCTCTAACTCAGGAAAATTGAATTCTTAGGAAAGATGATGCAAACTAAGTTCTATCTATTGTACAGACCTGAAAAACTAAAAGATAGTATCAGAGCTAAAAAATCTATGTTTAAAAAAAGAGATGCAGTTAATTTGGAATTAACAGCAAAATGGCCCCCATAAAGTGCACTATGACATATATAAGTAATTACATTAAATATGGAATTATGAAGGCATTTTTGTATATAATTATCTCTATGAGGTTGGCAGTATGGTTCAGAACAAAAATTTTCAACAATAACTTTTAATTAAGCCCAGAATTACCCTCTGCATCCAATGCTGTTGGTTATCCTTTACTTTGAAAGAATTCTCCAAAGCAGATCTCCTTTTAATGCTTATTTAGTCAAATAGTAATAACTTACAGGAATGCTGGTCAATCAATAGTAAAAAAGGCATCAATTTTCACAGAGACCATATTCATAATCTTTTTCTCCAGCTGTAATTCAAACCGACTGCTCTCTGTGGATGAAATGACATGCTTATTTATGGAGAAATTACTCTTGACCTTAGCAGCATAGTGGTAAAAATTATCTTATAAATCTGGGGAGTATTTTCATGGCTTTATTTTTTTAATCAAAGGGTTAACAATATAACACATACATTGCAATCAAATAGTTCATATTCCCTTCAGTGAGATGTATCAACTACTGGACATGTGCAAAAGGAGTCTTTCCATGTCTGTTTTGGGTTTGCATTTCATCACAAACTTCACTGTGTTTTAGTATCCATGAACATCTTTCTGTACAGATCTCAAAAATATTTACTAAAACGTGACAACTGGGACTGTGAAGATTGGTGCAGGAATAAAGTTTTCCAAGCAGAAAGAAAGGCCCTCCCTTGAGAATACTTAATTCTCAAAAAATGCTCAAACGGTTTACAGATGTGGGGAAATGGTGCAACTCAATGAATAATGATTTGCTGGTTCTTCACTTAGTTCTACTGGAAGCTTAAAGTGTGGATATTTCGGATTTGTTCTTTCTGAGGGTTGAGTGACTGAGGGCTTTTGTATCAGCTCCACATTTTAACAGACACTACAAATGCAGAGGAAACAACTGCTCTCATCACACCCCTCTTCCGCAAACTAAATCCAGCCTCTTCTGTCGAGAAATGTGGTGACAGTTCAGAATAATAATTTATCAGTGCAGAAAGTTCCCATCAAAAGGAGAGTAAAGACTATTTTAAGCATGTTAATGGGATTTTGATAACCGTCTGAGCAGCTTCACTTCTGGTTGTGCAGACAATGTTGCACCAGCCATCTCTGGTTTTAATGTTTTGATCAAGTGTTTTTTCAACATAGCTTAGCTACCTTTATTCCAATATTAAAAACAAGCAAAGAGCTCAGGGAGAAAAATGTTTTCACAGACTTTACAACCAGAATAACAATATGTACAGACATTTCCCTTTCAAAATAATTTGCAGTTTGAGAGCTATTGAAGATGTCTGCTATTGATATAAATTGTAGGTGGATGTGTTAGTATCAAAATTGTTATTATAAGAAGCCAGAAGAAACAGAAGTTATTGCAGCCAAGATAAAGACACAAAAATGGTGTTCTGAAAAAAAACACTTCATCCTTAAAAGAACAATAAAGAATCCAGTGTCACTGGTTTTATTCTCCCATTTTTGTTGCAAACTTTTGTGCGTGTATCTGTGTAGAGCTGCAAACTTTTACAATTGAGAATATCAATAAATAGTTATTCACATTTATATACATTTACACACTAACACATTCATATTGTGTGTTCAACTCCCTTCTTCGTAACAGTCTTTCTTTTCAGACCTTTAATTTTTTCCATTTGAGATATTCCAGTTATGGACTCAGATTTTTCTTTTCTGAAAATTCTCTGTGGAAAAATCAAAAGCCATCATAAACCCTATACTCTATGAGATAATCAGGCTTTGACAGTGGTTGGGATCATTGCTGAGGACAAATTCAATGTTGTGTGCGATTGCTGGTGTGGAAATAGATGGACAGAATAATTCTATGCTCAGAAAACCCCTCTTTTTTTTGGCATCAGCCCCATTTCCAACTCTCCGCGTTGGCTGGTGAAAGGTCAATAATTTACTAGGTATTATGTGTAGCCATTAAAAATACGGATTTGATTACAAGAAAGATGACAAGGATGGTTATGGTTGTTGTTTTTTCTTTTAATTTATTTTGTATGATTCTGAAGTTTTGTCATAATTCAGCAATTTACTTCAAAATTTAAGAAGTCTTTGGAGAAGCAGAGTAACCTTTAACCCAGAAGTGCTAGAGGAGAACACAACTCACACAGTGACATTATGGTACAAATCAGACTTTTTGAGAAGGGCAGGAGGTTCACACAGTGGTAAGGCTGAGCTCTAACCCCTGAGGAATTTTTCAGTGAACTAGTGAAAAAATAGATCAATTGTTCACTATTACTTTCATGTTGTGGAGATTCACACCCAAACGTGCACGGAGCTGTAAAACCAGCACAGTACATCAAATGTGAGTTACCTGTGTCATGTAGATAAGAGCATCATAAATCTGGGTCTGAGAGGTAACAAAATGCCACGAGTTATAGATCAGCTATCAGCTGAATAGATTCAGCTATTTCAGCACTGCTAAGAACACGAAAAAATGACTGGTGGAAGAACTGAATGTTGGATAATGCACTCAAATGAACAAGGAGAGCAGCAGTGAAGAGTTCATAGAAGCTAGAAAAGTTTGTGCTGGAGAAATCCAAGTCACTGGCACCAGAGAGATCTCAAAAATTCCCTGCTCTGTCCCAGACACTGCCTTGGGATGGGACTGGGGCACAAGTCACTTCTCCAGTGTCACCTCCTTATCAATATCATGGAGGTATGGACGGATTTCCTTCTAAGCTGCCCACATAAAGGTCAGTATTACCCAACTCCAGTGAAATCAAAACACATGAGGTACTGTTGAATTCTCTGAAAATATATTTATTTGAGGAAAAGAAAGGAAGAGCACTCTGAGAAAGTTTAAAAACCCGACCGTACCCATACATGCTCTGTTTTTATATTTTGATAAAATGTTTGGATGTGGGGGTTTTTTTAAGCATGTGAAACAATTATTAAATTTTTAAGTGGTGTCAAAAGCTCTGTGCTTTTGCTTTTCTTTAAAATCAGGACAAGGCCTTTGTGTTTTCATTGCTACTCTCACATTACTATGGTTAAAGTCTTATTTACTTGGGACCTTTATCCACCACCACCATGAGACGAAAGTAGACATAATTTCTTTATTTTTAGTATTTTACAACAATGGAAGAAAAATACATAAATTTTGTAGAATTATAGTATTTTATAGGTTTCCAGGTATTTTTTCAGGCATCTTTTTAAAAATTTATTCCTTTTTCTAACTTTTCAAGTAATTCTCCATTCAAATTATGAAGTTAATTCTATACTTCTAATGGCATTTTTATTGCCTGTGCTGTAGATAGAAGCCTTCAACTTGCTGACATCTGGAGCATAAGCCATGACTGGAAAATGCATTTTTAGGATTGATAGACATTTCTACTCACATTATTTTTCATAAATGAAAATATCTTCAGCAGACATTCGACAAAATTGTTCTTCTAAAGATAATTTCACACAAGATTTTCTTTACAGGTAAGATGAACCAGGAAAGAGATAAAACAAGAAACTCAAGAGTTAAGGTTAAAGACAATGAAATCCAGTTATCTAATTAGCCTAACTCCTTATCACCTTTAAAAATTAGAGGATTGTTCTGAATGACCCCGCAAGAAGCGGGAAACAAAGTCTACTGTGTAACACCTAAATTCCATTACATGATGAGTCATAACTTAAAAAAAAATAAATTAGGGAAGCTCAAATTTGAAAAGGTTGAACACCTATGATTTAAAAGAAATAAATTAGTGCTAAAGCTTTAAAACAATCTTAGTTCCGTCCCATAGTGGTAGAATCCAGATGTGTATGTATTATTGTGAATTTATAGAAAATGCCTCTTATCTTGACAACACGAATAAATGAATATTTCTTTTCAGAACTGGCATTTGTGCCACTGCATGGCAACTTTGTACTTCCATGTATTTTCTTCCAGCAACAGTGGGACTCTAAAATGGTTTCATAATTTTATGTGCCTTTTTGTGTTTAAAAAAAAAATAAAAAGGTGTGTTTTCCTTTTTAATTTTTTTTAAATTTATGTGAAATTATTAAGCAGGCAGTACCTAATGATAAAACTGTAGAACTGTCTCTAAGGAACTGAGATAAATACAACATGGGCCACAGATCAGAACAGATTCATCTGAAAAGCTGCATGCCCAGAGAGTTAATAGCCTGGAAGAGTTGTGTGGTATCAGAGTTATTTTAAAATCATCAGGTCCCGCTTTTTTTTTTTAATAACTGATATTTAGTATTTCAAGCCGGAAAGACACAAACTGAGCACTCCTGGGAATAGATCTGATTGTAATGAAAATTCATTCAGACCATTCAGAATTATATACTGTTTTATTGGTCCTGACAATACTGCAATTTCAAGATTGCAGAGAAAGGCTAGAGAAAAAATAATAAAAAAGCAACTTTTAAAACCTACTTGAAGACAAACCTTTAAAAATGCCACATCATGGTGTTTCCTTTCCTGGTTGCAGCCTTGCAGCTCCCTTTGACATCAGTGAATGCTGCAGAGGGGCTCAGAGACAGCACAGCTGCCTGTGCAGCCAAAAACTCTGGAGGTGTGATAGAACTGGGATATGTTTAAGGAAAAGCTGTGCTAAGAGCTTCAGAGTCAATTAATTAATCATGAACTGAAAAGGAGTCAAGTATCTGGAGACTGGAAGATAAATGGGATCTAAAACTCAGGAGATCTCTGGCAAGTCCAACCCTGAGTGCTCCTGGTGCAAAGATACACATCGTGTTCATATGCTTTGGGTGTGAAATGTTTTGTTTGAGCAAGAGAAAGACTGTCAATGTAAAATAATAAAAATAAAGACCTCCTAAAGACTGCTAGACTATTCTTCACCTCTTCTAGGCTTACCCCTGGCACTCTAAATTCTCTAGACTTATCCTTTCATTAGAGATCAGAGGATTGTTTATTCAGGCAGACCATTTGAGAATTTAAGCTAATCCAATTTAAATAGCCATGAACATTTAAAGTAACCATTAAACAAGCCAAGGTGGTGCTCCATGATCTTTTAATACCTTCGTGCTCTCTCTCATTTCCCGCTCCTGCATTCTGACTGACATGGGGCAGAATGACTCTCACATCAACAGCTCACTCTCCTGGTCCATAACATGCATGTTTTGTACAAAACTTGATGTCTTCAGAAAGGTGATTTTCCCCAGTGGGAATCCTAAATTAGATTTCCAAACAAACTGTTCTGGGTTCTGGAGTTGTCCCTCTTTTACTACTGACTGTAAAAAATATTTCACCTTAAATTAGGAGCTTTGTTTTAGAAATCTAAGGCTTGGGGAGATGGTCAACTGTTTTAACTGATACAGTGTATAATTTTTTGTTTTTAAGAGCATATCTCTGTATATAGATAAAAAAATCCCTACATTCCCAGTATCTAGAAATTGTGGTCCTAATTTTGTAGATAAGTACAAAGTTTGTAAGAAGACTTGAGAAATTAGATAAAAGGTTCCAGTCATATCTGCTGTTCTGAAGGAGTGAGAGAGGTACAGAAAACTTATTTATGGATAATAGCTCAAAATTTTGTGGCAGGAGTCATCTTGACTGGTTCTAGAACCTGCGTTGCAGAGGTCCCTCTATGAGCTCTCCGCCCACATCCCTGCTATATCAATGCATGCGACCAAATCCAATTGCTAAGACTCTGTGAGATGAATCCTTTCCTTAACTTAGCTAGGTTTAAGTTTTTAGTACACCCCTGGAGCTGTCTTTTCATATGGAAAAAAAGGGAGATTCTGCTTTGCATAGGTGCTTAGGAGAAGAGCTGAAAGTCCTTCTCCACTGTCCATGTCCCTGGGCCAAAAGGAGCCACATCATGGGACCATGGGGAGTCTCTTTCACCCTTCAAAACTTTTCAGAAAAGAAAATAAATCTAATTTTCGCTTCCAGCATCCTGAGAATTGCTACAATAAATGTTCTTCCTAATCCAATCTCCTGACAGCACATTGCAGAGTAGAGTTGAAATACAAGCACGAAATACAAGCAATCAGGGTATACAGAGTGACTGATTCAAACTGACTTGCCTCTGCCTTCCTTACAAATAAACAGATCCACTCTATTTGTTTCAGTTTGGGACAGAAGAAGTTTGAACTCTCAGAAATACCCACAGGACAGAAAGTTCAATTTGTTTCTGATGTAATCCTGTCCTGAATTCTATTAGAGCCTCCTGAAGAGAATCCCTTTAGTTGACTCCTTTTTGACAAGTAATATAGTTTTAAATTACCATACTGCTCTCATGTTGCTCATTAAATAGGAGATATGATGGTGAAGTAGATGCAGCTAATTAGTAATGAATAAATTATTTATGGCTTCTTAAAAAGATGAGTGACCTGTAAGTTAACATTGTCGGGGAATTATTTTTTAATTGGATGTGATCTTACTGCTCTTCACACTTCACCTCAAAGTTTTAAGCAGCCATTTCTTAATTCAAAGATCTGAGAGTTCACCTGCCAGAAGTGGAACAGGGCAAAATAAGGGTACACTCCTGTGAACTGTCTGTAGTGGGATCACTGGAACCTCTTAGAGTTGTGCAATAAATAATTTGCAGAATGAAATCCAAACACACCAAATCAGCAAATAAATTAATTGTATGCTCAACCTTAACTCTGGGACACATTTACCAACATAATTAAGTGCTGAGGTACTTAAATATTTTTTTCTCCCAATAACAAGCAAAGAATTGCTATACTGAGACAGGGTACAGTTTTTTCCTATTCCAGCATCCTGCTTGACAACAGGATAGCTGGATTATAAAAGAAATAGTCATTATGCAGGCAGATTCTTCTCTGGGGACATTCTCTTTGCAATCAGCGGTTTATGGACTTTCTGAATGCCAGTTTATGCATCTGATTGTGTTTAACACTCAAAAGGATGGATCACTTTCACATGAATTTGCTGAATCTTTTTCTAATCCATTTAAACTTTAATGGCAACTTCCTGGTCATTTCCTACTAGTTTCTATGTAATTTTTCCCTACAATTTGAACTAAAAATCCCCTGAATATTTGTTACACAATGCATACAACCTCCATTACAAGATGGGGATATACTTTGCTTTCCTGTGTAGTGACTAAAGATGTCTAAAGACCAATAGTGATTTTTACTCCCAGCTGCAGCCCTACAGCATTTTTACTTCTTCAAGTTATTTTGAAAATATAGAATACATTTTTAATAATTTATAGGATAGTCAATTTATTTTTTTAACACATTTATACTATATTAGAAAGAATACTGAATATTTGCAACATCCACTTCAAAATTATCTAACAGAATTAAAGAACGTTTTGGAAGGGACCTTAAAGACCATCGAGTTCCAACCCACTGCCATAGGCAGGGACACTTTTCATTAGACCAGGTTGCTCAAAGCCCCTTCCAGCCTGGCCTTGAACACCTGAACACTTCCAGGGATGGGACATCCCTGGAATAGGCATATAATTTTTTACTTACACACTTTTATTTTTTTTTTTTTTTTTTTTTTTGGTGCTAGTGCTGCTTACCAAACTCAATAGTTTGATTACTTCTTTATCTGGTTATTCCAACAAGGTGATGAAGTAGCACCAAACATAAGGACATAATTTCATTCAAGTACACTTGATCTTTTGTAATGTTTCATTTTCTCTGTGGCACATGAAAATATTGTCATTATTTTAAATATAGTTTAAAGTCAGGGTATAGAAGTCCTGTATAGCAGATACAATGTAAGGGTCATGTTTTTCTCTATAACTGCAATGTCTCAATTAAATCCATTCAGAATGACAAAAAATAGAGCATACTGTAGGTATGTTTATTTTTCATTTGAATTAAGTTACTGTCGCTATTAATATTTTAGATGTGTCATAAATATCCCAGGAAGTAAGTTTTCTTTATGCTTATAGACTCTGCAGCTGATGCATACGTAATTCAAGGAGAAAAAAGTATAAATACTCAGGTATTTATTAGAACCACATAGTCAGAAAAAGTCCGTGTGAAATTTCTGTGAAGATTATTCTGTACAAAGTTTATCTTTTCTCCTTTACTCATTTACCTTACTTGATTTAAGAATTAAAGCTGATGGAAAAAAATCTTTTGCAAATCTGAGCTTTGAAATATTTATTAGAAGGGAAACAAAACATCACAAGAGATAAATGAGTTTGAGAGATGAGATTACTTGCTGGAGTCACGCTTGCAGAGTTCCTGAAAGAAGAAGGAATATTTCCTCCTCCAATACATGGTGCTTTCACTAGAACTTGTTCCCTTCCTTATGAAATCTCTTATATTTTACTTTTTTTTTCCTTCTAACCACAACAAAATGGCAATGGGTCTGGGTTAATCACAGGGAGAACTTCTGGTTGTCTCTGAAGCCAAGTCTGCACCTGCTTTCCAAGCCATGGCTTTGGCAGCCAGCTGTTCAACCAACGTTTTATTTTTTTTTCCCTTCCAAAATGCCTCAGAAATTAAAATATTTACAGAATAATCAATGCTTTAGCCTTCATAAAAACAGAAAGTAAAAAGGCTTGGGGTATTTCAAGTTGACTAATCAATCCATTATGACTGTGTCTGCTTTTCTTCCACTTTTGTTTTTCTTTTTTTCTCAATCTAAACAGGATTATTGACACATCTGGCTTCTGGTACAGCTGTGATCTTTCCAGATGTGCTGTATGCCTAGGGATTAACCATTTTCTAGGGATTAACTGTTTTCTTAGCCTGATTATCCTGTTAAGAGGTATGAAAGGGGATCCATCAATCCAAGACTTCTTGAAATTCTTTTTTTCTAGGTGCATCTAAACATTTTTGTTATAACGATGGGCTTGAAAACAGAGGTCAGTTTTCTGCCTGACATCCATTTGTTAAATGCCACCACTTCAACCATCTTCACCTGTGCCTCCCATCTTTCCCTGTGTTCTTTACATCCATTACAGGGAAAAACAGTTTTAAGTGTTATCACCCTGACCTTGATCATACTGCCTCTGATCTTTTTAAGTGGGAAATCAACATTTTTTTCCTAGTGACCTGACTCAGCAAGGTTCAGAGATTATTTTCTCATTTAGTATCTTTTCTATATCAAATGGCAGGTGATTTCCATCTAAACTCTGTAGTTAAGTGCACAAGTGCTGTACCTGGAAACAGAGCAGGCTCCAAATGAGTAGGTGAGTGCATCTGAGTGCCTAAAAATTACTAAAGAGGCTTGCCTAATATAATCTTTAAGAAAAGGAAACCTTCCAATTTTTCAGTTTTTCAACTGGCAATTTGTTGCAGACTGACCAGCCACTGAGGAACACACAAGGAATGAACACAGTTGTCAGATTCCAGGAGCGTGAACAATTTTTCGAAGATTTATTCGAATGCTGTATTGCACACTAACCTTGGTTTGAATGGAGAAATAGACATTTTAGAAAGATGTTTCTGGCAGAATAATTTTGGATTGAAAGTAGGTAAAGAAGAAAAGCTTGGATAAAGAAAAAGAAAAGAAACCTCCCCAGATAAGCCCACCCACAACTGCAGGAAAGATTGTGCAGCCATGCCCATTCCCTTTCCTTAGGATTACACCACATTGTCTTTGGAAAATGGAATATTATACCTTTATTTTATATTGTTTGGAAACCATATTAAAACAGTACCATTTTTAACTCACATTAAACTTTACCCTGAGCCAATTAAACTTTATTCTGAGACAATTAATGAGTGTGACACATTTTCATGTGACTGGAAAAACTAACTGTATTTTCCCAAATGTGCTGCACCTGTCCTCTAAAGAAAATGTGATGAATCACATCTTCAGATCTAATGTGTAAAATGCATTTTGATCCCCAAATCTGAGGTGAGAACAAACCTGAAAGCATTTGAACCTCAAACCTTGTGCTGCCTTTCCTGTGATACCACATTACTGCACGATGTCAACATTCTTCAGAAATAATTTGTTGCTTCAGTCCAACATGTCAAGAAGTTTCTCTCCTAATTATTTTTTTACTGTTTAATAACTAACTTTAGTCTATAAACAAGGCCAAAACACATCCTGTTTTCCATCAAAAAGCTATTCAGAATTTTTTTAATATATTGAAATATGCCATCTTCCTGTAGACAGAATATTGTTCTTTTAACTCACTTCTAAATCCTATTTTTTGTAAAATGCATGAAAATAGTACAGAAGGTATGAAAAGTGCAAGTAAGACAAAAATTAATAACTGTGCTGCCTGCACAAAAAGAAATTAGTGTTTTCCTCTGACTTTTTTTCCATGGATTTTACAATGACTTCTGTCATGGGCTTTATGATGACTGCCCTTGGACATAAATCAGCTCACTCAAGCTATTTTTTGCATCCCTATTTACAATGAATTTCTTTCTCTATTTCCTTCACACTATACTAATATTTTATCATCACATGTACGGCTAAAATAGGAGCATAGGATCTCATTACACTTTCTATTTCTCACTGTCTTTTAAAGGAGTATCCCCCTCTGGCCACACAAAGTGAATCTAGTAATTTTCTGAACTGATTGCTCACTGCCTTTTACCTTCAAGGACATGGACAGGAAAGTAACATGAGGCTAAACTTACTGGAGCTGCAGGGCAGTCTTACATCTTCTTGTGTTTTCTAGCTCGCTGCCTGAAAAGCAGAGTGCTGGGGAAAAAAAAATAAAAGGAAACATATTATTTCCCATTATGCATTTTTTATCTCAGCTGTATATTCACTGCAAGTCCTAGCATTGACTGTAACATCTTTCTTCATTCCTTTACAATGGGAAGTTTAATCTTCTGCTGAATGAGACATTTCTGTTTCTTACATGTTCTGCTTTTTCTCAAAAGCAAAAAGTTCTTCTATTCAAAGTTATTCTTCTATGTTTCCAATAAGGAGCTAAATTCATGTGTTTTTTTACTTCTATCATTTCCTTCAGACAGACAGAACATGTCAAAAACCTGTCAACTTTCTATGGAAGATTTATCTTTTACATCGTAAAGTTTAGATTTAACTTCTGGAAAGAGTCTTCTGGAAGGGTGAAGCACTGTCTTTGCTTGATGAGGGCTGTTGAATTTTCAGTAAGACTTTTCCCTGCAGCCAGGCAGGATCTGTCATTCAGTGGAATGTGTTTGTAAAGGAGCCTCTGTGAAGGAAAAGGAGCAGACCACACTCCTCAGACCGATGGATATTTGGAGGTGAGGCAGGGAGCGCAGCCAGGCTTTGATTGTGCATTGCCAAATCCCCACCAGGGTTCAATAGCATCTCACATGATGGTTCAATAGCATCTCACATTAACACCTTTAGAAGATATCATTAAAACATCTCAGTTAATTTACCACAAGTATCAGTTGTGTAAAAGAAGAAAAAGGTATTACAGAGAAAAGTCAGCACACAACTTCACAGGGGCTTGACACACCCGGAGCGTGCCCCGTCACAGGGAGATCTGGGATCTCCACTTGTGAGGATACTTTAAATTGAAACAACCTTTGAAGATATCCTGACAGGGGAAAATTGCATTAGAACTACCCCTGGCCACACCGAACTGCCTCTAGATGCAACTTTAAGTCATTTTGCTTCAGACTCAAAGTAAAATCTCATGAGGTATGGAGATAACAGCAGTAAATCACCACAGCTGATCACCATCAGTAAGGGTAAAACCTGGCATTTTGAACATTAAAAGCAGAAAAAAAATGTTCTCTGCATGAAAAATGCTAAAATGCATTGCATTTACTTAGAAAGCTGATTGGAAACAAAGAAACATTCGGTGCTGCCTCATGAAATGTTCTCTATAAATTAAACCTGATCTGAAGGCATCCCTCAACCTGCAGTTTTTCAAAGTTGGGTTCTTTTAACAAACACATTTTAAAATAAGCTTTATTATTTAGGATTTTTATTCTGACTTTTTGAACTCATAGGAGATTCATAGGTGGAAACATACATGGGGGAAGCATTTATCAGAGCTTAATAAAGATGGATTTTTTTTTGTTGCAGTCTTATATTTTCAGAAGGAAGTTTTCTTCGTTTTTTTTACCCCAGAAATGATGCAATGACATTTTTATCCTAAAAACTATTTTGAACAAACAAATTTGATGCAAAATATTTCATTTTTTTTTCCCAAAATAGTCTATTTAATAACTTATTTTGAGTTTCAGTTCACATGTGAAGGGCAGGGAGGAAACCAATCCCAAACCTCTGACTTTTGACTGGGAGAGAAACATGCGCATGGTTGCAAGACAGAAAATAAATGTAATAAATGAATAAAACTATAATCTGGATCCACATGTTCCAAGAACTGAGACAAAACCCTTCTGGAACTTCTGGAAATAGCAGAAAGGTGAACTGCAGTTTTCATACTCTATATGTAGAGATGGCAAAAGGTGGAGTGGTTACAGCTCTGTTGCCAATACAAAAGCAGAGATCTTTAAATATCATTTGCCACTTAAGATCTACTCCTCTGGGGAGAATAAGAAAATGCAGCCATTATTTGCCTCTTCCTCTTCTGCCTCTCATGCTCAGTGGACTGGATTCTGTTATTGTTTATATTTAAGTGGAAAATATATATATTTTTTAAGAGGATAAACAAGCCATGACTTCGAGTTGCTCTCTCAGAACTCAGTGAATGTAATCATATACTTCTTTCTCCCCCCACTTTTCCTTCAAGATTTTTTTTTTTTTAACTCTGCTCACAGCTCTATTTGTCTGGTACAGTAACCATTTCAAAGCATTGCTTGGAGAGCCTAATCTGTCTCTTGGCTTAAATCAGATTAACTTTCAGAAGGGTGAGTCAGGAATACAACAAGGAAGCTGAAATGAGGTTTGTTCAGTGATAATTAGTCAGGAATACGGTGACACACAATCATACAGACAGAGAAGGGGCTGCCCAGCCTTTTCATCCTTGCAGACGTATGCAAATCCAGGGAAGGTCAAATCGAGTTTGCGAGCTTTGGTCTCATCCTTTGTGGATGTTTGTCCTCATCACAAAATCCAAATGGAATTTAATTCAATTGAGTGGAAAGGCAGGAATAACAGACATCAGAAGCCTCAGCTAAAATGTATTGGCAGCAGCATCTGGGAAGTTTGTATGACATCTGCACCGGCCCTCAGCAAGCTTTTATTGTCAGGCTTTCAGGCTATTCGAACCTAAAGCCTCATCAAAACAACCACTGAAACAAGTTTCAAATCTAGGGAAATGAAAAAAGAGAATATAATTCTCTTCAACAATACTTCCTAAACAGCAAAGTAACACTAGGAAAAAAAAAAAAAAAAGAAAAAGAAAACAAAACAAGGAGAAAAATCTATTCTTAAAATTATGTACTTAGAAGACAGAGGAGAGGAAGAGGAAAGAGCACTAAAGAAATGCTGAATATACTCTCTCAAGAAAAGTACCCAGACCAGACTGGCTTGTGGGAATTTTTATTAGTTCTGAAATTAGAAACAGGGCACTGAGGTTGGGGAGAGAGGAGTGTCTCAAACCAGCTGCAACTCATTTTAATTAAGGGCTAATTAGCAAGTAGAGCCTGCTGGAAATGGGAGAAGTCGATGTCCCTATATAATACAGAGCAGCTCAGTAAAGCATTTTGGAGCACTTTGGAATACTAGCAGAGGGGAGAAGAAAAGAAATAAAATGTAGAAGTTCTTAAGTATTTCTGTAGGTATTTTCTTTCCTAAAGTCTGTATTTCCTTAGAAGTTCTTGTTCTATTAGTAGAAAAAGGTTAAAGATGAGTATCTAAAGAAGTCAGGTACAGAAATCTGACTGCGTAAATCTCTTAATTCTTGAAGTTTATGAAATTTACTTTTTCCCCTCTTCTTTTTTCCTTAGTTCCAATGTTAGTTATTCAGGAAGCTGCAATTTGTTATGGTATGGAATTATGGTTTTTTAATTCAATAACTAAAAATGGTAGTAGTATTCTCCTAATCCTGGGATATTTCTGTGTTGTCTGGATATGTATAATCTGCACCTCCTTACAAAATATAAAGCAGATCTATGTTTGCAAAATCTGCTTTAATCTTCATTTAACGAAATCTAATCTTTTTCACATGTGAGATCTTAATAGGTGCCTTTGTGATATTTCCTGCTGCACTGAGTTTATCAGGCCTATGAAAAAAGATAAGAAAAACTAACTAGGACAATCTCACCTGCTTATTTTGTCTTTTGAATTTTGCCAGAGAATAATTAGCTATTTTTGTGAGTAACAACAGCAGAGATATTCCCTGTCTAGAAATGGCAGTCTGGTCTCATATCTTGAGTTCTGTGTGTCTTTAGAAAGAGCAACTTATTGAGCTCTAGCTGTGCTTTATCATTCCACAAATTTTTATGAGGATGGTGTAGGCCAGAAAAGGCTGTATTATTGAATAGCAGTGAATCCCTGGAAGTGTCCAAGGCCAGGTTGGGTGGTGCTCTGAGCACCCTGGTCTAGTGGAAAGTGTCCCTACCCATGGCAGGGGTTTGGAAGGGAATGATCTTTAAGATCCCTTCCAACCCAAACCATTCTGTGCTTCTACGAATAAGAAATTTTAACCTTAGTGTTATCCAGTCTATCTGCAGACCAGCTGGGTGGAGGGGCAGCAACTCTGAGGGATTTCTTTTAATGGGAAAGATACTCCTGTATAAAACTTAAATCTCTCCAGGCTGTGGATGTGTTTCCCAGTATTTAATACGGTTTGGAACCAGCAGATGGAGATAAGGAGGGTTTTAATGGCTGAAAAATGGCTGTTGTTGTGCTCACCTTGTTAAAGAGTGAGGTGTCAGAAAAGAATATAAAAGGATATAAATCTCTTAAACTTCAATTCCTTGGAAAAGAGTTCTTTAAAGTCAAAATCAGGTACATGAGAAAAAGGAAGGTGACTGCCAATGGGAAGTGTGGATTTAAGGATAAATTGGGGGTAAGTTTTTGGGGTTGTTTTTTTGGTGTCATTTACCTTGACTTGATCAAATTTTCAGTATGTTTTTTCATAGCATCCTTTGTGTCTATAATCTAAAGAAAAAACAAACCCCAAAACCAATAGAACAGGAACAACAACAAAACAAAAACTTACCAAACAAAAAACCACAACCAAGTTATGAAGATAATTTCATATGTAGTGAGGGTAACAATGTATTGTAGCTGAATGTGGGAATAGTTGAAATAAGATGAGAACAAGAATTCATATTGAACACTATGCTTTTATAAATTATACCATCAAGGAACCAAGCAGAGGCATATAGTAATAATCCATAGCATGTTATGTTTACTCCTAGTTTACAGATGTCTTCTAAGTAATATCCAAATAAGAATAAAACTGCAAAATGAAGTGGCAACTACCATTTGGAATAACAAGATTCTTAATGTGGTGCCTACAAGTGAAAGAAATCTGAAATCCAAATCTAAAGCAAGAGCAGTGATCTGGTAATTCAGATATAGCAGCTGTAGGCAGGTCCTGGCAGGACCTCAGAACTTGGAAAATTAATTTGTCATTGTTGTTTGTTTGCCTAGAAGGAAAAGGAGTTCTTATTTTCTAAAGCTGTGAAACTGTCTGTTTAGAAGATGTGCTTTCTCATTAACATGAAATTTCCTCGGTGCTGTAATGAAGGGTTGGCTTCTGGCTATGTTAAACTTAATTATAATTATTTTCGTCCTAACGCCTTTGTATCTGATGATTCTTGTCTTATCAAGCTGGATAGCAGATGCATAATCAAAAGGAAAAGTGCATCTAATGATTAATTCATGGTAATTCGTTATTTTTTTTTTTTATTATTATCTGAGTAAAATAACCTGTATAAGATAATGCATTTGATTAATCTTTTTTTGTCCTGGTTTACTGTATTTGTTAGGAAACATCAAATAACTACAAAAAACCTCATTTAGATGATGCTTATTACCATAAATAACTTATTTGAATTGTTAGTTTGGGCAACCAAAATAAGAAATATAAAATTGCATGTGACATTGTTGAATATGTGGTATGTCATAATTTTCTCTGTAAAGTGATATTTGGAGATACCTCTCCTGGTTGTGTTACAGTGAAGGTAGTTCATCATAATGTTATGCTCTAAAAGTATATTTGCCAACATCAGTAAGTTAGTTAAGATATAGCAATTAACCTTATTTGACTGTTTTTTTTCTAGACTAACTGTAAGGTCAATGTCATTACCCCCTCTAAAGTTTTAAATAAATAAAGTTTTCACCACTCTTACTATCATTTGCCATCTGTGAATCACCAGCTGATGGGCTGTGTGGTTAGGCTGTCCAGATCACTTCCAAAACTGGTCTGGGGTACTAAACTGGAGCTTCAACATCCTGAAAGGTGATATTAATATTTCCAGAAAAACAGGAGTTGTGGTTTTTTTTGGTTTTTTTTTTTGTTCATAGCAATTATTTTATTTTCTTTAGCCTGATTTGGGCATAATCATAACCACAAAAACAAGAAAACCCAATTTTCCAGCCAGCTTGGTTGCCAATGCTTTGAGTGGAAGTTGGAACTCAAGCTCTGCATCTCCTTGCTGTTCTAGCACATGGCTACAACAAGGGGTAGGAAAACTATATCTGCTTTTTGCTTTATTAAGTAGCAGACAACAGATATTTCAGTATTTTTATATTCTCTTTTAAATTGGCATTAGGTCTTGGAAGCGGCTTCCTTTTGAAGAAATTACTTTGTGTTTTATGAGAAGTTCATATAAATATGCCGCTCCTGAGGAACAGCACTTGGATAATCAGGATACAATTTATTTCTCATTATCTTGAGGTATGTGAGCGGCCAAATTGATGGTCCAAAAGCTGGAAACCTAAGGTATGTAGAGCTTAGCTCTGGTGGTTGGTGTGGTTGCTATGGGTTGGATATTGCTCCATTGTTAGTAGTTTTTGACATGAGACCTTCAGCACTGTTCTTTTGGTCAGTGTAGCTACACAGAAAGAGTCTGGAAGTATCTTTATGACAGAAATATTGAATGATCAGCTCATTCTAGAGCTTGAAAGAGGCTTCCTAGAGAGACTGAATGCTAAGTGAATAGAATTGCTGCTTAGAGTTACTGCCCAGCAACATTACTGGTTCGAAAGAGAAGGAAATTATTCTGACAGTCTGAGGAAAAAGGAGTTTGGGCATGTGGACAGAAGCTCTGTTAGGGCACTTTGATTCAAGGTCAAACAATAATTCTGGTCTGATTTATTCAGAATTTTATGTTGCTTTGCAAAATGTCTGTTATTAAGTAGAAATCCACAACCATTCAGCAGCCAGACTTGTTTTTTGAAAGGGGCTCTTCAGGGGCAATGAGAACATTGTGGGAACTGCCACTCAGTAGTACAGTATTATACTCATGAAAGTCTCACAAAGCTGCTATGAAGAGATGTTCAGATCCTTGCAGCTAGGTAGATCAAGAGAGTTAAACATTACCTGTATAAAAAACAAACAACTTTTTGTAAGATTTTTTCTTTCTCCCCTGCCTTTTGTCGTGGTTCTGCCCAGGACAGAGACGGTGACGAGACAGGACGGGCGATCTCTGAAGTCAGGTCTTAGAGCAGGAGCTTTATCGTGGAAGGGCAGAGGACCTGCTAGGAGCTGCCAGACGCAGCTCAAGGCAGGTCAGAGGGCAGAGAAGAAGAATACAGAATACAGAATAGAACAGAATGCAGAATAGGATACAGAAAGAGGAATACAGAACAGAATACCTTTTTTCCTGTTTACATCTCAGTAAATCATCTTCCGTGCTGAATATTCTAACTTACATTAACCAATCTAGAACAAGCTACAAATCCTATAGCATTTACATACAGCCTATAAGAATCATTGTATTACCATATGGCATTATATTTTAAACTATAAGAATCATTGTATTACCATATGGCGTTATATTTTAAACCCTAAAAACTGCTTTTTGGACCCTCTGCCAAGTTGGCAGGGTCTGCTCTGACCCTTGGACCTTTCTGTGAGCAGAGGGCTTTGTTCCATCAAAAGGGGATTACCTTCAATCAGCTATACCATTGTTTTCCAGTTGTTCAGTAACTGGGGTTTGGTATCTCAAAGCTTGTTTTCATCTCAATCTTGCCTAGAGTTTCCATACTCTCAGCATCTTTTGCTAGGCACTCATAATTATATGGTTTTCTTATTTCATTGAGCCCAACAACTTTTCTCTGAGAAGTCTGACTATGGACAGGAGACATTTTCTACATATTTCTAAGGATCCAACTTAGAATATTTGGAATATTAAGCTGTCAAAAAGGTTGGTAAAGGTGCTTTGACTTCAAGCAGATTTTATGGTGCTCATTGGCTTGATTTAGCTTTATCCAGTTCTAGCTTTTAAGCTTTTTTTTCCCCCCAATCATCCCCAATAAGATTCAATGTCTTATTTCATACACTTGGTGAGACCTATAAAGATAAAATACAAAGGATTAAGTTCAGGACAGGATTGTAGTTTAGGTAACCCTATCCTCTGTAGGAGTAAATACAGGAAGCAAGGGAAGTAGTGCATTTCTTCTGATTTATGGGATACATGGTGCATTAAAATGTTCTACAAAATATATTGCAGTATTTATTTACTCCTACTTTTATGTCATAGGATTTCAGTTCTGCACAGCTTAGGAAATAATGTCTTAATTTGTATCTGTAAGCAATTATGCCAACATCTCACATAAAAAATTTTATTACGAAATATTAAAACTAGTATTTGAAAAACACTGGAGATCTCCCATGTGTCTGTCAACTTACACCAGTTGTAAGTAATAATAGAAAAAAACAGTTTCAGTGTTAATCCTATGTTTAGCAGCTCTTTTTGTAATATTGTTTGTTATCAAAGGCGAATATATTCTGTCTCCAGCTGGACAAAGAAGCCAGATTCCACCTCAAAAATATCCCAGCCTGTAAGAATTTTAATTCCTTTTTTATGTTAATCAATCACTTCAGAGCAAGAAGACACTTTTCTGTTTAGTGAGCCACACTGAGTAGTGCTATGTCCTGCTATTGACCCAATGAAGATTTCTGACTCTTGTTAGTCTCTTAAATGGAATGATTTCTTCTTGTTTGAAATAACTATAGTGTAACGCTTGGGCTAAAGCATGGCCCCTCAGAAATGAGGCTTCAAACTAACTTCCAGACTGAGTTAGTTCTGAGGGAAAATTATGATGGGAATTGCATTGACCATATAAAGCCTTTCAGCAGCTTGGAAAAATGTTGAGTACAGATGTAGTCTTTTATTCAGTACTTGTTATGTTGAAGGCAGGAGTGGAGCTTGCAGCGACTTCAGATGAATCAGACTAAAACTGACTTCTCCAGATCCAAACAGCTGCTTCTAAGCTCTGCACAGATTTTTGAGCTTCCTGGGCGTCAAAGTTGCTGCGATTGTTTCTGCCTACTTTTTACCCACCATATATTTGTGAGCTCTTTTGTACTTCAGAAGCTGTAGGAATAAGGCCTAAAGCAATCAGATATGTGGCTGGGCCTCTGAATGCATTGGAGGATACCTGGGTAAAATTAAATTTAATTGATGGCAAAGCTAAGCTTAATGAATTGCCAATTAATGTTAGAATTGATGCTAGAATGCACTCCTGGTGTGATATTGTCCACCCAGAGCAGATGTGTGCCATGGCTTATTTCTAACAGCAAAGCTCCACTGAACTCAGTAGTATAAACAAAACCCTGTTTTCTAGAACAATTTAAGAACATCTGATGAAATCAGGTAAATGCAAGCACACTTCTTTCTGATTTATGAAAACTGGACTCCAAGTTTACCAGATCCTGAGGAATAAAACTGGAAGAATTCCAAGCTGGTACATGACTATCTAGGAAGAGTTCGATCACAGCTAAATTTTAGACTAAAGTTTAGGGCAGCTTGGGGCTTTTTACAAGATATATGCAAAACAGCCTTGCCTCTAGGTTTAATCAATTTGGAAATCTTTCTCTTTTCAAAGAAAGGTCAGGCAGAGGGTTTTAGTCACAGAAGATTAATGCATGCTGTTGGGGATTTTTATATTAGTTCATTCTTCTTTCCTGTTGTCTGCAGTGATGTCAGTTGCTCGTGTTTTCAACTAGTAAAACACAAGCTAAAATTATAGGTTGCTAAATATAGATAACTTGCCACATCATTTAGTTTGACAACTTGCTTGTAATGAAGACCCCAAAGCAAAATCCAAAATGTTAATTGGGGTAGAAATGAAACCTTGCAATAATTTTTGCTCATTGCTTCTTAATTACAAATTAATAACGGCTAGAAAATATGATTATAAAGCCCAACAATAAATGATATATGACTGCTGCTATGTCTGAGGAGAGTCTTTCTCTCTCTGGATTCTTTTTAAGAGGCAAGGGTGACAACTTCAAGGTAAAACATTCGGCAGCACAGGGATCTTTGTTAAGAAAAGTTAAATAAAATTGAATTCTCCCTTTATAACCAGATTAAATCACATTTAGCAGTCATAGGTAAAATAAATAATGCATGTTTTATAACCCTAGGTTGAATTTAACTGCCTTGAAATCAAGGTTATTTGTGAAGGGAATTCTTTAAATCTCTAGGAATTGGAATTCTAAGTAGGAACTATTTTATTTATGACTAGCATAAGTACAAAAAGACGTGGATTTGCTATCCATTAACTGAAAATAAAAGCTGTGGGATTATATAAAATATATAAATGAATGAAACTGAATATGTTTTATTTGTTTTGAGGATGCCCATGCATGTGTGCATGCAGACAGTGAATTGCAGAGGTTTTTTTTAAAGAAATATTGCAAAAAAAATTCATTTGCATGTATTGAAGCTAAAATTCATATGACTTAGAAGTTAAGATTTTTTTTTTTTCATTTTTTACTGGAAAGGGTTTTTTCATAAACATTCATGTTCCATGAAGTAATCATCAGGTAAATCACATTGGTAGAGAACTGGGTTTCCAGGACCTTCCCCTCCAGCTTAGAAATCTAATACTTAGATTATACAATCACTATTTCTGCCTAAATAACCCAAACTCACTTTTACTTCTGTAAATGGTAGAGGAAAAGCTAGTGGTGATAGCAGTAGATTATTGTAGGGTGCCTAAAGGGATGTGCCCATCAGAGGGAACAGTGGTGAAATACCAAGACTTTCTACATGAAATTATTTTGATATGCTGATACAAAAATCATTCAGCATGACCAAACTAGGACTAATGTAAGTGTAAAACAGTCTTACTCTGCTGGTGACCAGTTGGCATAATGGCTGAGACTGGCACAGATGGCAGATTAGCTTCCACTGGCCCTTCCTTTTTGTCTGTGGTGCATTAGCCAGAACGCTCCTTCCTTGGTTATTTTCCTTCCTAGAACCCTTTTCACTCATGTTGGAGCTTCACTCATGTCCAACAGACTCCTCTTTACTATTAATTCTGCAACAGACACCTCTACTGTGGCTTATTTTTATTTCAGAAATATTCTCACAGTGTCCATTTTAAACTTTGGCTTAGGACTGGTTTAGACATCAACATTTTATTGCCTTGGCTCACAGATTCTAATGTGTGAGAGAAACTGCATCACAATCATGGTTATCTGTGCAGATACTCACCTGAATAATGGAAATCCCACAGGTTTATTAGCAGCTGCCAAACTTGGGAATGTGCCATCCTGGCTCATTCATTTGTGCTTCTACAGCTGACAGAATTGGTTACAAGAATTATTTAAACCCCATGCTCTAAAAATTCCTCTATAGATAAACTCCTATAAGGAGTTGTGTTTTAAAACCAGGATAGAAATAGTATGATTGCTTGACTGGTGTGGTTTTTAGGATACTATGATGAGGCAAGTTAATCCAGAGGAATATGTTTTTCTTTATTTCAAGGTGGTACTATACTTATAAAAAATTACATTGTCTTGGAAAGTTTTTCAACCCTTCGGGGTCAGAGAATGGTGGTTAATGTAGTGATATGAACACCCTTGGTTATTTGTAGCGAAGATACTAACACAGGATGTTATAGCAAGGCTATTTGTAGTAAATAGCTTTGCAATAAAAGCACAGCCTTTTGCAATAGAAGCAAAGAGCAGAGAGCAGGTGGAATTGTTCATCGTATTTGAAGTGTCAAATGTTTTTTTCTAACCATTCCTATAATAAAAGCACAAAAATTATTAATAATGTAGTTGTTAACTAAAAATTCTAAACTGCCTTTGGGGGCTATACTTAAAAAGCTAAATGGACTTTTCCATTCCACCTATCTGGCATGTACACAGTGTTAAACCTAAATGCATAATTTTCACATTAACTGCTGTTGGTAGATCATGACATAGTTATAAGTGTAAATGCATCCCATGCATATAAACATGAACTCTATTGTCAGCCAATTCCATAAATATCTGCTTTGAATGCTAAGGGAATTGTCACTTCGACTGTAATGCAAGAATCTACCTGTCTGCTAATAAGCAAGGCTGATCCATGCACAATGTATGAGCATGAAAAGATCAAGTTTTTGTCCAGGGACACACTAGGTGGAAATTTTTTATTTTTGGGTTTTTGTCAGGGAGCACAGAACTGGTCTTACGACTTTTTTTCTGTATTTTTATGCAGAAACTTAAACTTTGAATGGGAGTCTGCTCACTCCTCTATTGCTCTAACTATTAAATAAAGATTCATTAAACAAGAGGAGAAATTGTAGGAAAATTGAGAGAGAAGAAGGAGTAGAAATATGAGAAATTGTTCCAAGGACTCTGAAGCTTTTGGCCTTCATGATAGCAATACAGATAAGTTTGATTCTGGTAGTTTCTGTCATTACTGTAATGCTGAAAAATGTTGTAGGCAGCCATTTGGGCCTAAGGTCTACTCTTACAATACAAGGTATTGAGGAGAATAATCTCCCTCCTTCTCGTCAGAATTCTTTGAGGTGCTTTAAGTCAGGCACATGCAAACACAGTCATTTTTAAAGAGCAGGTCTATCACTTCCAATATCCAAATTATGGGAACCTGAAGAGCCAGCTTTGAGTTGATAGCTGGGCAGTTCATAAATTAAAGATGTTCTTCAAGCCAAAGGGTACCTCACGATGATTTATCCTCCTGTGCAGTTTGGCTCATGGAAATTCAACTAATGCTTCTTTATTAGGTCCAATAATCTTATCACTTACTGGTTCACATTCTGAGTATGTGACATTGAGAACTCCTCAGATGCACGTTCACAGCAATTTGTTAAATAATTTGTTAGCACTTTCTGTAGCTGGACACCTACTTGAACAGTGTCCTCCACTGAAAAATGGAGATACATGAATGGTTTTTTTGCCATTTGGGGAAATTTTCCTCTGACACTGTCACATAACAGTAAGATGTATTAAAGTTGGTATCAGCACTGCTGAATTCTGTAATGACAGAATCCTTGAGCTAAAGTTTCCAGTGTTCTGGTACCCTTTTTAAAGCAGGATAAATCTAGTCTGTGCACAGTTACCATATAAGTAGAGGACTTTCTAAGACATAAGAGGTATTATGACTTGTGACCCAATTTTATTTACAAGATGAGTACAATTTTACCAGTTATGTATTTTGAATGCTGAAGAACTTATTTTAAAGACTAACCACTTAAAAGATGTTCGGTTCCATCACTGAGCAATAGCTCTGAGCAGAGTTTGTTATGTATGATAGAGGTGATAGTCATTTAACTTACATTCGCAAGAGAAAACATATTACCATGCAGTGACTGTGCCTCCAATTTAGCCATTATTTGAATTCCACCTGCCCTGCAGGAAACCAAATAACATAAACAGTTGCTGGGCCAGGAAATATGAAGAAAAATTTATTAATAAAAATTAAAAAAAAATTACTTATGTGTAATTTAACCCAATATTGACTTACTCTATATAAAGCCTCTTAGAGAACTGGGGAAAAAAACACTTGAGAAACAGCAAAAAGGAGCAATCAGTACTGGTATTGTCCTGCACTTTTCACCTCATAATTTTGACAATCCCGAGGTAGATCTAAAAAGTTCTAGATTTCGAGAAAGGAGAAATACAAGATCTTGGTTTCTTTTCACTAAGAAATGAGATTTACTTGATCTCAGTTAACTGTAACTTTGTTTAATGTCAGCAAATTCTAGCTGAATTTCCAAGTGTATTCTATCTCTTTTGAAAAAAGTCACACACTGGGGTAAGTAGGGATAGTGATTCATTCTGTGCTTTCAGTTTTCAGCATGAGACCTCTTCAATCTTATTTTGGGAGTTCCTTTGCAACCTTCTTTAAGGAAGACTTGGTGACAGGACTAAAAGTATTCCCTCAGTCTGCTGTTCTAGTTGCTGAGGGGTACCAGTATTGTGTGACAACAAACCTATTAAATGTTATGGTAACATCTGATGGATCCCTTTGTTGGGGGTCTCTGGTACATTGCAGACACCTGTCTGGTTTAAAGGCGGAAATTAGGAAGTTACTGTTGGTTCTGCCATCATCTGGGATTAGGAATTGTACATGATTACAATAGAAAAGAAACTCTCAACCAGTTTACAAGTCTGTCACCAAGATTTTGAAATAATCTCTTCACTGGATTTGCAGTCCTGAACAGTCTTGTTTTAACTGTACAAAGTGTCTGGTCAGGTTGTTTCATACAGAATCTACACAAGGACAAAATGGGAAAAGGAGCATGTACTTCTTTATCAATGTCCATGCTTAATGCTATTTAATATTTCAAATGAGTTTGCAGAGCATTCAGAAAAATCTATTACTGACATGAAAACAAGGTTATATTTTCCAGGCAGGATGGGGTCCTTTTCCACACAGTTGCACTAAGGCAATAGCTATACAGCATCAGAGGAAATGTGCATCTAACCTTGCATTCTGTCACACAACATGACCAATATTTGGTAAGTGCAATAAAGTATAGGAGTGTGAGAACTCAGCTATGATGCTTTTCTGGAGTGTTTTCTCCCAGCTTGATGAAATTTCTGTTCAGAGTCCCTCTAACCAGCAGAAGTGCCTTTACTTAACAGCCCACAGTGAATTATTTATTTTATTAATATCTTCAACTTTATCAATTGCCTTTCCAATACTTCTAAACGTTTCATGCAAAACTGCCTGTGGCAAGGAGTACACTTTTAACTCTCCACTTTGAAAATGCAGGCTTATTTTGGATCTGCTTGCTTTATATTTCATTCCATTGAAAGCCACAATAAATGACTTGTTATCTTTTTATCTTTTATGTGCCACTGATGGCATCTGTCATGTACTTCTTTACTCACCTTTTTTTCCAGGCTGAAAAGAGCTGGTCTATTATACACTCATCATGCTGATACCATCCTGTACCTTTGATCATCCTTGTATTTCTACAAGGACGTGGAGAGGTACTGAGAAGCTAAATGACATTGCAGGGCAATTCCAAAGCTGGGTTTACAGTCTCTCTAAAAGGTCTTGTCCTACAATACAAGATTGCTTTTGAAGCCACACATTGTACCTCAAATCACCTCTGCACCATCTGGAAGTGGCCGTAGCAGGTTTTCTTTGAGATGATTATTAGTATTACATTCTCCTCCCAAAATGCATGAGGCCAGTAAAGCACAGGAAGAGAGGAGAGATACAAAGGAAAGTAGGATTAGATCCATGCTCGTGTTGCTGAAGAATATTAACATATTAAAGTCAAAAGTTGTTTCAAGGTCTGACACGGTTCGAGGAGCAAGGTAGCTAGATCTGTTTATCTAATGTGATCTGTAGAGCTAATGCTTAGTACCGCTAACATTTCAAGGAGTGGTAGGAGATTATATCATTTGAACAGTCTAAAAGACACTTCAGACAACAAAAAGCTTTGAAAATGTTTATTTGCATTTCTTAAAAACACTTGTCTCACCAAGAAGGCTGCGCTTTCTGCCTCCTTGTTTTGTATTTTAAGTGTTGATTCTCTCAAGCCAAATCATAAACCACGTGATGTTTTTAAGGATTGTCTCTGCACACTTTGCCTTGCAGATTGTAATCCTTTAGAGAAAGGAAAATAGACTCTTCTGTGCAAGAAAGACATTTAAAACAGGTATATCACATACTTTTCTTGCCTGAAGTGATGTTTTGGAAGCAGTGCTTTTGGTGTAGGCTGGTTCTTAGAACAACAGTAAAGCCCTGTCCATCCAAACCTGTCTCTATATGCAATTTAAACTGCTTGAGTTCCAACTGTCCACAAATCCTGTCTGGTTGTGTCAGGATGATGTTTGTGGCTTATCAAGAGAGGGATCTCTGTCTGCCTGCAAAAAATAGGTTGATATAACATGCATGCAGTTCTGAGGACATTCTCACGTGCATTCCACTAGTAAAATTTTAATATTTTCCCCCCTCCTGTCAAATGCCATGAGATCTGCTCTAGAAGAGACCACAAGGGTCATTGCAGACAAGCAGTGGAGGAAGATGAGTTTGCTCTTAAACTGACTCTCTCACACCCAGAAATACCACGGAGGTAAATGTAGATTTTCCACTCATGCAGGGACAATTTTTATAGACGTTGAAGGTCAGCTGCTCAGAGATCTCAGCACTTACTAATATACAAGAAAGCCTAAGTTCCTCTTCTTGGCAGTCACTAGCAGGAGCTGCAGTGCTGGGCTATTGTTCATTTGCTGACAAGTCAATGGTGCTCTTGGAGCTGTCATCTGATTTCAGCTGACACTTCTGGGAAGGAGAGGGAAAACTTCAGGGAAAAGAGCCAGGTCCTCAGCTGATAGAAAAAGTCAAGTTTCAGTACTGATGTACTTCAGTAGCCTTAGTTTAATCCTGTAGAAATAATCCTTTGGAGAAGGTATAACAATCCCAGGTATGGTGTTTCACAACTCGTTTTCCTGTTGGATTACACAGTTTCTCACTAGTCTCAAAGAACTGTGATAAAATACTGCAGAGATGAGATCCTACTGGGAGACAAGGTCCTGCTGTTTGAACAGCTTAAGTGCAGAATATTGGCTCTGGGAGCAAAGATGCCTTTGAAAAGGGATGTTACAATATGAAGATTTGGATGTGCATCATAATGGGTCAGTTAAAATGGGTAAAACTTGTGTGGATTAGTACCACATCTGCAGCTCGATATCAAGATCTTCTAATATGGGCTGTAAGGCTTCACCTTAAATTTCACGGTCAAAGTATTCCCCAAGTTTTGTAGATTTAGACCATCTTGGGATACACAGCATGCTGGCAAATGAGGAGGTTTTCAGATCCCACATGCTTTCAGATATTTGGCAAAGACCACACAATTTGACTGTAAAATGTTTTAAAAGTATACTTCTGGAACTGTCTTGGTGACATGCATACAGAAAATCCTGAGGGAAGACTTAAGCAAAGGTGTACAGTTTACAGGACTTGCACTGTGTGCCTCAAAATTACAGTTCTAAAATATTTGGCATTCAGATGCTTTTCATCCCACTTGTCAAATATTTCCATGCCTGTCTTACACTGTGCATACTGAATTGTCTCTAAGAACCTTAGCAGAACTTTGGGATCATGGAGATGGTTTTCTTGCTGGAGATGCATCAGTGCTGCAAAATTTTGATTAAAATACCTGGTAAAGAGGCCTTTATTCTTGGTTTACATTGCAACACACCTCAGATACCGGGAGTAATTAATTACAGGTAGGTAACCCCCCTCTCAAATACTTTCTCAGTGCTGATTTCCAGGAAAGAATCCTCCTGAGAAATGAAGTAAATGAGATTAAAAGAACAGAGCAAGCTCTACACCTGATTGCAAAAGCATCTCTTAAACTGAAATTAAAACAGTGTAGGAATTGGATGGTAAGTATATGTACTAAGCTGGATGGTGTGTGTGAGTATAAACTGATTTATACTCCATGAGAGGATAACGCACAGAATCTGTGCATTGGTACTCAGCTCTGTGCTTGTTATTCACAGCTTTTCTGAACATGTTTAAAAACCTGGGCTTTACAGGCTTGTGTGTGATATCAAAGCACATTTAATCACATAAGTTGTGGGTGTTTGACCATGTTTATCCCAGCAGTCTTCTCCCCACCTGCACCTCCAACCATAAAGGAATAGAGAAAATACTCTTTTTTGTGGCAGGTTGTCCAAGTCAGTGTTGCCATAGGAACTCTAACTTTCAGGATTCTTTGTCTTCTTTGTGTCAAATTATTCATTTTCACTTTTGGCAATGATGTTAGTTCTGGATTTAATATTAGGCTTTTGTTTGTAAGCCAAAAAGCAAGGGTGTATAGGTTCAACATGGAGTTTATCTGTTTCTGACACCCTGAACTTCTAAAACTGCAGTATTGAACATGGCAGGGTGTAAATGAGCCAGCAACATATACTGAAATATTGTTAAACTCAGTTTTTGCAGATATTCCCTTCAACATGTCAATGAGGTGGTAAATGGCAGACATTTGTGAGATTTATAATAAAACCTTTACTTCTTCCTTGATTTATCTGCCTACACACAGCCTTTTTCACAATGGATCTGATAGCACAGAGAACCACAGTGATGTGTCCTAAAATCACTCAATGCATCTCAGACTGGAACTAATTAATTTACAATAAAAATCATTTGTTTCTATGGGAATGGAGTGAATCTACCTTACCAAAAAATCTGGCATACTCCCACGCTAAACTCTCATGGGATTTTTGTATAGGAGTAGATATGACCTGGTAGCAACAACTGCAGTTGTAATAATCTTTATGCCTATTAATCATTGTTTGCTGCAATTGCCTGGGTAAAAGGTTATCAGAAATAAACAAAGAAACCCAACAAAGACAACAACTATGAAATATTTATATTTTAAAAATAACTCCGACTCTGTCCCAAACCAGATTCCAGATTAGTTGCAAGAGGACCTCTTGCAAGGAATAGAACCCAACAAGCCCCATACAACACTTTCCAGATGCTGATGTTCTGCAGACAAAATTGGCACATGAAAAATCAGCTTGATCTTGTAACATTTTGAATCCTTGGCCTGTTACCCTAAAATAAATCCATCTATCAAAATACAGTTTACCTGTTTCTAATGACTGTGCCTTAAAAGCTGCTATTGTAGTTATTTTTCTCACTGTCATGATGAATAGAGGCTCTTAAATGAATGAGAATTTTTCCTTTTCCTTATAGGAGCCATTTCCTCCAGTGGTTTTGAATGTACTGATAAGCCATACCCAGAGAACTTAGACCAGTTTTGTTCTGTGTGGGTGTCCATTAAAATAAACACTACTGTCAATGTGATTTCATAACCTTTGAGAAAACTGTGAGAGAAAGAAAGCTGAAGAATACACTAACAAATTTCCAAGAGCACAGAAATTGGAAGAAATAGAGTGTAATACTCTGCACTATCTCTGTGGTGTATCTTACTTGTCTAAAGATATAAAACCAGAGAATCTTTTAGGTTGGAAAAGATCTTTTAAATCTTTGAGTCCAACCATGAACCCAACACTGCCAAGTTTGCTACAAAACCACGTCCCTAAATTCCACGTATATTCATCTTTTAGATGGTAAGTTCTTGTTTGCTTTCCTTTAGGTGCACAGTTGTCTTTTGGAAAAAGAAATTTCATTGAGATTGAAGTTTTTTATTATAACATGCTTATTAAAGAAATTCAGCATTATTGCAAATGACTTCATGTTGGCTTCATTAAAAAAAAAACCCCAACAACCTATTTAAACTCATTTTCTTTGGTTTATCCCACTTATATTTAAATGGTGAATAACTTTGTGTTTGAACTTTGTATTAAAATGTTGGTATGAGTTTTATATAACAATAAAAAGGTGGTAAGTCACAGGTAACTGGTAGTGTTGTAGTAGTCAACAGGTAGTGTTGATTGGAGCTTTCTGTGAGACACTGTGAAGTGTTTCATGGGGAATTAAAACTTTCCCACTTTGCCATTCCAGGGTTGTGTCTCTCTTTATCCTGAACACATGCACTTGGATGAGGGGAACAACTGATTCCCTTATCACAGCTTGAGTTGGTTGGACTGAGTCTAAAAAAGCTCTTGCCATAATCCTCTCCTTATTCAAAGTATTTTTAAGCACCACACGTGTGGGGTTTTGGGGCTACGCCAACGCTGTCTGGCAGTGCCTAAAAAACTCCCACCACCTTCCAGTGAGTTGGATTCATGGCATGGAGCCCTCAGCACAAGTAGATGCTTCGTGTGGTGACTGTGCAGGTAGGAAAGGGTTTCTTTTTGTATTTTTATTTTTTTAATTCCTCCCTTTAAAGCCCATATCCACTTATCCCTACACTGTGGAAAAGGACAGACAAGTTCAGGTACATCTACCTGGCAAAACATTTGAACTCTTATGCCTGAAATAATGGTTTGTTTCATTGAATATCAAATATATGTTCAAATTGGACCTGTTAACCAAGTTATAAATTTCCGCAGTCACAGTCAAATGACAGATCTGAAAGGCATTAATCAAAAATTTTATGATAATCACATTTAATTTTCTGTCCGTGCAGGGTTTTCTACTCCATCTCAGTACTAAGTAAAAGTTGCATAGATGAATAATGAAATCACTTTATATCTCGGAACATTTATGGAAGAAAGCTGTGTTAGCTTTTGATTAGTCTTCTGTGGGAGTGTTTAAGAATGGCTTAGTGAGAGAAAGATCTTCCCTGTGTCGTGTGTTTTACAGCTGGTTACAGCCTGGAGTAGATACAGATCGATGGGCATGCTTAGGGCTCTCCTGAGATCACAGCTGGCACAGATCCTTTGGGTTCTTTTTGAGGTATGTGTATGGGTTTTTTCCTTAAAAAAAACCAAAAATCCCCAACCAACAACCAAATTTAAAAAACCAAAATCCTAACAAACCGAAACCATGACAAATCGAACAATCAAGACCAAAAGATAAACCAAGAAATCTGATTTATAAGAGTCTAGTGCGTGTAGCTGTCTTTATAATTTAAAAAATACATTTAATGTTTTTGTGTTTATGCTGCTGCAGGGAAAAAAGTAATATAGATAATCTGTGAAAGACAGATGCCCTCATGTTTTCTCTTCTCTTGGAAGCACATCAGCATCCACTGTCTATCTCAGCCCCTTCTTTGCTAGTGTGTTGGTAAGAATAGTTAAAGAAACACGCAGTAAAGAGCAGGAAAACCTAATATCTGATATCTTCTAAGTATCCTTTTGAAAAAAATGATTGTTATCCCCATCACACTTTGAAGCCCTGAGGTAAAAGGGACATAAGTATAATTATTCATTGTTACGTCTGTCTGCTTCAAATTACAGCAAAACTCTCAAAGACCAAATACCAACTCCTATTTCATATTTTAATCACCATAAACTATAATGGGATTCATATCTGCAAACATTTATTGCGCTGTATCACAAGGATATTTTTAGTGACTTTGAAGGCTGTTATTGTGAAAAAAAATTTCGACAAAGGGAAAATGATAGCTGCTCTTAAATTAGATATTAATCTGGAAGCAACGTGTAAGCTAAACAGTAAAGATAACTTTTCCGGGAATTTATAATTAAAATCTCTGATGTGCAATTAGAGAAAGGAGTCAAGTACTTCAGGTTTTTTTCTGGTTTTTTTTTTTTTCCCTTTGCTTGCTGAGTTGTGTATTTTAAATATTAACCATTGTGAGAGTAGGCTGCCTGAGAAGTCCAACTGGATTATCCAGCATGAAGGCAAGAGCCTCTTACGTAAACAGGAATATGGCATGGAGAAGAGTAATAAACTCAGCTCTGCTGAACGCAGCATTCACATGCACAAGGAGGAAAGAGGTAAACTGGGTGAAAATTTGAAAAACAAATGTGTGGCTTGACTTACCTACAAATCCAAGCTTTTCAATACACCTGATTGCTGCTTTTTCCTGGATGAACGGAACAGGGTCATGAACAGGACTCCTGTCATAGTTCATCCTCTCAGCTGCTGCATGGCATTGGCCAGAGAATTCCCTGTAGAGAATTAAAAAGCTGTCTTTTAACAACAGTTTCTACAACTTAATTTGGAAAATCACTTGTATGGCAATGATGAACAATAGAGAAGCTATCCTGATCCTGAGGTAAGTTGTGCTCATTGTGGTTATTTTTCTTCACTGTTCAAGAGTACAAATAACTTCTGGACTGAATGTGTCTGGTTTCCATCTCCAGCTCACAGTCAGGAAACACTTCTGATTTCTGCCTGGTAATTTAACACAGAATATAATCCCATTTTAAAAGGTATGTGAAGAACTTCCTCTGCCTCCCTCATGATCCAATCACAACATAAGAATGCAGGGAGACAGGGATGGATGGATGGATGGATGGATGGATGGATGAGTCTACCACTACCTATTATCCTGCACCCCAATTTATGCCATGTGGAATTAGCTGTCTTAGCCCTGGGTGATGGAGAGTTTGGGAAGCTGTCAGGAAGTGCAGGTTAGGTCTCATTTCTCATTCCCTGTGTTGGGCTGAACACTGCTATGAAAAGTTCTTCACCAGTTTAATATTGATGGACAGGGTTCCTCATAGTGAAAGTTTCATGCAAGGATAGTTTTGAATAAAAGGGACAAAAGAAAAACATAACACCCAGGACAAAGAAAACAATTCTGATGGCAGTGAAGTCATTGTTCTTCTGCATGGTCAAGATTTAGTTCAGCTAAATCACTGCAGCCAAATAATTGCAAATAATTGACATATCGTGACAAGTGGTTTGCACATAATTGAAAGGACTAAATTTACCTGGTGAAATATCATTTTTTACTATATTTCTTTAAAATTTTCCGAATCATGCAGTTAGGAGAAGGGACAGACTGAACACAGGCCTTTTCACAGCCCGTTCCCCTGGACATTGCAGAAGAGATGTTGCACAACAGATCTGAGATCCATTTTCACATTGTCTCCAGAGAAATTGAGAGGTACAGCTGATTTTTCCTAGCCTAGAGAGAACTGAATCAGGCTGTGGAGCTGCTGCTCAAACAGACTACCCAGCTCAAGGCAGCAGTGAGCTGCAAAGAGCTTCTCCCTGGGCTGCACCACCAAGAGCTGCTCTTAGCTCTTCACAGCAGGATGTAGAGCTGCTCAAAAGCCCTCTGAGAGTAATTTCATTCCCTAGTAAGAGGCAAAGATAGTATTTATCACACGGTCTTATGCAACCTTTTTGAGGTAGACACAATTCTGTTACATGCAAGTTTGGTTTTTTTTCCCTATCACTTTTTCTTCTTGACTATCAAACCCCCAGCTCTGAAAAGTCTATTTAACCTGATAAGACTAAATAATAGAATGAAGCAGGAATAGAATGAAAATGGAAACAACTTCTGTGATCTTTTAAAGTGAGTTCAAATATTTAGTATCAGAAAATACTGAGGACAGGAAAACCTCAAGCAAGGAAATATATAGAAAAAGGAGTGAGAGAAAATAGATATTCTCAATACAGCATCTTTCTTTCTCGGAATTAAGAACTAGGAGGGGAAGAAAATAGTTGGATCTGAAAGACGTTGGGTTTTACATTTTCTGAAAGGCATCTAGAATTTTTCTTTTTCTTCACTCTTTCATTACCAATGTGCATTGAAAGATTCCAAATCTCCTTTCAAACTTGGCTTCAGATTTATTATCCTGATGACCTGATCTTACATGACATTTGCTTTGATTTTAGTTTCCATTTATTTTTAGCTGTGTGCCAAAAAGTACAATGGTAACCCAAAGTATCTGTGAATCATTCATTAATATTTGCTGAATGAGCAATTATTCCTCCTTCTCCTCCCTTTGCTTCCCTGTCTCTTGCAACATTTTGCCACAATAAAACCGAGAGGAACTTCTTGTTTTTTCTAATTTCTCTACAACATTTTGGAACTAAACTTAATTAGATGTAAATTCTAACCAAAAAAAATAAAAAGTGATGTTTGTAAAAGAAAAAAGTTGACAGGGTTTCTCTTTGGGTAGGGAGTGAAAATAGAAAGGTTTGTCCTAGAGCAATACAGAACAAATTTTCTTCTTATTGCCACAAAATATCCTTGTGGTATTTTGATGGTGATCAACATTTTTATGAGCTTTGCCAACAACCTTTGGTAGGCAAAGAATAATTTGAACTTTACATCACATTAATCTAACTTGATATATTCTTGAAGAATTCACAGAGCCAAATTTTACAGTTTTTTACATTTCCATAATTTTCTGGGGCTTAAAGACCATATGTGTGTGTATATATATATATATGTTTTTCCTTGACACTGTTTCATTGGTATTTCTGCAGACATTTTAATCATCAGCTAAACTTTCTCACAGTGGCTGGGTAGCTTCCTGAGTAGTAAAATATAGTGTATTACTGAAAATTTAATTGCTGAATTGAAAGATTTAGCTATATTTCATGTCTTATTAGTCATCCAAAATACAGTAGCACTGTATTTTGTATCTCTGCTTGATATTATAGCTCAATGGAATGACATTCTACTACCCAGCAGCATGAGAAAGAACCTGAGCCACCAAAAATATTGTCATGAAACTTTATGTTTGCAGGCCCAAAAGCAGGCTGAGTGCGTTGCTCTGAGGTCTGTTCAGGCCCTTATGCCAAACCCTAAACCAGCAACCTTGAGCATAAAAGTGTTTTGTCTGTTAGCCACGAATGACTTATCCCAGATCTGCTGAAAAATTTTCAGATCTGGGAAATGAACACACATGATACAACAATGAGTGCAAATCTGTGTGTTCTCTGTCCTAACACTACTCTGAATTTTCGCAGGGAATCTGTTGTTGATTGTGAGGAGCATAAACCAGACTAATAATTACATTTGTCTCAATGTCAGTGCTTTTGTTCTGAGGATTGTTCAGCTTCATCCATCTACAGCCTCAATATTTCATAAAGATTGCCAGTTTGGAACTATTGCTGTCGTTCATGTACATGTTGTATCCTTCCAGTTGTGTCGATGTGTCTGCAGGATCGGGGCCTTGATTTACATATCTGAGCAATATAATTATGAAGGATGTCTGGGTGAAAATGTGATGCTGCCAAATGTCGGATAATTTGCAAACAACACAAATTCAGAGCGTCTGCCTCTTGAGTATTTTTGGAAAGGTATGGGGAACAACCAATTGATGATTAAGAGACCTCCCAATAGACAAACTAAACAAAAGGTAACAATTTATCCCAATGTTTTGGTTCACTGCTGATGAATTTTCTTAGCATCTGCTTAAATGTTTGATTAAAGTATTCTACAAGCCCATCTGTTTCTGGCTGATACGAAACTCTGTGTGATGGGGGAATTTTTAACAGCTTGCACACCTCATTTAGCAGAGAAGACATAAAATTAGTGCCCTGATCTGTTGAATTTTCTAAGGGTAAGCCCACTCTGATAACAGCATTAATCAATTCATTAACTTCATGTTTTGTCAGCTAAGATTTCATTGCAGTAGTGTGGGGTTTGAATGTCCAAGTACCCCTTCCCAGATTTTTTACATTCCTCAGGCAAGAAATTTGACTAAATGAGAGTTACGATTCAAATTAAATTTTCCTAGTCTGGCAGTACAGCATGATACTGTATAAAAAATGGAGAGGACACACTTAGGATGTCTCCTAAGACACTTTCTTGTTCCCATGGGGAACTCCAACCCCAGATGTCTGCTGGAAATGCAATCCAGCAGAGAGGAAAGAGTCTGGGATTTTCCTGGAGTGTGTGTAACTTGCTGGAGATGCTGTTTTCAACCAGATAAGGATTTGTGGGTGATATGATCGGAGGCCCTCTTGGGGCACAGCAATCACAAAATTATAATAGTTTGGGATTTCTGGAGAAATAATGAGGGCTGCCAGCAGAACTTCTGCCTCAGACTTCCAGAGGGCAGCATTTGGCTTGCTTAGAAAATTGGTCGAGAGAATCCCTTGGAAGGAAGAGTCTTTGGCAAGGCAGTCCTGAAGGGCAAAGGGGTCCAGGAAGGCTGGACATTCCTCAAGAGGGTAATCTTAAAGGCTGTTCCCAGGGAAGGTCATGGAGCAGATCACCTTGAGTGCCATCACACAGCATGTACAGGACAAGCCCAGCCAGCGTGGGCTTGGGAAAGGCAGGTCCTGCTGGCCACCCTGATCTTCTGTGATGGGGTGCCTCACCTGGTGAAGTGAGAGAAAGGCTGTGAATGTTGTCTACCTGGACTTTAAGAAAGCTTTTGACATCGTTTCCCATAGTGTTCTCCTGGAAAAACTGGCTGCTCGTGGCTGGGATGGGTGCACAGTTTGCTGGGCAAAAAACTGGCTGGATGGCCAGGCCCAGGGAGCAGTGGGGAATGGAGCCACATCCAGCTGGTGGAGTGTCACAACTGGTGTTCTCCAGGGGAACATTTCTGGGCCCAGTTCGGTTTAATCTCTTTATTAATTATCTGGACGAGGGGATCGAGGGCACCCTCATTCAGTTTGGAGATGACACCAAGCTGGGTGGGAGTGTAGATCTGCTGGAGGGCAGGAAAGCTCTGCAGAAGGATCTGGACAGGCTGCATGGATGGGCTGAGGCCAGTGGTCTGAGGTCCAGTAAGGCCAAAGGCAGGCCCCTGCACTTTGGCCACAACAATGCCCTGTAGAGTTCCAGGCCATGGGCTGAGTGGCTGGAGCAGCTGCGTGACAGAAAAGGACCTGGGGTGCTGGTGGCAGTGGCTGAACATGAGCCAGGTGTGCCCAGGTGGCCAAGAAGGCCAGTGGCACCTGGCCTGTGTCAGCAGTGGTGTGGCCAGCAGGACCAGGGCAGGGATTGTCCCCCTGTGCTGGACACTGGTGAGGCTGCACCTTGAATCCTGTGGTCAGTTTTGGGCCCGGTTCTCTGGGAGAAGAGAGTTCAGCTACCATTGAACTTTGCTGTACTTCCTACCATGGGGCCAGAGAATGCACTTAGTACTCTTTTATTTACTGTTGTAAATAACTCTAACAATTATGCTACTGTGCCATGCACTCATTGTGCAGGCAAATTAAAAAATCTTCCTCTGTTCCAGTTTCCTGTCTGTAAAGTTAATGTCGTGGTACTGCTATTTTTATAAAATCTCAGTTATAGGGTGCTGGGGAAGCGATTTTTCCTTTACAAGAGTGAATTTTCAGGGTGTACCGAAGGTGACAGCTAAGCCTGAGATTATCACGACCCCAGGCCAATGTGTACTTCATTGCATGCAGAAATCATGTTCCTGCTGCTGTCTCTATCAGGAGAGCTTTGTTCATCTGTTCTATTTGTGCAGTTTATACACGGAGGTTCCCATCTCAAGCGAAGCCCTTAGACAAGGCTTTAATGTGAAGAGAAAGAAGCATCAGTATAAACATTATTGGCAGGAGGTTCCTGTTGGGGCAAATTTCCTCTCACCTTATGGCAGCTTAAGGAAATTGTTTAAGATTTGCTTGTTCCTTTCTACAAAACTGCACTAAAATGGATCCTTTGCTTCAGGAACTCCTGCCCTATGAAACAGAGGTGTGCCAAGACATCCAAATCCTTAGGATGAACTTTTCTGCCTGCTCAGAGAGTGTATAAACAGTTTAGAAGAATTCAAGGGCTTGTTTTTAATCTCAGGAAACTGGGCATATGCTGAGCTCACAAGCTATCACTGGCAGAGTTTGAATTAGGGATGAGCTCAAAGTATTAAATCCTGATGCTGGACAAAAGCCTGTAAGCATCAGAGAGAAGTGAGACACAGGATTATTTTCTGGGGTCCTTCCTAAAGTAGAAATGGAGGTATCAGCCCCATTTACTTACAGACTCAGATCATATACTTAATCTTTACACAACTCTAAAGTTACTTTACAGTGTCAGCCACGTTTTCAGCATGAGTGGAAAGGACACTAATAATTCATGGGAAGCTAGAATTTTCCCTCTCTCCCAGTGTTTCCCATAACAGAGCACAGACAATTCAAGGTCTCTACTAGAACACACACTGGTATTTCCTAAAATACTACATAATTCTGTACATCTCTTTCTCAAGATGTGAATTCCACGATTTCAGTTGTGCAGTCATCTGAAAGCAGCCTTAGTTTCCCTTCATTCACAGGTGTTAGTTCTATTTCAGATACTCTCTCTCTATATTTCCCCATCTCTGCCAAAGAAGAGCCTAGGATTAAACAGAAGGATGTTGGCTTTAATTCCAGCATACTGATATTAAATTTCTACTTATGAAAATAAAGATGATTTTTTTTATAATTTTCTTTTTTCTTGTACTTTTAAATGAATAAGCAGACAAAGCAAGAAAATCTCTACACTGAGATGATGTAATCATTTAAACTATTAAACACACTGTTGAAGCTTTTCTGAAGCTCAATTTTTCCTTGTGCATAAGAAAACATTCGAGCTAGTATGACCAGCCTGAATAAAACCAATTAGAGTCTTATTTCCTATCCTATGTCGTGTGTGAATATTTGCCTTTTCCTGTAATTAAGAGACATAAAAAAGCATAAAGGTTGGATTAGTAATTGAGCTACTGGAAGCCAATGTGCATTTTCTTATGTAAATGCAAATAAGTATGGATCTATCACCCTTAATCAGCAGAAGCACTGAGAGCCTTGAAGGGCAAAAGGGCATTTATAGACTGCTGTGTCTTTCAGACTGTTATTGTGATCATCTCGTACAGGTAATTTTTTTTTTTTTAAATCAAATTGCTTTCTCTAACTTCCTTAGAAACTTAGGGGACCTTTCCTTTCCCTGCAACAAAGTCCTGAAGGCAATGATTGGAGATATTTTCTCTTCCTATCAGTTGCTCTTTGCTGTTTCAATATTCAGCTGCACAAGTGAGTTCTCAAAGCAGCAAGAACATTCACTTCTTCTAAAACTGAGGAAATTTTCTTCACAGCACAAATTACGGAAAACTGAGAAATGTAATGATAAAACTTTTGTGGGTTTGGGCCCTTATATTTGTGAGTTCCTCAGAATAAGCTCAGAATTTGCAGGCATTCCCTAAGTTTTGAAGGTTCCTAAATTTCAAGGCATTGCGATTTCTCCCTCAAACTGATGTTCTGTGATAAAGAGGGAAAAAACAGGATCAGGCAACTTAACTCTGTGAATCCATTATAGGAGCATATCCCAAATATGACATGCATTTAAAAACATTATTCTCTACTCGCTTATGGCATAAACATTTGTAGCTATGTTTGTTTTAATGTGGTGTGACTATAAATGATCTGTGTTATGCATGGATCTGGAACATTTTCAGCAGCACAGAAACTTTCTGAGTCAATAAAGGTCAGATGGGTGTGTACATTTACTGATTACAATTTTCAAGATCACCAGGACTGCTGTGACCAACTCCCCTGTTTTTCTGTGATGGAAGGTTGAGAAAATACAATTGTCTTGTTCAAGAAAAAGAACAGACTGAAGGAATGCAATCTTCAAATGCTCAGATTGTTTCTTATAAAGAACAACAGAAATATCTACTCACTACATTGAAACAAGTACCAGTGAGCTTCAGCTTCTGCCTTAACAGAGATTAAACACCAGGAACACCTGGGCAAAAATATTGCAGCATTCTTAACTGGAGTTTCAAAAAAAAACATCATGTGCTTTTCTCTACTTAAATGAACTCAATTTATGGTTGAACTAAAATAGAGGTTTTAGATACAAAGTGTGGCAAACCAGCAGATGAACATTAAACTGTGGAGGCAAAGGTAACAGACATTAATAAAGTAGCAAACACTCACTGGAACCTACTTAGAGTGCACCTCAAATCATTACAGAAAAAGTCCTTGTAATCTTTACAGATAATTCTTTGTGTAGCTGCAACTGAAAAAAACAAAACATAAAGACATTTAGAGAAGGTCTAGAAACCAAACTTCAAACTAGAACACTATCATCACATATTTTTCCTCAGTTAGCCTTATGTAACACCATTCCTTCTCCATTATCTCACCTCAAAAATATATAGCACAAATGGAAGGGATCCAAAGAAGCCTCATGAACTTCTTCAAGGCATGGGAAGGATGCTCAGTTTTTAGGTGATTAGTACAGGATGTTACAGAACCATACAGGGTAATGAATGTCACAGAGAAGGTAAATTAAGAAGTCCTTGTTCACCTTGTCTTCTAATAAAGCACAAAGGTAGGTGTTAAAATATGAAAAGAAATCAGTATGAAACCAACAACAGGAGAAACCAATAACATGAGTTCTTGCATGTGATAGAATTACACTGCTGAGCTCATCAATACGGTATTTAATGGAGGATCAAGCCCTAGAATGGTTGATTTACAAAAAAAGTCCAATTTTTTGCTAAAGGCAATGCCTACAGTAGCAAAAGACAGGTAGTGAAACTATTGGGATTTGCCAAAATTCAGGCTCACAAAGATATTTGGGCAACAAGCTCATTTGAATTTGAGTGAGGATAGGTTTAAAAGTCTTTATCAGGATTTGGCTGCCATTTGTCATGACCTTTCTCTGAAAGTGCTGGGGGTGAATGCACCCCAAGAGAATGTGGCTGAGAATCTCTGAGCTGCTTGCTGTAAAAAGTCAGCAGCCTCAGCATTGTGCCTGACTGTGACAAAAGAGACATAAAATCCCACTGTTCTCTTTGTGCATCTGATTTCTCAAAGGTTCCCAGCCTTTCTAATCATGGTACTTTGTCTACACCAGCACTTGCACTGTCACCAGTTCTCCAACAAGAAAAAGCACTTAAGAGTTAGGTGTCTAATTATTCACAACAATGTACTTTTGAGTCCAAGGCAAAGTGATTATGCCATTGATGATTTCTGTATCTAGTGCACAGTGCATCGCACCTGGTTTCATTTTTAAAGTTTCTAGCAGTTTCTATTCAAAGCCAAGCACCTGAATTCCCCTCTGTGGTCAATGGCAGGAGGCATCTCCAGGGCAAGCCTGTTAAACCTCTTCCCTCAGCAGTGGCTGAAACTTAGATAAATTAAACTCTATTTGAGTTATATTCAGGCCTGAATACCATGGTAACAGTTCTTCCCAAATATCACAACTAACCAGTTTGTTCAGTTCTAGACAGCCCTGAAATTAGTCCACTGCATACCTGACCTTCTGTAGATGCTTCCAAAGTAACAGCAAAGTTGTCTGCAGCCAGAATTTTTTTGAGAAAACCTATTCTGCCACTCAGCAGTAAAATGCATGCTCTTCAGATGATGTGACCAGCAACTGGAAGAAATATTCAGCAAGCAGGATCTTATAGAACATTAAAAAATAAAAACTGCAGAGCTAGCTGCTGAAAGTGTCCACTTGGAAACACAAAAGTGGAAGAAAAGCATTGGTCATTTCCCAAAATGGGTTGTTCTGCTTGTAAAACTACATTTTTCAGCTTAAAGGCATTCTTTTGTAACTTTACTACTTCAGATGATTGAAAATGAAATATTCAGCAGGTTTCCACTACAATTTTGTAATGCATATTTCAGAAATATTACAACTCGCATTTTGAAGAATGTAAAAAAAGCACCTGCACACACACTGAAGCCTGCAGTTTGTAAAGTCCTAGTTCCTGAAGTTTTGGTCTCTTTTCTGTGTCGTTGGCAGTTATATCACCACCATCTGCTGATCAAATAGCAAACACAGAATTCCAGGATGACAGCATTGTCTGTTATGAAGTTATGAAGTTTCCCTGGGAGCACACATTACAAGAGAGTCTTTTTATTAGTTCTAACATCCAGCAGTAACAAAATGGACTGAAGAGGCTTTTGTGCTCATTTCCCCCATGCTGTGTGTCTGCCTCATGTGTTATTGCATGGGTTTTCTTTGCTGAAAGGGAGTTTTAAACATACATTTGCTTCAGTTGGGAAAGGGAAAAATGCTTTACTCTTTCATACTCTAAATGTAATTTCTCCTCTCAAGTCTAGGCACCCCTAAAAGTTAAGTTATCTGACATCAAATACTTTAGGAAGGGAGGAGTCACCGTGTAGGGATGTCTGTGTCATCTTTGAACATGAAGACAACATATATGGCTAAGGATTTACTGCCTTTATTACCTGTATGTTTAGTGAAGAGACTTCAAACTCAGCAATAATGCACTTGGAGTCACTGAGATATTTGTTGGTGTTTCTGATGACATTGGCTCCAACTGGGGAATGAGTTTGGTCTTACAGGGTGACAATTTTTACACGTCCAAGGAGGCCAGACAAGCCCAGATGGTCAATTCTGTGCCACACAGACAATATTGTCTGTATTTACAGAGGTGCTGGCAGGTCCATCCTGGTGTGTGCATCAAAACAGTTGAATTTATTATTTATATGTCCTTCTCTCTGTAGCACCACAGTTTTTGGATGTTTTTGCTCTATACTGCCAACAGCTGCAATTGTGGGAGCAATGTGAACAGTCTGATACAAGGAAAGAGAGTATTCACTTAATTCAGGCAGAGGAAGGAGTTCAAACTATTTCTTCCTAATCATTGGAGTATTATAACAAGTCCCATGGACTGTCATCTTGCATTTTGAAATGAAACCTGCTTCATAAGCCATCTTTGGAAAGAACTCTCTGGAAGAAGTTTTGGCACCAAAAAAAATTACAATCTATTTATTCCACTCTTTCTTTTGACTGTCTTTAAGTGACCTCCTACTGAGTGACCTCTAAATTGATAAATTGACTTAACTGATGTCAAAAAGCAATGAACTTATTGTTTCTACGCTGTTGGTGACTTTGTCAGTGAACTGAAAAAAGGCCCACATTGAAATTGATTCAATCTCATCAATAAAAATTCTACACATGAAAAAGCTTCTTTAGTATAACATTTCTCAAGAAAATAATGTTCTAATGATAGCCTTACATGTAGCTCTAGAAATGAACAATTCTGTTTGGGAAACAGGCTTTGAGAAGAAACCAGTAAAAAAAAGCATTGATACATCTGTTACCAAGTTAAAAAGAATAAATTAGGAGGCTATTATAAGACTGCAGCGAGTCATTTTCATTCCACAGTCCAAGAATTGTTCCCAGGACAAATTCATGAAGTTCCACATGGCCAGGGCAAGGTCCAGTGCCAGAGTGGGGGCAGTCCCCAGCAACAGTAAAGGCTGGGTGGTGAGGGCATTGAGAGAAGCCCTGCCAAGAAGGACCTGGGGGTAGGTGTGGATGAAAATTGGACATAAACTGCTCTTGTGGGATTCCACCTGCAGCACTGTGAGCAGCTCTAGGGCTCTGGGGCCCCGGGGCCCCTAACAGAAGAAAGACATGGCTCTGTCTGAGCAGGTCCACAAAGATGCTCTGAGGGCTGGAGCACCTCTCCTGTGAAGATTGAGAGACTGAGCTGTTCAGTCTGGAGAAGAAAAGGCTCTGAGGACACCTTAGAGCAGCCTTTTGATGCCTAATAGGATTTAAAAGATCAAGAGGGACTTTTTAACAGGGCCTCTTACAATAGGATAAGTGACAATGGTTTTAAACTTAGAAAAGGAAAATTTAGATTTGACCTAAGGAAGAAATTCTTTACTTTGAGGGTGGTGAGACACTGGAACAGATTTTACACAGGAGTTGTTGTTGCCCCATCACTGGAAGTGTCCAAGGGCCTATTGGACAGGACTTGGAACAACCTAGTCTAGTGAGAGGTGTCCCTGCCCATGGCAAAGGGGCTGGACTAGATGATTTTAAAGGTCCCTTCTGTTTCAAACCATTCTATGATTCTATGGTACTCAGTCCTGTATCAGTCAGAACCATGTTAAAAAAAAAAAAAAAAAAGCCTTTAATTTTGTAATAAAGTTCCACATTCTCATGGAAAAAATTGAGGGTGTCAATCTCTGGTTGCCGGACGGAAACTTTTTTGTATTTAGTTTCCTACATTTTGTATGTAGTTTCCTACATTTCATAGTGTCTGGGTGGATTATTTTGCAACCCAGAGTCCTTTTGATCTGCTTTTCTGTGGGTATGTTAAACATCTGTGTGAATAATATATCTGTATTGGTGAAATTTCATAAATACAAATGTATTCTGTACTGCAGTGGAAAATATTTCACTGAGATGTTTAACACTTCATACCCTACAGAAAACATATTGGCCAAAAACATTTATGAGCGAAAAAAAAACAAAAAAAAGAGGCAGACCAAGTTTCCATGATACAAGTGTGGTTAAGAGAGGCAGAAAATAAAAGGACTTTTCCTCTTAAGTTGTTTTTTAACAGTTATCCAGGATATTTTGTCTCTCATAGGAACTGCTTGTATGTCTTTTTGCTTCCTATTACCTCTTGCTGTTTATTCTGGTTCCTAATATCAATACTGTGCTGTGCCAGACATCTCGTTTTTGTCCACCTTTTGGGATTTCTCTGATCTTTGGCAATTTTATCTCAGTGTTTTGCCAGCTATCTTAGAATAAGAGTATAGCCATTGTCAGAGCAGCTGGGTTTGTAGGCTTTGTTCTATTTTTATGTTCTTTCCTCTCTTGCATCCCCAGTGACAAATTGTGCCACCCTTTCCTCCGACTCTTCTCTTGGCACTGAATTGGCTTCCAAGTAATGTGGATTTCTGGGATAGCTGACACCCTGATGAATGACATTTACCAGGATGTACAGTATGTAACTTGTACCATACACAAGGACACACAGCTCCCAGTAGCTGTTCCTTGGATCACTTTAACCCATCCAGCAGCTGAATCATGTGCCCAGAGCGGATGCGTCAAGATGAACAGCAAAAGATGCATAACCAAAATAGACTGGAAATGCAAATCTCATGGCAGTTATCTCACTCAGCACTGTGTATCATGTCAGTGCACTCGCCAGGGGTGCTGAAGGTTCAGGCTCAGAAACCCACTTTGTGCAGTTCTGAGTCAGAACAATTTATCATCTCCTCTTTCAGCTCAGGCAGCACTAGAACCTGAACTTCATTCATCCAGGTCTGAGTGCTCTAAGTACTTGGACATGAAAGCAGTCTCTTAGCAACCCTCACAGAGCAAATCCCTTTGCTGTTTGAGGCAGCAGCTCCATGAACTGGTGGCTGATTTTGTGACTTGAGTATTTTCTCTACTGCATTTGTAAGAGAATTCATAGTACGGATGTGTTTAGAAAAGAGGTCAGCATTTTGTCCCGGAGTTGGTGTCTTAGGGACAGGAGCACATCACTGAGAACTCTCAACAGCATGGTGCAGTGGGATTGTTTTCCTAACCCTCTACAGGGATTTTTCTGGGTCTAGAACAATTTGGTTGACTCAAGGAAACTCCTACATCAAAAAACCTTTTGATCTCTCACCCATGTGATCCCTGTCTGGGAATCTCCCAATTCCCTTCACTGTGTAAAGAAACCTGGGTTCTCACACTGGGAAAAGGCAGTTGCTACAGGGGCGCCCCTCTAGAGTCACCAACTCCAGATGACAATGCATTCTCTATTTTACCAGTAAAGGAATGGGAGGAAATACTTTTTTAAGGTATCTTTTTTGTTTGTTTGTTTGTTTTTTACTCTAAAGAGATCTACAAAATACCAGCTCTGAGTGGTCACTGAACACTTAAATGGCTCATGAATCCCCCCTCTGGGCTCCCACCTCTGGCCTTTGATCATTTTATGTAAACATCGTCTCAAGATGGTTTATGACCAGCTTAATCCCACAAGAACAGAGAAAAAAAAATAGGAATATAATGTCTGGTTTGTGCGTAAATCACAACCCATCAACAGATCAAAAACTTCATTTCAAGCTTTACATAGTGCCAGGGTGGTTTTGGGGCATGGTAATGTTGACTCCTCAGTACTCTACATGAAACAGCTGTTTGGGATGCATTTTTTTCACTATATCTTTCCACTGAGATATTTAAATTTATGATGATTTACATTTAATCAGGTTTGCTGATATTTGAGTATATGAGAATCTTGCTCTGCCATACTGTCTGAAGAACATTAAGTTTACTACAGATTTAGAGAATCTGGATAATTACATCATTCATGTTGCCAAAGAAAAGCAACAACAACAAAACAGCATACCATAAAAAAATATAATGATACAACACCAACCAAACAAAAAACTTTTTCAAGATTTCCAAAGCTCTGCATTCAGACAAAAATGATTTTAGATATTAGTCATAAAGAGATATAGTTGTAGGCACCTAAACACATCAAAACCTCAAAAAAGAAAATGGAAGTTATTCTCAAAGTCCCAATGCATTCTTCTCAAAGAAAATAGCCTTTAAATTTTATTGAGAAATCACTTACAAATGTATGCAATACTTTTCACATTCTTTGCATAATCAGAGCTCTTAAAAATTTAATCAAACCATCACCTGCCTCAAAAATTCATCATAAAAGTATTTAAATTTTAAAACACAATTATCTGTCAAAAGCACTTGAGCACTTCCAAATCCATAATAAGAAAGTGTTCAAAAAGTTCTGAGGATGCTCCAATTAACACAATTATTCAGCAGATGAATGAATGAGCAATACTCCTTTTAGGAAACTAAAAGCAATATCAGTACACTCTTTCTGAAAATATATATATTTTGATCACTGCCATATTTTGAGGCTGTGTGTCCATCCCCATTTTTTTTAAGGTCCTTCATTGTAGCCAAGCTACATATATTAAAGGATTTAAATTGTCTTCTCTGGGTCTAATTCCTGCAGCCATATATCAGTCCTGACTCTGCAAACTCAGTGCTTTTCAACTAAAACCAAATTTTACACTGGGCATTTGTTGTCAATAGAAAGATGAGCAATAGTGAGTCTTGCTTAAAAGGCTCAAATAGGTCAACCAGCAGCTCCTGCAGATGACAGCCGATTTCACCCCTGTTTTAACCATTCCAGGTAATCACTGAGGCACAAAGGAGCCATACAGAGCTGAGATCCCACCTGACGCAGGGATTGTCAAAGGAAGAATGACTGATGGTCACTGCTGGTGAGAGCATCCAGCTCTTTCCACTCTCTGGGTATAACCAGGTTACACCTTTGAGGGTTTGATAGCTCTCCACTGCTTCATGCCACTGTGAAAACCTCTTCAACAACACAGTCAGCTTTGCTGAGGCCAGAAGAGCAGATTTTTGTCACTGTTTCCAGGGTCTCATCCAACAAAGAGAGATCTGAAGGAAGATTTTCCTAGGGGACAAATTCTTTGTCCATTCTAAATTTTGCCTTTTATTTTTTTTCTGTGTCCAAAAAAATGTGGGTGTTCTCTTATCATTAAAGAAAATAGGAGGATGTGGGGCCATTGCTTTGCCTAAAGTTTTAGCTAAATAGTGTTTTGAGAAGGATTTTTTTTTTGCTTTTCATATGGCAAGAATATGGTATGTGATACTTAACATTTGCTTTTTCTGACAGAATTTAAGTGAACTTGAATGTGTTACATGTAAACTAGAATTAATTGATCAAAACTGTCAGATCCACATAAAAAGCAGTAAGAAATAAACTCAGTTACAGGGGTATAATGAAAAATTACATGCTATGACCTATAATATATATTAGCTGCCAAGTAAATTACAACTAACATCAAGACACTCCTTGGGAAACTGGAAATCTGCCATTCAGGATAAAACTGAAGGTGCAAACATTTAATGGGCAAGAAAAATATGAAGTGCCCCCAAATATTCAATGTAAATATTTATTTAGTCTCTTTCCATGAGAATGAGAGGCAAATCTGCAGCACGAGTAAGTCAAGGAAATGAACTGTAGAGAAATACTAAATAACCTGGAGGTACCTTATGGAAAAATCTGAATACTGAGTACAGGGATTTTGCCTCTGTCAACAGCAGGGAGCAACTTTAGTTTCTAATGTAGTGTAAAAATGTTCTAATTTCCACAGTACAAGGCTGCTGTGTTAACCTAGCAGTGTCATCAGAGCACCAGAGAAAAAACTTTGGTGTGTCATAAGGCATTTGAATGAGCTGAAATTTTTTAGAAATGTAAATAAAAGCGTGACTGTTTAAAAAAAAAAAAATCTAAAAATGCAACTTTTTATAAGCTTATATTATTCTGTGTTTTTAAGCTTCAAACCAATACACATGCATTTTATCTGATGATAATGTTAATTGAAATATAATTTTATTAACAGGCACTGTATTAATGTGGTAGCACATTACAAAAGTTTCAGAATATTATGGACCTAGATTACCACCTTGTCAGCAGGTTTGAGGGTAGGTGGATGTGATGTTAGTCACTGCTCTGGACCTGGCTGCAAGACTTGCCCTGATTTAAACTCTCCTGAACTGCTGCCCAGACTTGAGCCAGAATTTTGCACATTAAAATCTGCATAAATCTTACTAATACTGACAGCACAGCAATACTTTTATTATACTTTACACAAATGGAATCGTTCACACAGGCCCTGTGAGGCTTGAACACACAGAGAAGTCCATTAAAAATTAGCATGTTTAATCTGCTTCTGCGTCCTTGATAGTCCTGCTGTGGTGGCACAGAAAGGATTTGCTGTTAATTACCCAGCTGCCTGGTAAAGGCTGCCTAATTCTGCAAACAGAAGGTTTAATGGCTGCATTAGGAAGGAGCTGAGTGAACTCCCCACTCCCCCTCGGAGCGAGCACGGGGTTATATTTGGGCACAGGCACAGCAGCTCGCATCAACACGGCAGCTCTGCTGCAGCAGAACCCTCCCAGAGAGCTGCGCGAGAGCTGGGAATGGCTCAGGGTTTCACACATGGCAGTCCCCAGCTGGGAGCTCATCCTCTCTGTTCTACACAAAATGATTATTTCAGTGACTTCTGAGTCAAACCCAGCCTCTATGCTTCTGCAACTGTAGCAGCAGCAGCCGAGTTTGTCAAGGAAAATGGAATTCCAGGTCTTTTTGACTGTCGCATTCGCTCCAGATTTAATGTTAGAAATCCTGGCTGTCACCATTATCTCATTTTCCCTTTTTTAAATTATTAAAATTTAGCAGAATATATCTCTGAATTCATCAGATCTATTCAGAACTCGACAAAGGCTCACCAAATTCTTAGCAAATGTATCCTTCCATGCCCAAAAGTGACATACTTGCTACATATGTATCTAAACCAATAGAACTTAAAACTTTTAATTTCCTTCAGTTCTCTTTGAATATGAAATAAACCTACAGACCTATGAAAAAAAGGGAGAAAACACTATGGATTTATCAGAATCTTCTAAAACTGAGAACTAATTCAATTATGTATTATTTTCTTTCCATGCCATTTAGTTAAATTAATTTAATTATTTTTTGTCTAATTTAAGGACTGAAAACACAGATGAAAGTCAATCAGAATTAATCTCTGCCTAGAAATGGTTCCATGTGCCTCTACAAGCAGTGATGTGAGTATTCTTACTTATCGTGAATATTCATAAGAACTGACTGTAAAACAAATGAAAAATGGCTTTAGAAAACAGAGCCTAGGATGAAGAATTTTAACTTTTCATGTCTCAACTATTTCCTTACCCCTGACAGCTGATCTGTCCACAAAGAGAATGAACGGAACAAGCAATTACTGTTATTTTACACACAGGGCAAACACTGTCCTAGGAGGAAGATCTGACTTCAGTGAGCTACAAATGGAACCACCCTTGTCATCTGAAGTTTCCTTCCAGAAAATAAACATTGTCAGCTCCAATTAGAGCTGGATTGTCACAAGTGCTCAGTTTGCTCACTGCTGAACATCACGTTGGCTGCCCAGCTTTCCACTGAATTCCCAGCCTTGACTGAGCCCCTGAGGGTCCCCTTGGGGAGTACAGTCAGTGACCCCAGCCAAAGAACCCTTGTTTAATAACAATTTTAATAATAACATTTTAATAATAATAGCAACAACAACAACAACAACAACAATAATAATAATAATAATAATAATAATAATAGAGTTAGTTAAGCAATGAATTCTATGAGCTTGTCATGAGTAAAATACAAAGAAAGAGGTGAGCTTGGCCACCTCAGCAGCTAAGGAAAAGTCTTTCTCTTTCTTATCATTCTCAGATTTTTTATTCTCAGCAAAGGTTCCTCAAGATTTTTGGGTTTCTTTCTGTCTGTGAAAGAATGCACAGAAATTAGTGTTCATGTTACGTGCCTTTGAGATGTGAGAGTCACCAGTCAAGCCACCCAGCTTTTGCAGAAGGAATTCTGCTGCCTGCATACCAAGGCACACTTTAATCAAGCTAGATATTTTAGCAAGAGATAAATTAAAACTTTTCCACTGGAAAAAGATGGATTAAATATTCCCTTGGAAAAAAAAGCAGATCCTGATGAATTCTTTAAGAGGCCAGGTACCTCACCTAAGCATCAAATAAGGCAGATGGTCTGAAGAAGAAAGTCTCCTATCCACAAGGACAAGTTTTTAACCACTATAATCTCTGCAAGTTACTGCTTTTTAAACATAGCTTGATTAGTGGGAAAAGGGGCTGTTTCCCTGGCAACAGTGTTTATTAGCATAAAGTAAATATAGTAGTTGAAGAAAATATTCTAGTGTGTGGAGACAGAGAGTGACTGGATTTCTTTTGGCAACAGAGGATGGATATTTAGAGCCAAACTATCCCTCCCATGATATCAATGTAGTTTATTAGGTGTTATTGTAACTTTAATTTTTCCTAAAGAGTTCTCAGCTATGCAGTGTCATGCCATAACACAGTCACTACTCTGCCAGTCAGAACTGTTAAAAACATAAAAAATGGGAAAAATACATACCCTAGTGAACAATTGCTCAGCAAGGAAGTTACGGAATCAGACACATCATTTACAAAAGGAGGAAATAATCAATTTTAAAGTGGCTAAACTGACTGAAATCTTATTTTCACATCAATGGCTCTGGTCTCGAATCTGATGTGCAGCACCACGGGCACAGGGAAAGGAAACATTCACACTAAAGCCAAGGTTCAGCAACAAGTTTCTCCATGCCTTTCACAAAATAAATGGAGATTTCTGCTCTAGCAAGTGGGGAAGGAAAAAGCCACAGCTCTGATTTGTACAGAAAGTAGAAACCTCTTTAGGACACGTAAAGGCTACGCACACACAGAGAAGTTACAGTGACTGTAGAAGGTTAAAGGACACGTGAAATGGGAGAATTAGGATAAATTAGGCTAATTGAGCAGGTGCACCCTCTTGTGTTTTTTCCCACACATAGTTTAGATCCCTGTGTAACTGGGATCTGCTGCTCTGCAATGTCCTGGGCACACTGCTGCAGCCTCCTTCCACTGTGCAAAGCACACAAATGTTGTGGTCTGATGATGAAGCGTTTAGGATCCATGGAAGGTGATCACCGACTTTGCTGGGAATGGCAATTTGTCTTCCCATGCACTGGGGACAAAGGACAGCTCTGCTTACAGTTGATATAAATACAAAACTAAAATTCTGCCTAAGACACTCTAAAATGAAATTACTGACGTGAAAAATGGTATCTGGAGGATGATTCTGAAACTTCAGAAGTGTTGGTTGGAGAGATGAAAGAGTATTCTTCCATCCTGTAATGATACACACGGTATAGCAATGCCAGGTGAGCCAGACACAACATCCATCAAGAATTTCCAAATCCCTAATCAATCTCTAGATCATACAGCACTTGATCCCAAAAGAGTTGCTTTCCGAAGGGAGACAGGGATGAACACAGAGGTGTAGCTGATACTGAATAATCCTCTTTTTTTTTTCCTAGGAGCTCACATGGGACAGGAGGAAGGAGGGAAAACTTGTAGGGATGGAAAAATGTTATTTCCTGTAGTGAGTGGGATCTCTCATGGCCTTGTATAACCTTGGATTCCAGCAGTGCAGGGCTGTAGAGCGCAGTGTAACATAAAGACTTCAGCCAAAGCCCAGTGGCATCCTCTTTGACTCTGGGCATTAACTCTGAAGATAAATACGGGGAGAATTCAGGGGAATCAAAGTTGGCTGTAGGTGTGGGCAAAGCTGGCAGCTGCAGAAGGCAAGGGATTGCTTGGGGTAGGGAAGAACAGAAGAGCCACATCCCTGTTGCCCATTTTACCCACGCCAGGGCTGAGGAGAGCCCAGCTGGGACCAGCTGCTGCTGCTGGGGAGGGAATGGGAGGCAGCAGAACGGGGGCTGCACTGAGGGGGCTGCATGGATGCACCCCTGGAAGCTACCCTCTGTGCCAAACCCTGCCTGCCTGCAGAGGAGTCAAAACTGGTTTTTACACACACCTCTGAGAAATCCTGAGCCAGCTTTAAGTCAACAGGGGCTTAGGAAATGCAAAGAAGAAAAAAAATGTAGAAGAAAAATTCACAAAAAATGCTGCTTTTCTTCATGTTAAAAGTACTCAGGAGAGGAGAATAAATGTAGTCTTAAATAAGCTGATATTCTGGGATGGAGGGAGAAGGATGGAATGCAAAGATCTTTTTCTGACTAAAAAGGTGATGTATGACCTGAGGAGGCAGCACATTGATTTTACAAGGCACTATTTTGTTTTGTAGTTTCCTCCTTTTCAGCTTTTCTTTCTTTTTCATGCAGAAAGCTAAAGGAAATAGATACACATAAGAGAAATTATTTGTCTCATCATTTCATCTCTGCTTCCAACTATGCCATATTAAAATGGACTTCTCTTTCCATTTGAATAAACTATTAGAAGGATAAAAAGAAACATTTTAATTTCAAAGACAATTTTGCTGAATTAAAGCAGTGCTACAGAGAAACTTTGTTGAAAAACCTTTTCTTTTTGAACATAAACTTTGAATCTGAGAAAGCCAGGAGTTCTATGTTTTCTATAAAATTACGCAAAATGTAACCTAGCAATTAAGGCTACTTTGCCAAAATAAGTATTTGGGTGTAAGCATTTAACTCTGAACAAAGGTACAGAATTAGTTCTGCTTTAAAGGAATTAATGTCTACTTTTTAACAGGTTTTTTTCATACTTTCCTTGGTGCTAGGGTTTTTTGTCTTCTTCTTTATTATGCACTCAATATGTTTGAAAGGTTACTCCAAAGTATCGTTACCCAGAAAAGGTTGCAAAAGATGCCTTCAGAAGAATTCTATATTTTGGTACCATATAATTAAGCTGATTGGAACTATTGTTCTCAAACTCCAGCTCTCTCAGATGCAGCTTCATGCCTGATAAATTTGCTCCTGAAATTGCTTTTAGATGAAGTGAATTCTTGTCTCAAAAGTTTTATACTATCTATGGTTTATACCATCCCCTGAGAAGGTCTTGGGAGGAGGTAAAAGGACCAGGTAAAAAGTGTTTTCTGTAAATGAAGTAGAAAACTAAGTTTTAACTTCGTTTCTTTAAATAATAAGCACTAGAATAAAGCAGCAGTCTAAAAATAAACAAGTGTTTTTAGCAGTCACATCATCTCAGCCCAAAGCACAGAGAGTGTCTGTCTGTGTTAATTAAACAACTTAGATTCTGCCTAGCACATACAGGAGGGAGACATTATTCATCTCATCCCAAACTGAAAGGCAGCTCGATTTTGGGCAGATGTTTGAAGCAAATCATAGCAGTCACTGCTGTCTGAAGAACGCTCAGTCCCTCTCAGACAAGATTAGGCAGCATCGTTTTGTGTCATTTACATATGTTGCTGCTTCTTTCTCATTAAAAATGAGTCTTCAAAGGAACTCAAGGTAAAAATATTCACTTTACTATGTCTCATGATCACATGAAACAGCTGAGATCCACGAAAAGACAGCTTTGGGTGTTTCTCAGAGTTACTTTGTGGTCACTGATACTTTTACTGTGATTTCAGCAGGGAATTTTGTTCCCAGGTGACATAGATGTTCACTGTGTCTATGGACTTAGAAATAGTCACAACATCCACTCTTGAAGCTGACTAGTTTTCACCACAGGGATGGTGAAGTTCAATCCTGACTTTGTGATTGCTGTTCACAGAATCAAGTATTATGTACACACATCAAATGAGTTGATTGCACAGTGTACCTTTCAACTTTACATCAGAAGTATTTCTGCTTAAATATTTATTTTCTGTAAAGGAACCAGATACGTGAAGAGTTGTAAAACCTTCTGCCTGATCTACTTAATACAAAAGGCCATGGGAGGGGTTTTTTAACTCGAAAAGCAAAACTGCTTCTACTGCATCAATCCTAATAGCACCAACCCACAGAACCACAAAATGGTTTGGCTTGGAAGGCACCTTAAGATCATCTCATTCCACCCCCTGCCGTGGGCAGGGATATCTTCTACTAGACCAGGTTGCTCCAAGCCCCATCCAACCGGCCTTGAAAACCTCAGGGATGGGCTATTTTCTCTGTATCTACAATAATGTGTTAATTCCAGATCTTTTACAGGGACTCTAAATTTGAAGGTTTCATGGAGAGGATTCATTGAATGGATGTGGTGAATCCATACCCTTGGTGACCTAGGACCAAACTGAACTGCTGTAATGTCCGTGTTTTTGGAGCAGGACCATATACAGGTGCAGAAACAACTGGAATAGCAAAATATGCCTCTTCCACTGAATTTCCCCTGATGATTATACTACCCTCCAGCACATTTTCACTTCACAAAAGTATGAAGTTGAGGACTATTGAATACTTTTAATTTCCCCCATGTAACCTAAAGACTGAAGAACCTGTTATAAATAGGTTTATCAATACCTGGAATGGACAGGTTCATATTCACTGACTGCATTAGTAATCTCTAGTGGGATTGTTTGTCACCATCTATGGGGAAAATGTAGTGTAGGGGAATTGATGTCTGATTGATCAGTGCTTTCCTGTGGAATTAATCCCTTGTGAGCAATTTATAATGCTTATTCAAAACATGCTCATCAACAGCCCTTTTGAATTAACATGGTGTAGGCTTTGAAATGTTGATCAGCTCTTCAAAGGAAGGACTGAGTAAAGGTAGTTCAGTTGTTTAACAGTAATCCAATGTCAAAGTGTCTGAAAATCATGTTGCAATATTTGTTCTTTGATTAGATATTTTAACCACAAACATATTTTGTTATGATAACAAAAGATAGCACATAGACAGAAAAAAAGTCATTAACAAACACATTTTGTGCTGGTGTGAGCATGGTTTTTCCCCTGACAGAAGCTGTCACTTAAGCTTCTGCACTTGAAAACATCAATTAATAGTTTTATTTGAAAGAGCATATGTGTGTGTTCTCTTTGGCTTTGCCTCCTCTGTACTGAAATTTAGGTACTTGGTTCTTGTTACAGGTGACTCAAACCACAACAGGATTAATATATTAAGGAAAACTCACAATCAGGCATGAAAAGATAACAAAAAAAAAAATTCTGAGATTGCTCTAAATGTTATGAAAATAAACTGCTAGGAGGACATGTTCAGATTTCTCTATGTACAGTTTCCATAAATATCACAGTAATTGGAAGCACATAACCTAAACCATATTTATCTGCTTTAGTTACCAAAGAAAGTGTTGATAGTGTAATTGAAGCATTAGAAATAGTCACAAATTTTTATGACACTATAATGTGTTGAATACTAACAGGATAAAATAACAAATACTCTTTTTAGATGTCTCAGGGGAATGATTCACTAAAATGTAGAAATTGATGGAGTGCCAGACTTTGTGGTTTTTCCTCCTGTAATTTTTCCTGTGATCCATTAATACATACTTTGCTATCAGGTCTTTTTGTACTGTTCTTGAGTGGTACAATTTGCTTACCAGGCCATGGGAATCCAATGATGATGGTTTTTCTAGAAGTCAACTGGACATCACCCGGAGTAAGAGATGGCTCCATGATGCCACAGTGCTCTCTTGCAGGTGTTTTTCTGTCTTAGCTCCTTCATATTTTACCTCCTGCTCAAGTGCAGTTTTGTTGGCAAGGGCAATTAACATTTAGAATATTTTTGTGGACCACTGAGTGGTAGGTAGAACAAGCCTCTAGGTAAAAGGGTAGAAAAAAATTCAGCTAACTTGTGTTTTGGCAGAAGAGAGGGAAAGAACGAAAGACAGAACGAAAGACAGAACGGAAGACAGAAAGAAAGACAGAACGGAAGACAGAAAGAAAGACAGAACGAAAGAATGAAAAGAAGAAAGAACAAAGAAGGAAAGAAAGAAAGAAAAAGAAAAAGAAAGAAAGAAAATCTCAATTCCTTCATCTCTCTTTTTTGCATAACATAGATGAAAATATTTTGAGCACAAGATTTTTCATTTTTTTTTTTCTCCAATATGACAGTTTTGGTTTTGTAGGAAAAAACATCGGAAAAAAATGGAAAAGGAGTTGTTTTCAAGAGCACAATATGAACAATTACAAAATAATGTAAACACTTTCCCAGTGAGAAAATAAAGGAAGATTTGAAGAACAAAAACATAAATTTAAATCCTGCAGCAACATAAACACTTATATTTTGTCCCACTATATGTATATATACATATATATATAAATATACATATGCTCTAAGAGAAGAATACACTATTATTATTTCCATTACATTACTGATAAGAGACTGCTTGATACTTAGGGAAGATTAAACTATCCAAATCAAGAATTTGTTCCTGCTTCCCTGACTCTTTTTTTCCTGAAATTACTGGCATGAAACATCTTGGTTTTCCTTGCTGATAGGTGCTACATACAGTGGACTATCTACCAGTCCTGTGTAGGAAATCCAACTCATGCACAAGGTATTAAATGATTTCTCTGGAATAAGATCTGTTCCAAATAGTCTTTTATCACATCAGAGAAAGCCCTCAACTCCACAGATCATAGAAACTAAAAAACTTTCCATCATTTATTTTCCAATACTATGACAGATAACTTTTTTCAGTGTTTGGCAAATCGTAGTGATTTACGTCAAATTTAGCATTTATCTAAAATCACTTGGAAAGAAAGTGAAAATTCCAACAAAGCATGCTCATCATTGAAATACAAACAGTAGCTGGTTTGGAAAGCAAATGCTCAGAAAATGGTGATTGCTTCCATCATGCTCTGATTTTGCATTCACATGAATGACCATGAGCTGGGAGCTGCTCTGCATAACCCACCCAGAGCCAGCGCTACTGGTCCTCGCTGGCACAGCAATAAGGCAAATAAAACATTTAACAATATACACCCACTCTGCTTTCAAGCGGCAGGCAGTTGTCTGTAGTGTACTTGGAAACTTTTAATCTCCCTCTTTAAGGTAAAGATGCCCTTTCCCTTGTTTAAAATGAGCTGGCATGTAATTTGTTGTTCCACTCATTAACCCAGGAGGCAGCCAATTCCTGTCATTTCAAATACATCTGAAACCAATGAAACACAAATGGGATTTCTGTAGTACGCTGGTGGCAGTTCTGCATTGCCCAATTATACCAGAGTTTACTTCTGAAATACTGATCCCACCCAAATTATTTTACATTAATTGCTACACATTTCCATGTACATTTCTTATATTCAATTTATTGCCAAACCACAGTAGTTATATTAATTACAAGTTAGGGGTTGGTTTATTTGCTTTATATACACGCTGTTTTTTGCCTTCCCTTTTTCATCATATTACAAAATAAATCATGGCATTACACAGTGTATGCTTTTGTAAGAGCACTTGTTCTTATGCTCAACACAAAATAGTTATTTACCAGAATCCTTCAAATAATGGATGTGCCATCCGGCTCAACACTGTAAAACTATAGCTAACACTTAAAAATAGATAAATGTAAAAGATACAGAAGGGAAGGATCACTGGAAGGTAGAGGAAGCTGTTCTGGCTAAGGAAAGTTGTAAATAAAAATTCAACACAAAGATTTACTAAAAAACTAGTTGTTATAGGACATGGAACCCCCTTGGGCACTTGAGAAGACTGTATCAATGTGGGGAGACCAAACAAAATGTTGTGGTAATTATATCTGCAGTGCGATTAATGAGATGATCGCTAATTAATTTAATGAATTTCTTTTTGGGAAAAACTAATGCTGCTTGGGTTTTTTTTTTTTTTATTTCTGTAATTCCACATAGTTTCAGATCTTCAGCTTGAGCATTCATTTCTTTGGGAAGATTACACGGTTCTTCCCATACCAAACTAGAAATGAGGGAGATGGTAGACTGACGCCGTTGGGGGCTGCCCGAGGCCGCACAGCGTCCAACTGCAGACGTCCTTGGTAGCTGCAGCAAGCGGAGAAAGCTGGCTCCTTTGTGAGGAGGGAGCCCCAAAACGAGGGCGGTGAAAAGGCATCAAGGGAGGTAAAGGAGAGAAGGGCCTTTTGCATGGGTTCCAGCTTTCCAGGCGAAGCGTCCAGGGACAAAAAAACCAGGGAATTAGCGGGTCCAAGGTTCTTATAGTTGGAGCAACAGGGGTGGAGCAAAGGGAAACAACCAATGGGGATTGACTAAGGGGGAGGAGCCCACAGGGGAATATTCAATTGGGGTAACTTAGGGGAGGGGATTACATGAGTCAACCAATGGGGCATCGAGGAAGGGAGAACTTTGCAGATCTAATACATAGGCAATTAAGGGAAACGCATAAACATGAGCTTATAAATAAAACTGGGTGGGGAACTCCTAAACCAATGAACTTGAAACATGCAAACTAAAAACCGCTGGGCCCATGGGAACTCGCTGTAAACCTGGGGTGAGAGTTAGCCCTCTGTGTTCTGGAGGCCTGTCCACCAGTCCTCTGAATGTTGTGTTGCAGTGGCCACAGTCATATGCACCCCCAACAGTAGACATATTGTGAAACGAAGAACTCATAAATCAGTTTGTGACATAAACTGTGCTATTAAGTCAAACCAAAGTACTTTGATCACTTTGGCAGAAAGCAATCACCCACTGCAGACACAACTCAATGAAATAGTTGGGGGTTATTTTATAATGTGATTACAGTGACATTTTCTCAAATATTTTAGCTGTTGTCAACTATTTAAATGGAAAATTTCCTTCTTCAATGCACATCATGCTAAGATAATTTCTGTCCCGTTCCAGAGGTAACCTTTTCTTTACAGGAACTGTGGCATATATAACCATGGTAAAAAAGAAATTACCTTCACAAGTCATGCACACAACAGTTTCAACAAGGCTGCATATTTCAGGATGTCAGTAATAAGTCCTGAAGCATCACAAAATAACCATTTGTGATGTAGTTGGGGTCAGCAGTGATGAAAAGTTATTGCCAATGGATCGTTGTTTGATTGCCTGTGTGAGCTGAGTTGAGAGGATTGATCTAACACGTAGCGGGCAGTGGTAAAACACACTGCCAGGACTAAGGAGTGTTAAAACAAGAGATGAAGGATCCCAGGGGACAGAGGGAGAGGCCCAGGGGAAAGAGAATGGATAGACCTTGTTAAAGCTTAACAAAGATGAGGGAAAGCAACATGGACTCTGAATAACTACAGGGATAATGGTGATTAGTTTGGGTCTGGAATCTATGACTGTAAATCTTATATACCATATGTATTTACCGTGTACTACGTGCCACAAACAGAGGTGTGTGGTTGGGAGAGGAATTCAACAAGAAATTAAGACAGTCCAAGTTGGTGCTTGATCTAGGAAATACCCATCCCAGTTGATATTTTTGGATTTAAAGGTCTGCTCTAATACTTCTGTGTGAAGCCAAATGCATACAAACTGCAGTGACATCGAGATATAAAGAATGACATCACAGCAGCATTTATCACAGATGTCTAACAGGAAGGGAAGGTCCCCTTCAACCAGCTAAAAAAGGGAAGCAATATGTCTGTCTGCATAATAGTCTGACTGTAAATGTGACACAACTTTTCAATTAAGGGATGGTGGCCTCAAAGGCTGTTATTGATGCCATCCTGCAGATTATTATATCACACCCAGGCCCTTTCCAGTGTGAACTGTTCTTTGCATATGTACAATTTAGAAAAAAACATCCTTGAAACAATAATAATTTCAGAACTCTTAAATATATACTCATTCCAAAGCTTTCCTTGGAATACAGATTCATTGCATTATACCATGGACAATTAAACATAGGATGATAGGCTTGTCCCCTCATCTATTCATATTATCTGACTGAAAATGTTTTCTTAGCAAATTGCATGAGGAAGATAAGCAACAATTGTTAATCTTACAAACTTCATGTGCTTTTTCTTTTCTTATGTGACTAGATGTGTTCTGAGCTTCATTGTTTAGGCAACTGATTTCCTCCTTTCTATCTCTAATCTATAATCAACAGCTTGCAAACATCAAATGTAGAGGCTTTCAATTTGTATTCACTTCAGTGAAAAGTAAATGTGAAGTGCTTCTAGAGCAGAATATTACACTTTGCCTAAAAGTAAATAATTACCCAGAGAATCGAACCTTTGAATCTCAATCTTTAAAACTCACATGGCTGGGTCAAATATCAGAAAATAATTTTTAAAAAAATCAAGAAACAACACACCCAAAGATTTAACTTCTTTAACTTCAACTCTAGAAGAAGTAAAGTTCAGCTGATAGTCACAGGACCATGAAGTGTTTTTATCTCTGGCTGCTACTGGATTCAGTTGTGTTTGAGGATGTGAGATAACTGGAGAGGCAGCAACTTCATATACCATCCATGGAATTCCAGACATAATTCCAATGCAATCCTACCTGGATTGCTGGTAGACTATTCTCTGGCTGTGATTTCAGGCTTTGAGACAAACCCATGATCTGACTGACCTGGAAGAGGGACTCACTTGGCTGATACTGCATTAAATAAAAACAAAAAAAGGAAAAATAATCCAAATAAGTATTGTGAACCCTCATTACTTAACACTAAACAAAGACTTCATACAAATTATGAGGGGCAGAGGTAGTGTAAACCATAATCTCTTTCCTTTAGAGAACTGCTGCTTGCTCTTCACAGTTCCTTCATTAGCCCTACACGCTGCTCAAAATGCCCAAAATTGGACTCGTGGTGATTCCAGGTCTTTCCTCCTTCCCAAGAGACAGGCTGAGTGTTGTAGGTACTGAAGCAGGAACATGATTGTCCCTATTCTCTCCATCCAAAATTCCTGATCATTCCTCATTCTCCAGGCACCAACTCCGAAGCCACATATTGAATTTTCTTTTATGAACTCCATGGAGACTCTCATTTTGCAACTGCAGGATGGAGGTGGATGGAAGAAGATGGAGATAGGTTGGAAGTAGATCTGATTCCAACCTGGATAATGAGCTTGTGCAGGCTCTCCTGTATTTCATGACATGTAGCACATTTTATCCCAGAGTCCAAATGGGGAGAGGAGGATATAGGTATTAACTTGGCTGACCAGTACAGGGCTTTACATTTTGCAAGCATGAGACTAATTTTGTTTGAAAAAACATTATTTGATGCTCTCACCTACAGATCCTCTACCTGCCATTGATCAACTTTACTTTTTGTGACACAAATCACTCTGTAACCTGCTAACAGCATTTTTTAGTTTGCCAAAAGAATTTCTTACTGCAATATTGTTTCCTTAACTCCTTCTATTATATAGTTTTTTTATAGCTTGCTTTTTCTTTTAGAAAAACTTTTGTGCTTGTAAACCTATGAAATGTTGGCCTTGTCAGACCTGTGGAGAAAAATAGTTCTGTACCTTGTCTCCTTTCACAGCAAGAGTCATGCTAGATATATATAAAGTAGTGATTTTCAGCACGCACATCACAAAAAAAGTGAAACCTGTCCTCTTCTCTTGACAGCAGGAATTTAGAAAGCAGAATACAGCAGAGAAATTCTGCCTGAATGGAGCAAACATGTAGATCTGACCTTTGTCTTTTAAAATTAAAAGGTAGCATTGCACTGTCAGCAAGAGGCAACCTATGATTTTTATGAATGTGTAGTTAGGTGGGAAGAACTTTCAAAGGAAAAAACAAGATCTGGCAAATTCCTCGGTTGCTCTTACTTTTGAAATCAAGCATTAAATTATTAAAAGATAAAGCACTGTTGCTCACAGATTAATACATATTTGCTCAAAGGAAAAAAGAATATTCCCCTTAGCCTACCCTTTAAATAAGAATTTAGAAACATGGATAGATTTTAATGTCCAGGAGCAACTGGAGAACCCTTCCCTTATGATTGCAGCAATCAACCATGGCTGTGCTGCACTTACAGGGTTGAGAAAGGTGTCTTTTGGTGCTGTGTCCACTCTGTTATTTAATGTTACATCTGCTCCTTTTCCCAGCAGTTAATTTCCTATAAATGGGAGATAAATCAAGGTAAAAAGTATATTTGCCAAATTTAATAGTTCTGGGGAGAAAAAAGAGTACTTTACAACATCAGGACTGTGTGTTTCCATACAAATAAGGATTCAGAAATGTACATGTGACAAAGCCTAAAGAAATATAGTTGTAATTTGTTATTTCAGTCAGCCAGTGCTCAGCTAACCACCAGAGACAGAAAGGGAAGAGCAAAAATAGTTCCAGTATTTCTTGAATCCCTATAACCCTTTTGTTTTCCTAACATGAAGTGTGAAGATTGCCTTCATCTTCACTCCTAAAGATTTCTTGAGGTCATTCTGATAGTCAGCATGAGTGAGATGCAAATGCATTTAGGTTGATAGATGAGTATTTTGGGTAATAACCTTAATTTGTGCTGGGCAATAACATTAACGTGTGCTGAATCTGGGCCTTATTACTCAAACCCCAGAAACTGCCAGCTTTAGTGATTCTAATAATTGTTCATATTGCAAGACACAGCAAAAAGTTTCTGAACTGAACTTCAGACCAGATAAAAGTTGAAACACTTCAATATTTTAGGACTGTAAGAGAATTACTTGGAATTGCTTTGCCACACCCAAGAACTAAAAACTTTATCATGCCAGCAGTTTTCTACCAGCAATCCACTCATAAAAATCTCCTTTAATGATGTGTCATACTGCCCTCTGCCTACAGTTTTTATAGTATCCTGTTACTTCTCTTGTAGCAATCAATACAAACAGTACAGACTCAGAGAAGAGATGAATTCTTTCATTCTCCTTGTATCTAAGATGACATCCGGTGGTGAAATGTTATTCTGTACATATGGCTCTGAGCCATCCATATGCAAAGACTAAATTGCTCAAAGAGAAAATGTCCTTGCAAGGTTCAAAGGTCATTTATGATTTTGCTTTGCCAGCACTGAATAGTTTTAAATGGGTTATTAAGTCCTGAAAAGCTCATCTGGAAGACAGCTCATACACATTTATATTTGCTGATGATTTCTGAAAGGAACATGAGAGAGAATAACTTTGTTTCATTACCATATAACCTCCTTAAGAGAGAGCTCTCAGTGACTTTAGAGCAGTAACTGTGATTAATTACAGCTATTGAGAAGATCAATCTGACAGTTAAAATAACATTTGTTTTTCATCCTTTAATATTTCCCTGTGAAGAATTCATCCCAGCTATCAGAGCAATGCCATGTCTGTGTATTCTACTCTCCCCTGGAGAGATGGATGTGAAGGTCCACCTCACAACACTTTGATGACTTTTATTGCCTTAATCCTGAAGAAAACCCCCAGCAACATGAAAGGTCATGTTTCAGTTTTCCTTGAAATTCACATATTTATCCTAGATAGATTTAGAATTAAACTTGGCAAATCGTGGCTGGGGTTTTTTTTTTTTTGTTTTTTTTTTTAACTATTACTCATTCCTTTGAACAAAAATGAGAACAGGTTAAAACCAAAGAAAAGCAAACAATAATTTAAGAAGGATAATTAGATAAATTCCACTGCAGGATGGAAAGGCTGAGCCATCTGAGGAAACTTTGCAAAATGTGAGCACCCACAGGTCTGCAGATCTCCTATTCCTGGAAGTCCCTGGCACTGAAGTAGTTTAAGCTGCATCTTTAATGTCAGTGCATCACAAAGAATTTCTATCTTTGCACTGTGACAAAGCCAAATAACTATTTTACAAAGGGAAAAATGTCAGAAAAGAAAACAATTCTGTGACAATTTCTTCCAGAATAGAAAAATGTCTATGTATTCCATGGGGAATGTCCTTGTTTAGTTCATTCAGTTCAGCAGCAAGTCTTTGCTGTCCTCCACATTTTCTGCAGCTGTTCACCCAGAATGTTTATGAAGACTCACAGTGCATCTAGATTTTGTCCTGTGCTTTGCATGAGAATTTTGAACACATCTGACACCCCCATGTCACCAAAGGGGAGGAGAGGCTACCAGTCTCCTCTTAGGACAAAGCAATGGGATGCCCTTTTCCAAATTACTGCGGTATAGCTCAGAGCAAGGGAAAATTTGGCACAGTGTCAATGCCCTGGCTGAATGAGCTTGAATTTTGTTCATCTGCAGTCCAATGATTCTCCTCTGGGATGAAAGTCTTGCTTGAAGGTAAAGGATTTGCTAGACCTGAAAATTGCCTTCTACAAAGCTCCAAGGTGTTAGCAGATTACAGGTTAAACACACTGTGATTGCAGATAATTTGGCATCAATCTGAGCAGCAGGCAGAGTGTGACATGTTCAGGAGACAGACAGCTGGCAGGAAACAGATTTGCAAAGGAATTCCACAGCCCCAAATTGTGGAGTGTTTGTCATTTTCTCATCTGGTATTTCAAAGTTCTAAAGTCTGGCAGAGTCTTCATTTGGGGTTCCGGTGAAAAGCTAAAAATTCCTCTAATAAGTAGCATTACAAATAAATAGCTTTCCTTTTTTTCTTTCCCACTTTTCCAAGTGGAGCATAAATAACTTTTTTTTTTTTTTTTTTACTTAATCCTTTTAAATCTTAATAAATAAACACACAGACGTACACTGTTTTGGTCTCAAAAAGCAGATTTCTAAATGAGTGGTGTTCTAAAGAGACTCTTCAGCCAAAGTGAAGTAATTCCTTTTTGTCAGATGGAAAACACGTTACATCCCTGCTCCTGCTAGATCTTCAGGCTGTGGAACATGGTTCAGAAAAGCTCTAAAAAGCTCTGAGAGTTGGACTAAGCTTTAATGAGGCTTTAAATGAGTCTTAAGTCATTTATGAATGGAGTTCAGAAGACTACAGTCGAAGCATGACTTTCTGTTTCAGGATTTGTCTTTTCCTGCTATTTCTTGTTATTTGATCCTTTTATGCCCCAAGTGTCCTACATACCTTGGCTCATATGCGCTAAATCTTTAAATTCAGAGTTGAAGGATTTAATGGAAATTTAAGTGGAATATAGCCAGACTGTTCAGCAATTTGAAGGATTAAGTCTTTTTCATATAGCCTACTTCCCTATATTAGAGCACTACCACTTATTTCCTTTTCTTTCTTTGTTTTTTTTTTTTTAAAGCTAATGTTCTGGAAGGATTGATGTGAAAAATTGAATGTTTGGTAGCCAAATTTCTGTTCCAACTGATGTCTGCCTCTAAAAAATTTTCTCTAATGATTCACGAAAAGCAGAATGCAGGATTTCAGTGCTTTATATTCTTCTGAATTTCCCAAACCACTTACCTGTGTTTTGACATCAAACAATTCAAACTTTTCTTCCTTCTGAAAGCTACAACCTCAAATGCTTTTAGAGCCATCAAACCAGAAACTTGTTTTTCAGTGGATCATTCTTCCACTTCACAGTCCTAGAACCCTTAGCCAACATTTATCCATTCCTTATTTGCCAAATAACACACCATAAACCTCAAGAAGATTTAGCAGGACATTGACTATGGCAAAAAAAAATTGTAAAAATATTGAGAAGGCATTGGCAAATCCATGCTTTCATTTAGACAAATAGTCATAAAGATTTGTACTTAAAAAAAGTCTGGTAGGCACAACTGTGAGGGACAGGAGAACCACGTGGCCAAGGAACTTAATGTACATGTGAGGTGCAGATCATTTTACAACCCTTCTCCTCACTTCTTTAGATAAAATAGCTGTGTAGAAGCTGCCTCCAGCCCATGGGCTGTGCCCTGCAGGGTGCTACATACAACAGAAGTGAATTCAGATTATTTTGCCAGAGAAATTCAAGACAGAGCCTCCACATCTTCAGTTTCCAGTAGGGCCAGAGCCACAGCTGTGAGAGCAGAGTGCCATCATCAACACGAAGCTTTTCGGTTGAAGAACAGTGGGGATTCTGGTTATCATGGACTTGACAGGATATTCAGGATCTCAGCAATGTCAATATGATAGACCAAGGCATTCCAAGAGATGAGTGGTATTCATGAGTTTGTAGATCTGGATACTTAGTGCACACTGTTAAATGAACTAGTGACTGGAAATTACCAGCATCAAAAAAATTTTAACATTGCCCCTCACATGTAAAACCATTCACATTGCCCTTTTTGTGGCTTCTCTACAGCCCAGGAGTGAGAACAGGGGCACACATCTCAGAAGAGGTGTTCTGGGAGAACAGTTCTTTTAACACAGGAACCCACAGGCAAAAATATTCTCAAGCTGGAAGAGCAGTCAAGGAAACCTGTTACCAATGACATTGATGATTCAAATAATATGTGGATGGAAGTTCTGAAAAGAAAATTTTTTAAATTAGTAGTTGGGAGAAAATGAAAGTTGATTTGAGGTACTTTAATCAAAGTTTCTAAGGGTAAATTATAGAGATAAGGTACTGATTATTTTTTTTCTTTTTTCTGCTATTAGACAAAAAGAGCACTATGATTCTTTTTAATAGGTTTTAGAAACAACTGTTATGATACCAAACAAAAAGGTACTTAATCTAAAATGACACAGTCTTTTCCATTTAGAACGCAGTTTGCAAAATGACTACTAATCTCTTAGAGAATAATGTGCCACCTTTACCTTATTTATTGCAGACATAATGTCATTATCAGCTATGCTGAATCAAGGTGGCATCATATGGGACATAATGATTGCTTGCTGTGTGAAGTAATCAAAAGTGTATTCTTTTGGATTATTATGTGCTGAAGTAAACTCATAGAAAAGCTCTCTCTTTCTTTCCTCCCTTCTCCTTTTCACTTCCATTAGGTCATGAAGGCTGATGACCACTGTGGGAGACGATAGCTGAGCATGACACATTTCTTCCTAGTGTTGGTTATTTTTATTCCTAAAAGACATTTGGACCACAGGACCAAACAAGAGCTTTTATCTAACTCTGGTTTGTTCATGGAAAATATCCATAAGATGTGGTATCCAGCTACCAAAAGAAGTCAGGACACTTTATATTCCAAGGTCTGGAAAGATCCATTTAACTCAACCCAAGGCATTTGCACAAGCAGTTATAGGTTATTGATCCCTCACTGCTGTCTAGTGGTTCCTCCACTGGTGTGCAACTCCTCACTCCCCTCTTAATTTCCTTTCCCCAAGCAATAATGTCTAAAGTTGAAAACAAGCCCAAGCCAGCAAAAACCTTTCCCTGCTTCAAACCCTTTTGATTTCCATGACTAATATAATTACTTTCTGTCCACTCATTAGCACCAGGATTTGCTTCAAAATATCATTATTAGTTAAAACATTATTCTAAGTGATGTAAGACATTTTATGATTTCAATTTCTTCTAAACTTCCCTAGTCTGTGCTCTGGACAGTCCATAAAAATTTATTTTGATACCAGAACCCCTTTTTATAGATTCATGGACATAGACTTGTAAATGAATACATAATAATATGAATAAAAATAATTAATACTTAATGAATAAATACATAAACTGGCTTTTGGTGTTTAGGGGGTGATTGTTTTACAAGAAGATTGTTTGTTTATTCTGTGACCCTCTATTGTTTAAGTTAAAGCCATGTCACAGAAAAAGTTATAAAGGGTTACTGAGATTCACTCTCCTTTTGCTACTCCACCTTCTGAAATATCTGATATATAAACACTCCCGAACACATCTCCCTCTCAGGAAGAAAAAACATGGTGTTTGAAAGTAGCTCTAAAGGACAGGGAGAGAAAAAGACATGGGAAGAAGACCTTTCATATATAAGTATATTTTTTAATATATGTGTATACATATTTGTCATGCCCTTTTTGCTTTGTGCAAGGTACTCTTACTGGTTTATAAGCACATATATGTCAGTACATATATATGAGTGCATTTAGAAAGAGCAGAAGGCCTGCACTGTGCTGCATGTGTCTTTGCTATTACAAAGTGACTGGTACATTATATTTATTAAAAATCAATATATCTTTTACAGATACATCCCCAAGCCATTGCTGTCTTAATGTTCTGCCTCTAAAGAACAAGACTCTCCCATTCAGCCAAAATACAATTTTCTAGCTTGAACTCTTGGACCGAATTTGTTTTTAAAGAGAAGTCATCCATAACAGTAATAGATATGATGGCAGTTTCTTTAAAATGAAAGAAAAAAAGTCTATTCTGGAGATTTAAGATTAAAAGATTAGAAAAGTGCAGGAGCAGTGCACAGTGCACACAAGCTTAATCTGCTTGTTTAATTTCCAAACAGGTGAATGCATGATGGTTTAATTTAGCATAACTAGCTGAAGTGCCCAGAACTGATACAATCCTGAACCTTGCACAGATTACATTGTCACTTGTAAGAAATAGGTGGATGGGCATCGTGCAGGGATCTCCACTTTCCCCTTGGGGCTTGTTTGACCAAATATTAGTGCTGCATAAAGGGAGCAGTGCTGCTCCCAGACCTTGGAGAATTGTTCAGTGGGTCCAGTGCAGAACTCATTTTTGGATGAACCTTCTGTATTCTTCTATCAGAGGATGTTCAGGTTGGACATCAGGCAGGATTTCTGCATGGAAATGGTTGCTAAGCATTGGAATGGGCTGCCCAGAGAGGTGGTGGAGTCACCAGCCCCTTGAGGTGTCCAAGAAATGACTGGATGTGGCATTCATGCTATGGTTTAGCTGACAGGGTGGTGTTTGGTCAAATGTTGGACTTGATCTTGGAGGTCTTTCCCAACCAAAATGGTTCTGTGTGATTCTGTGATATTGCATTGGTTAATTTCATACAATTACGTAAAATGGCCAGTAGTAGACACCTGAAGAAAAGTGTAAGAACACAGTAATTGTGCAGAGATACTTTCCCAAAACACTCCAATCTCCAGCAGTCTGTGTTGCAAAGACATCCTCTGGTAGATTTTTCTTCCACTAATTTTTCTTTTTTTT